>JAOVYU010000040.1:1447895-1471755 GCA_025674565.1 Synodontis membranacea | reverse complement strand
AGGGGCTTCTGGTGTTTTTAGCCGTTTAGCTGGTGGACCAGACTTCACGAAATAACAGTCTAATGTGACTTGCCTTTCCTTGCGCATTAAAACTATTCGGAAATGCGAGACTTTGCCTGGCGTTTTTTTGTTCGCCACCAGAGCGTGTGGTCGTGAACAGAAGCAAAACTCTTTGATCGTAACCCGATTTGTACGTGATCAGATGCGTTCTTGACCAGAGGTTCTACTGTATTCACTTCTGGCCCTGCATCGACACATCAGTGCGGCTTCATCTCGTAACACATCCATCAATTCATTTATTCCACTTCAGTAAACACTTTGCCCTGGTCCGGGTTGCAGTAGATCCGGAGTCTGGAGGCGAGGTGTGAACACAACCTGTCCATCTCATGGCATGATTTTAGGAAGTTACTAATAATTGTAAAGGGCAAAAAAAAAAAAAAAAAATAGTATATTAGTCTTGTTTTTTGATACATTTGATATATGTGGCATTAGACCAGTTTGTACCAATCAGAAGTTGACTTTTGTTTAGGTCAGCTTCTTTTTATCTACCTACATAAACTGAAGTCACTTACAAAGCCTCTTCGTGACTGATTGAAAATGCTTATTGCACAGACATCATTTTATTGCAGGAGTTTTTGACTTGTATTAACAAAGTCATGTTGGAAGCTCTGATTTGTTTTCTTTTTCCTATACACTATTCTAACACTAGCAATGTGCATGTGTTGTGTTGTCGGGAAGACTTTATTATCATTATGCTTTTTAACACGGCCATGCCAGTTCAGATCAGAGGCAATTTATTAGTTAAACTGTAGTTAAGGATGTACATTACTTAAATCTATTATTTTCTATTTATAGACAGAATCATTTGTGTGGATATAATATACATCATCTGAGTTTGCATTAGTAAAGGCCAGAGAGTCGGTATCCTCTTTATGATACGTCTTATTGGGTTACGTTTCACTTTGTTTTGCGGTCCACTCCTCAGCAATGAGATTAGAATGATTTAGCAGGAGTTACCGTCCCCTTTGTTCAGATTTCCTCTCTTCTATATTGACTTATAGAGAGGAGGACATTCATCAAAACATGAATGTTTTCTCCTTAGAGACCAGGGATGTTTTCACCAATTCCTCGCTAGGGCCTCAATGAGAAAGGTAAAGTGCCCGGAACAAAAAGCTAATGTTTGCCCTTCGTAAAGTGACCCTAAGGATTATTTCTAACCACATGTGTTAGAAGAAGCATAGAAAACAGAGGACACAATCAACACGAACTTAGTTGGACGGGAGAGATGTTGCTGTCGTTCTCCAAAAAAGGTGTTCCATGAATATACAAAGAGGTTGAAGGCAGCTCTCAAGGCAGACAGTGAGCATAAGTGTTATTTATATCAGAAAGGGATATACTTTTTTTCCCGCCATGGTAACCATTTTTTCCCCCCAATGTTATCACTAGATCATAACATGCACAACTTTTTCTAATATGTTTTCGTATAAAAGAACATCCGTGCACCTTAAACTAAATGACTTGTTGGCATAAATTACATTAGTCTTCATCTGGAAATGTTTGCATTTAGCTGTGTAAATTTGCATGAACTGATTTTTTATTTATTTTTATTTTTTTAACCCTTGTCACTTATTCTATAAACCCCGTTGCGTTCAGTTTGCAGTTTTTTTTAGCTGCCTGCACTTTAGGAATTCGAGCCCTTGCTTATATTAGCCTGAATGTCTTCTGGTTTCAATATACTGATTACGTGTCAGTTACAGGTCTCCGAAACTGCTTTGGAAACTGGGGAACCTTTGCATTCGAGACTTTCACAACCAAAGAGAACGTTTTCTATAAGGTTCGGAAAATTTTAGAATTGTAGGTGGAGGACATTTCCACGTCATTTCGCTTCTCATCAACTTGGAAAAAAAAAATTGCTGAACAGCTTACAGTGTCCTACAGATGAGTTTAATAAACAGTACTGGGACGAGGCGTACAGTACCTGCCTTTAAAACGATCTGAGAGGGTTCCTTTAAGGCTAATATGGCTTGTAAGTGTTTCTACTCTGGTATCTCACTTCATTTACAGTAGAATTCTTCAGAAACCAAAAATCATACTCAGTGGGATTTAACGTAAAAGCCAGAGCTTTTGATTTCTATAAGCTATATTGCTGTATTAGTGCTGTATCCGGTTGTGTTGGAAACATTCGTTAGTTGATAATTACACTCCATCGGCCAATCAAGTCATATTTACAAGTTATCAAGTTGGAGCTGAAGGATTATAGATGAAACTCAATGATATGATGTACTGTATGATATGACCTTTGACCTCTTCTTTCAGTAATAGTCGGTTGGTAATTTTTATTAGAGGAAGAGGAAGCACATTAGCTGATCCTTAACAGCTGTTCGTCGGCGTGTTTGTTAAACAGTTAAAGTGAAATCTAAATCTAAATGCATTTTTGTTCGCCTTTCATCTTTAACTGTGTGTGTGTGTTTTTTTTTTAAAGATGTTTAAGTCTTACTGTTAATAATAATGACGACCTTGAAGGAGAAATTCACGCCGGTCAAAAACGTTCCAAAATACTTAAATAATTCACAACATATTATCCCGATGCTGATTGTGTTTCTAGAGCGAAGTTTGAGTAAACAGGGTAGTTATTTGTTTGGAGTCAATGTAGTCAGTCCGCAGCCACACATCTGTCAGCAGAACCATTTACCCGGGACACATCTGCACAACAGATCACCTGTCTGAGTCATCAAAAGCCAGCATCTGTCTCCATCAACAGCAAGTGTGTCTCTACGGTGTATGAAATAGGTAAAATGCACATGCTGCTCTCCGTACAAGTTCAAATTAATGAAAGCATTAAGGAAATAGGTCAAAGGGAAGCGTATTTAAAGGAGAATGTGCTTCACCCTGAAGTATTTGCGATAGTTGAGCAATTCTGGTGCTCATTTCTCCCCGTGATATCACCGGTGTACATTGCTAGTGCATTTACAATGGTGTTCGGGGATTGGGAAGGGGGGGGGGATCAGCAATCTCAAACATAAGTGATAATGGACAAATTTTTCTGTTAGCTGTGAAAGGGAAAAAGAGCAAGAGCTTCTTTTCACATATTCTAAAACACATTCACTGCTTGGATCAAACCCTGGAGCGATAAGCCCTTTGCCTGTGGCTTGATTAGGCAGGTTTTGACCAAAGCAAGGGATGAGATGAGGTGGTCTCTGTTTGTTGCCAAGCAAACTTTTGTGTGGTTCGATTCTAGTGAGAAAGTGAACCTGAAGGAAGAGAACCAAACACAACATATATTAAGCAGATATTTTTTTTTTATTTTGCAGAAGTGAGCTAGTAAACTGTAGGAGCCTCAGGGCTCACATGGTTAAAGTGGGTATAGTATAGACCAGTGGCTTCAAGTACGCAATGCAGACTAGGGTCGAACTATAGCAGTGAAAGTGCTCCAATGTCAGTCGGAGTCAGAAATGCTGTCCAATAGATTCAAAAGTGAATTACATAACGGTACTAGACGTGGAACGTGAAAAGACCCTGGCTTGTTTCTTAATGTAGTCAGAAGTCTGTGGGTTGCCATGTGACAGTCAGTAAGGCAATAATCATGTAACTCACAACTTATTAAACATTTATTTTTTCAGGCATCTGTCTGCTCTACATGGCGCAGCAAAGACTTGAGGGCAGGTCACTGATTGAATAACTGGCCACCATTGTCCTCTAAAACCTAGGAGTCATGCTGCCACATTATCACATGATGTTCCGGGCCCTGTGGGTGATGTATGACGTGAATGGATGGGCAGTAACTTACATTAAGTGCACTGTCACATTGTAACAGAAAAGAGGAATGTGCAGCACATTTCTTAAATTCACTCCAAACTTTATTTCTTTGATATTATTATTTTTATTAAGCATTTAGGGAAATGTATTAGTTGGAAGACTCGCCAAAGTGTGTCTTTATATGTTACTCAATACGTCCTAATATGTTTGCATAAAGCTATCCAAGATCCACTGATGTTACAGCGATGTCCTTTGTTAGCTGGGATCCAAGACTTCTAACTATGGTTGGCAGTTTTTTTTTTTAGGAACTACAATGAGGTGGAGTGGAAACCTTTGCATTTTATTCCACTTATATTTCACAAAGAATAAATGAAAAGCACCAAGACTGGTATTTTATTGAGAACTGAGGCCCAGCCATCTATGACCAGGGGTCTAAGAGAACAAAACTGCAAAGGAATTGTCCAAGACTAAATCTGGGAGAAAATTGAAAAGAAAAAAAAATATCCTAGAAACAATGACCTCATCCATACCTGGTTAAGATATGAGGTGGTCTGAATAATAAGATCTGGTCATGTTCAGTAGGTTAGTGCATCCAGAGCCAGAATGTTCATATTTTCCACAGGCAGATCTCTGTCCTGTTACATAAAGGATAGAAACGATTTCAGAGACCCACAGTAGTCCCTACACTTCCACCTTGTCCTTGTAAAAGATGGGTTAATTAAAGAGTTGCTCTGCTGCTCACTGTGCTACCAGGCCTCTGGGGCTCATGTACGTGAACTAGAGCTTCGGACGCAAAGGAAAAGCTAGAAGCAAACTGTCTCTTTTAACAAAACGAGTTTTTAGCATGTCCAGGAGTTCTTCACTTGCCTTTTGGATCGGCGGTGCATATACTGTAACGTTTGCAACATGCACCACAAAACTAAGCTTTGGTCTATTAACAGCGGTGCTTGCAATGCAAAAAGTTTATCGATTCCAGAGTTGGACAGGAAAGAGCACTTAGAGCTGAAAGCATGGGCTTGCAATGACTTTCTCTGCTTCTTGTTTTATTGAGGTCACAGGGAGATATGTGAAAAGGAAGGTTGTCAGGTAGAGCTATTTTAGAGCAAAATCCTGGAAAAGATCGGGTTGTATTTTTTTTTTTTTTTTTTTTAACAGAAGTCAGAATGCATGCAGATGTCTGACTGTACGTAGGACAATCATTCACCTTGTGTTTTCTGGCCCCTCCACCCAGCTTCATCCTAACTTTATTTAAACATTAGCCAGAGTGTGTTATCTCATCCTCCCACCTTGTCTTACTAAGAAAACATGAACGATGAGCAGCTTACTGATAAAGTTCTTGTATCCAACTGCTAAATCATACCAGCTTAGTGATCGCCACACCATTTATCATACGAGACCTCTTTTATCTATGCCTTCCCTCTTAGGATGAAAGCTAAACTCAAATGATGGCTGTGTGATTACTGCACATTAAGTCTAATAGGTTTCAGTCCAGTTTTAAGCCCAGGTCCTGAGTATGGATCACTGGAGAAAAGGGCCTAATCGCCGATGCTTTAATGGCCATCAGTGGGGAGGCTGGATGATCGATGGCCAGAGCGGGCGAACAACAAAGCACTGCTCCTTTCTTCAGCCGCCCATAACCCAGGAGACCCACTGTGGCTCACTTCTGAGACTCGAGACGGCCCCGGGGCAGCATAGGGACAGCGCCAGCATAAGGGAACAGCTCGGAAACATCAACCTCTCCTGTAATAGCCTCTGCAGTGCAGATGGGTCACAAAAGAATAGCTAAAGAGGCCAACGACAGCTAATAAGAAGAAGTAGAATAACGGTCATGTGATTTTTGAAAAAAGCTTCCACAATCATAAACCTTCCAGTAGGTGAGATCACTTGCTGTTCAAAACTGCATGAGATGAGATAGGAAGAGGACATGAAGGTTGGTTATCTATATGGGGTCAGAGGAAGAAAACATCATAGGAAACTTAATATCGTTGGTTAAACACGGTCAAAGGTTTGTGTACGCCTGACCAACAGGCCACAAAGTTGGAAACCCACATTTGTCTAGATTGTTTCTGTATGCTGTATGGTTACAGTTTCCCTTCGCAGGAACTAACAGGCCCACGCATTTTCCAACAAGACAATGCACCTGTGCACAATGTGAGCTTCGTGAAGAAATGGTTTGCTGAGGTTGAAGTGGAAGAACTCAATCCCACTGAACAGCTTGTAGATGCACTGGTATTCTCATGCTCAGTGTTCTCAGGATGGGCTCTGGATTCACCGCGACCCTGATTATGGTAAAGTGCTTACTGAAAAGGAATAAGATGTGCAATTTTTTTTGGTTGTCAAGTAGAGCATTAGAAATCTATAAGGTCGGTCACATCAGGATGCTTCCGTCGTTTAATTTAATGCAATATCAGATCAAATCAAATCAATGTCGAACCAGGAAACGGTTAAAGAGATAAACGGGTGATTTTAAATGCTAGTAAATTGGGTCCCATCTGGAGTGCTGGATATGGAGCTGTCACCCACTCCCTCACCTCGTAACTCTCAGCGCTCCCCTGAGGTCTCACAGGCCTCATCTGTCTTTCGCCCTCCCAATATCAGAGTCCAGAGTCAAGCTTCATAGGCTTTTAACTATGGGCCAAAGGCATTGGGTTTTGATTACACCCAGCATATGGCTGTTTTTATTTGGAATTTCACTCACATATGGTGCCTGTGACACATCTGGTTCCAATTAATCAGTGTGTAGTTTATTCAGTGCTGGTGAAATCAAATGGAAAAGGAGCTGCTAGACAATATGTTTAAAAAAAAGTCATTACAGGCTGCTTGATGTCTTAAAGACAATATAGACGTGTTTTCAAAGTGGAAGGTTTTGTAAGAAGAGACTAATGTAGACCTCATTATGCTGTGTAAGCCTGCGAGTAACTCCTAATGAATATTTCATAACTCTCCAGCACTAAATCCAGCACTAATGACATCTTTAAAATCAATACTGTCAAACTGGGATTTAATGGGAAAGCCATATATAGGCAATAAGTAGAATGGATCTAGAACAATTACTTCCTCTGATATTAGGGAAAATCCATTGAAGGTAAGCTTCAATATTTTTCAGAAGACATAACAAGCCAGATATGTATGATTATGACTGGAGGTTTTTTTTTCAAGGCTATACATGGTGCAGATATTAAATCATGAATATGAGCAGTCCAGCTCAATACAATCCTGAGACAAAAGACAGTGCGGTCAATGCACTGGAGAAAACACACGGGTCGCTGGATGAAGAAAGTTCAACAAAGCAAGCCCAAGTTCAAGGCCATGTTAACCGTTTTCTTTACCATTAAGGGTGTAATTATGGAGAACCTGGTTCTGATGGAGTAACAGTAAACCAACAGTATTACTAAAAGGTTCTTGGAACTTTGCATGAAAGGGTCAGAAGAAAGATCCCACAGCTGTATGAAAATGGTTTCCTCCTTTATCAGGACAACGTCCCAGCATACACGGCGCTCTCAGGGAAGCTGTTCTGGGCCCAGAAATGCAAAAATCACAGTAATTGATGACCCTCCCTTTGCACCTGATCTAGCACCATGAGACTTTTTCCTTTTACCTAAAATCAAGTTCGACACTCAGAGGAACTCAAGTATAGTGAAGTGAAGAAGAAAATGCCAGAGCTTCTGAGACAGCTAATGGAAGAAGACTTACTGCACTGCTCTTGATCAGTGGAAGAGCAGAATTCAGCGGTGTGTTAAAGCAGTTTCGGATCTACCCCTATCTAAAGGTACAGCTGGAATAAACATACTTGGTAATCAGTGCTTTTAAAACAATAACTCCAAAAACATGTCAAACATCGTGCAAAAATTGCAGAAGTGGCAAAAAGAGCTGACTGCTGTTCATGATCATGCACTGACCATTCTGTGCCCCAGGGAACACTGTACGTGCTGTACAAATCCATGCAGAGAAAGCACTTCTGGATATGAGATGAAAGAATGATTCATGAGGTTCTGCTGCACTCAAACCAAGGAATTGCATACCCTATACATTTGCACATTTCAGTACAGAGCTGGTGTCATACATGCATGGGAATAATCCACCCAAAATACAAAAAGCAGTAGATGACAAAACATAAAACCTTACTTGTACTGACACCTAGTGGTTATAAAGCAAAAGTGCAAATTCTACTTTCTATCCAAACACACCTGAAGGAATTCATAAATGTGGAATTTAAACACTCCATTAAAACTTTTACTGTTATGCATCAGGAATAATTTAGAGTTTAAGGGTAACATGAGTAGAAATGTTTATGAGAAATGCTTAATTTATCCAGGAATAGCTCTTCGGTTACCAATTCATCCTGGTCAGGATCACAGTGGATCTGGAGCTTTTCAAAGGAACGTTTTGCAGAAATACAGCTGGAACGGGACACCAGACCATCTCAGGGTAACACATATACACACACAAACACATACACTTTAGAATCAATCACCTACTGGCATGTATTTAGGAGCTGGGAGGAAAACAAAGAACCCGGAGGAAACATACACTCACTGTTCACTTTATTAGGAACAGCTGTACACCTGCCCAGTCTCGACAGGCCTGTGTCCACGACAGTCTTGGATTCCAGTTCTCGGCTGACAGGAGTTGAACCCAATGTGGTCCTGTAGCCCATCCACCTCAGTGTTTGATGTTTTGGGCATGCTGAGATGCTTTTCTGCTCACCCTGGTTGTAAAGAGTTTGTAAAGAGTTACCGAATACTTTCCAGCAGCTTGAACCATTCTGGCCAATAGTCCTCTATGATCTCATCAAGGTAATTCCCCCCACAGAACTGTCCCTCAAATCAACGTTTTTTTTTTTGGTACCATTCTGTATAAACTATAGAGACCGTTGTGATCGGCAGTTTATAACATACCCAAACCAGTCCATCTGGTACCAACAACTGTGCCACAATTAAAGTCACAGAGATTGCACATTTCCTTCATTCGGATGTCTGATGTGAACATTAACTCAACCTTTTGACCATGATTTTATGCACTGTCAGCGGATTGGATGATTGGATAACTGCACAGACATGTTCCTAAAAAATGTAAACTACCTAAAGTGCACGTTTTAGAACAGAAAAAAAATAAAAATAAAAATCCTAGACCTCCACCAGTTTTACACCACTGATGTAAAGAAAGAGACATTAGAGTTTAGTTTCAGGTGTGTTTTAATGAAGACACTGATTATCCTTATCCTGTGATGAGTACATTAATTTCCAACTCACAGCCAGATTTAGAAAAGGAAAAGTATATCAATATGTAGCTGTTGCAAAACTAAGGTACATTATTTACATTCCAAAAAAGAAAGAAAGAAAGAAAAACAACAGTGTCATGGTTTCTTTATGGAGGGGAGTGAATACTGAGGCCAGAAAAACGACATCTTGACTCAGGAGCCTGACTCCTCCATAGGCCCTTTTCACCTCATCAGAATACTAACAACATTTCAACAACTTCCAATACATCATAAAAAAAAAAAAGAAAAAGGAAAAATAAAAATAAACAAAAAACACTTCATATGGGAATAAACTAAATATACCAACAAACCAGGTAGGAAAACCTTCCTGCTCTGAATAAGTCATTTAATCTCTGAAAATTGTTAGTCAGAGTCTCACAATGCATTACAACCATGAGGTTTTGCTAAGGTGCTGTGGCTGAACTCTCCTGTGACCTCAGCAAGCTGCATCTGTGAGCAGATTCCTGGCACCACAGTCGATAAATAAACAGATCCTGTCCATCCTTAGGCATATAGAACAGTTCAGTCCAACAGGGCTAAGTCATTTCTTGTCTGGATGTATGAGGAGGGAGAAAAATGAATAGACTGTTTTCAGCAGCTTTGGGAGGAGGACCTGCATATAATTTTCCTATCTAACAACACAACACAAAAATGTCATGGCTGTTTTTGCTTAGTATCAAAAAGGAGACCAAAAGAGTTGTGGGCAGGCACGGCACTGAAGAGAAATACTGTGACTTTGTCACCCCTCTGTTTTAAATGAAGGGTTAACTATAGGCCTATTGGGCACCTAACGCAGTAGTGCATAAATAAAATAAAATAACCAACCATCATTTCTCTTCCATACAGTTTTAGACCACCAGTCACAATAATAATAATAATACCACATAAGGCATGATTCTATACATTTTATTACATGTCTGTAAGCATTCGAGAAACAATCCTTGAAAAAAAAAAAATAGACTTTTGTATGCCTTAGTCCTTTTGTCACATTTTCACATTTTAACGATTCTTTTTTTTTTTTACAGCTTTAACTCATTGGCAATTTTTGAAGCTATGTTCTTGAATGCAATGGACGTTCCCGAAATCCTCTTGAAGCGCACGCCATTGAGAGAGAGACGGGGCAACTTGCACACCTCCATCTCCCACTGAACAAGGCTCTCGGCATGGCCGTCGCCATGGACGCAGAGCAACAGGAAGCGTTCGCGTTGCTCGTAGTCGCAGTTGTTGGCGTCGAGCACCTTGCGGATCTCGCGCATCATGTCACTAGGCTCCATGGCCGACGTGGTCTTCATGCTCCAGGTGAAGCGCAGGGAACGTGGTTTGGTGTCTTTCTGATCCTCCTTCTGATCCCCGGACACATTCCGACTGTCAGAAAGAGGGGAGAACAGTTAAAGCTAACCACTTTCCAAGGTCAGTGTGCATCAGAACTCAGTGAGAGTAATGAGCATGTGTGACAATCACTTAGCAGAGCAGGAGCAGTCACACAGATGCTGTATCATGTCATCGTCAGTACAGCATAACTGTGTATAAATGCATGCATGGGAGCACAGCGTGCAGCAAACACAAACATCAGTTCTGCATGCAAATATATTAGAACGGCTCAGGGGAAATATTAAATAAAAAAAATAAAAAAAAAAACACAACATAGGGGAACAAACAGTTCATTTCAGCCACAGAAATAATATCCATCACCCACAAATGGATATCACAGTCACTCGAGACAGAGCTGGAGATTCTCTCAATGGCTTTTATGCAAAACAACCAGCACTGCAGATCAACCGTAAGACCTTACAGCAAAATCAATATACACTGATAAAATAATAACAATAACATTTTAAAAATTAAAAAATAAAAATGTTATTTTCAGCATAGCAGTAACACACAGGTTATCTGCTTAGTGGAGGACCATTTCTATTGGAAGGCAGAGTAGAGTAAAACCTAAGTAAATACACCTATTAGGTAGCTATACAGACACAATGTACCTAATTATGGCTTAAAACTCAGTGCAGGTAGCAGAGATAAGTAATTATAAGAACAATTTTAACTTAAGGTGTTATGCAATGTCTTGTCCAAAAGATGGCAGCACAACAGAGAAAATGCTTCTGAAGGCTGTCTTCATGAGACATGCTTCTTCATTTCACATTGTTCCGACTTGAATATAAACTCACGTAAACTGCAAACCTCCAAAGAAACCAGTTAGTACATATTAAAACTAAAGGTGTCAAACTCAAGGCCCAGCAGTTGAGTCTGGCCTGCTGCTGAATTAAAAACAATAATTTGCCCCCAACAAAATGTCCTAAAATGAACAGTAGATGCATTGCTTCAGGGGCACATACTGACTGATGTACAACAGTGTCCATGAGATGAGTGATGGGGACAGTAAACACTGAGCTAGGTGTATTTACAACACACTTAAAAGCAGTCCCAAAAAACACCCCGCATATTTGTGTTTATTCAGATGACCTTATTCGGAAGTATCATTATTATATAAACAGCATATATTATGATTTTAAATAAAGTTAAGAGTATCTAAAGTCTGGGGGTTTCAATACATCTTAAAGTTATTTCTGCTTTAAGATGCACTGCTCACCGGGGCATATGGGCTAACAATTTATGATTGACTTTAAATGTCAAAATGCATCACCCAATGTAACGACCTACAAAAATGTTTAAAAAAAAAAAAAAAAAAAACCTGATGGACTGCAGGGAATTAATGTGGGACACTAAGGACATGAATGTTTCAGTACTCAATGCCTGCATGAGTTCTTCTTTACTGCTACAGGCAAGCAAGCATTGCTTTACAATTTACATCACTACAGAAAATATAAAATATAGTAAAATATAGTAAACTGACTAATGGCCAAAGAATAAGAATATAATATTACAAACATCATAACTGTGCTTATGGCCCTTCAAAACAACCAAAGGGCCCAAGACAGAATCCAAATTACACACCCCTGATGTAGGCCATGTTTTGTTTCTGCAACACTCCTCAGCTGCTAACTGATTCTGCACTCATATGGGGTAGAAGTTGGCAAAGTGAAACTGAGGATGCAGAAACAGGCCCAACCCCTTGAGGAGAGTTCCAGCTCTGCAGAGGCTGTAGACAGGAAGCACAATGAGAGGACTGGGGATACACTGCATGATGCTAGATGGCCAAAAGTGGGAGTCATGTCTCACCTTGAGCCCTCATGTCTGCCATTCCTCTCAAACTCTGCAGGCACTCTTTATAACCAGGACATAAGAAGAAAATAGGTCAGACGTGCAGACAACAGGGGAAAATATGGGAGGGGGAAAAAGTCAAATCACAGAGAGGGGGATAATATACATTTTAACAATCCTAGGACAAAAAGGAGAGAGCAATTTCATATCAAAAGACTCAAGAATGCTGCCAGTGTCTTCATATTCAATTTCCTGTGGGTTAGGGAAGGATGTTGCTCATGCACTCAGAAGCACAGAAAGTGATCAAACAAGAGGAGGATTCTTCTGCTGGTTTTTTTTTTTCCTGCAGGCTAGGAATGAGTTTCCTGACCTAAACATATCAAACATGGTGTCAGTTGTTCCCTCCTTCGGGCACTCAAAAAGTAAACATGATAAATAGAGCAGGAAACAGGGCGATTCTTTGCCAGGTGCGCTCTTCTGTGGACAACACAGAAAAAAAAATCTTCCTCTATATAAAAGAGCAATTAAACTTATTCCACGTTAATTACACTTGCCCCTCATGCATTTACCATAAAGGGGGGAAAAGAAAGGTTTTGGACACAGGATTCAATTCGGAGTCAAACAGAGTTCATGCAGATTAGGTGGACACAAGGAACTAAAGAATCAATTACTCAAAATAACAAGTTGCTCCATATTTATTTATTCTGCTTTGTCTGTGACTCTGGTTGGAAAAATGCTAGAAAAACAGACATACGATTCTTCATTGCTTATGATTTCTGTATCTACCCAAGACGAGCAAGGATGGTTCTGAACTGAATCTGCTAAGTTCTTTAACTGACTCAAGCAGCCCTCTAATGCTTTAGATCAGGGGACAGTTGCAGTTTTTGAAGTCAGTCTAAACTGCTCAGGTGTAACGTTAACACCAACTGGTTAAAAAAATATATTTTTTGCATTTTATCTTTATGTTAGTATGTCCTTATTTATTCTGACAGCTGTAACTATGCTGTTATGAGCAAACATCAATATTACTTTTGTGGACACCTGACCATAATACTCATATGTGCTTTGTTAAACATCCCAGTTCAGATTTAGTCCCTTTGCTGTTATAACCAGTTCCATTTTTCTGGGAAGGCGTTCCACTAGATTTTGGAGCATGTCTGTGGGAATTGTGTGTCCATTCACCACATGAGCATTAGTGAGGTCAGGCACTGATGTTGGGTGAGGAGGCTTGGGGTGCAGTCGGCGTTTCAGTTCATCACAAAGGTGTTCAGTGGGGTTGAACCTCAGTGTACCATGTCTTCACTGAGCCCCATTGCGCACAAGGGCATTGTCATGCTGGAACAGGTTTGGGCCTCTTCGTCCCAGTGAAGGGAAATTGTAACGCTACAACATACATCATCATCCTAAACAATCGTGTGTTTCCAACTTTGTGGCAACATCTTGGGGAAGGACCACATAGTGGTGTGATGGTCAGGTGTCCACAAACGTTTGTCCATATAGTGTACATCCCAGCTGATCGTATGTCTTTTTTGAACGATTATTCAATGTCATGTACATATATTTTTTTTGCACAGTACTTTCATTATAAAGGGTCAAGAAAATCGATCATTGCAATTCTGTATGAGTTCGCTCCAAATGTAAAATGAATGCATCGCTTTGTTTGTTTAACCATATTTTAATTGGCCATCATGTACTATGTTTAAAAACCCAATCCGGAATCATGTGTTTTGCCACTTTGGTTTGAAAGCCAGACAGCTACGTTCTTATCTTTGGTATATCAAGATGTCACATATGCACACTTAACTGCAGCAGGAGAAAAAGTAGTGCAGATCTGTCTTTTTTTTTTTTTATAAGATAAAATGCCGTTTTCTCCTATTGCATCTTATTTGAATCATTTTCAGAGTAAATGTCACAAAGGTATTTTAGTATTTAGACTGGCTGATGATCGGTCATCCCTTAATGATTAAATGACTAATTCATGCCATCACTGCCCCTATTGTCTGGCATCCAGCCATACAGCATGAGCATCATGTGATCATGTGGTAGTTTTGTTTAATACATTTCCTTGTCCGTCTTAGAAATTAATTCCTTACTATGTCACTGCTTCCTGTTTACTCTGGGCTAGCAAGTAATAGTGTTGGAGTGCATGTTACTTATGCTTTCACACAAATATGCACAGTTAAGCCCAGCCTCAGTTGCACATAGCCGCAAAAATAAATAAATATCTAATATGCAAAATACAAGACTTAATGCATCTACATAAAGTCCTCTTTATAAACCATTCTTATATCAGTCCACTATAGCAATATTTAGCAGCCAAGACCTCCTTTAGTTTGCTCTTGGCTGTGAACCCTCGTCATCTAAGGTGGCAATGTGCTGGGCTGCAGTACAGATCTTCATTCTACGGTTATATGGAACAAGAGCTGAATAAGAGGGGGAAAAAAGACAACTGGGCTTTATACTGTCCAAGCAACTCTTTGTGAAAGGCAAAAACAAGCTCAATGTGGGAATTTCCACCTAGAGAAGCATGTGGATAGTGGGTGAAGTCTACGTCCTTCTACAGCAGGGTCTTGCATAGGAACATTCTGCATGGACAGATCTTTGGAGAACTGACAGGGGCGGGTCAGAAGAACTAGAGCACATTCTACAACTAGGACAGGATACTGGAGAATCAGAGCAGGGCCAAAAAGAGAGGGAGGACTGACAAAAAATGGTTCTCGGTACCTGAACTCCAGACATCTTGTAACAAATCACTCTCAATCGCCACATCTGCCAGCAGCCAAATTTAGCGCCCAGTACGGTGGCCTGAGTTACAGAACCAGGAGTTTATATTCTCAGAGTTTCAATGCAAACAAACTGAGGGGATGATTCCAAAATGTAAACACACCATGTGTAAAAAATAAATAAATAAACAAATAAATAATTACACTTGCGTTGCGACAAGTAACAATGAATTAAAACGGTTGCAAACAGTACGCAAGAAACGACTGTGAAATTCATCAAAGGAAACGAATCCACTGTAAAAGAAATTTTGGCATTAATGGAGTACAAAAAAACAAATACGTAAGTTTAGAGTTTTGTGCACATTTCCATCCTGTAGAGAGGCATGCACATGTGATTAGTAGAGATTCTGGTGAGTCTGTTTCTTTCCATCAGGACAGCAGTGATCTCGGGCATGCTCAGTCGCACTCCGATCAAGGCATACGGATCAAGGAGTGAGTATTAGGCAATTAATTCAGCACTTCGCCACACTTGGTTAATGTTAACTCATGGTCACACTCACACCGAACTGAGAAGCCTACCTTTTGGCAAACCTGAATGACATGTTTCTATAAAACAAACACAATGCAAAGAGGCATCAATTACAATCTACAGTTTGAAGGGCAAACATAAGGCAAGAATAACATATAATGCAGGATAACTCATTTCTGTGTGTGCTGATACAAGAAGTGTAAGGACACAGACATTTCTAACGGTGACATGAGGGGGACTAAAATAAATAAATAAATAAACATTTTTATCAGCATTTCCAAGAGATCACAAGTATTACTACTATTTTCCAGATTATAAAGATGCAATCTCCTAAAATAGTCAGTGTAGCTTTATTTATTTCATATAAAAACGTTTACTGCCTCTGGAACAGCACTTCAGGGAAAAAAAATGCGTCTAGTTTCGTTTTTTGTCCTGGGGTAATAAAAGCCAGGTTAAAATGTGGTAGATGATAAAATGTAGTTTATTAGTGACGTAAACTAATTCGAAGCCGTATGTGATTAATCTTCTCTTTTAACAAATTTGCTAATGTAGCGCAGTGAATTTGTCCTTGACAAAAAAATAGATATAAAAAAAATCAGCAAGTTGTTAGCCACCGTTTCAATTTTAAGTTGTGGTGTTCAGTCCTCGCATCACACAAAAAAGATATTGCTGGAGTACGTTTAGCATATGCATTTATTGCCTTGTTGTAATTGTTACATAATGCACTGCAAATTTGTTGCAGTCTAAGAGTATTGCTTCCACCCTCCTGATTGGCTGGATTAGAGTTGTGGAGCTCTGGCCAAGCCACTTTCTTTGTTTACCCGTTTATGGAGCTGGGGCTGTACACGAGCCTCTTTGTTTTCAGTGCACACACAGAACGTACAGCTAATGTACCGTGAGAAGATATTTGCAGAAGTGGACAAAAAAATTTATTGGATTAGATTCGATGACTGCACTTTTACCTCAACTCTGAATATGGTCCCAAATGAAAACTTTGTTTTGAAAAAAAAAATAAGGACTAGGGTTTTTCCCTATGATTGCTGATGCTACTTGTCCATCCTTCTACTGTAAATTTAAAAAAGAAAATGTCTGTAAACAATCTGCTTGTCCCAGTAATTTCCCCATCAATATGCAATGATTTTTAGCTTTATATTTCAATAAGCTCGAGCAGGCAGGGTAAAATATCAACCAATAATGAGAGGTGTTAGGCCTTCTACTTTCCCCAGCCCCTTTTAATACCAAGCAAATACAGCGTCTATTTTGGGGGGGGAATAAAAAAATATATATATATATCATGATTTCAGTTTCACATTGGCTTTAATCAGTCAATCAGGCCTAGAAAACAGTCATTAGTCATTATATACAAATGACTAATTCTGAAAGCCTGTAATTCACATTCTATATAGTTTTTATTCCATTGATAATCAATTTTCTATTTGTGCAAAATTAACAGCATTGTATAAAATTTACTCACACGACTTCACCAAGTACAGAAATCAATTACAGGTTAAAAGGAGACACACGAGGCTAGAATAGTATCTTTTCTTAATTTTATTCCTATGCTATTAAAATGAAACGTTCAGAAAAAGGAAGGTGCTCAGCACACCCAGCTTGCTTTTCTTATCATAAACATATCTCAATGCTGAAGGTCTCGGTGTGTTGTGAGTACTTTTGTTTTATCTACAGTTCAGTTATTTCTGTGTTTTGATTCACACATTTGATTGACACTTACTGAAGCGTCTGATTTCACTTCTGCAGTCTACCATAAAAACACTAACAAACAGGTGAACTCGAGTAACTGCTGGAGGAGAATGCTTGTTGCAAAAATGTTATAATTAGGCGAACACAAGAACAACAACATGCAGGTTGCTTTATATGACAAGTAATAGCACCTACTAAAAGACAAAAAACATTTTATAGTCTGGAAAATATGGTAAACAGGAAGTTTGTTTGTACGAGGACTGTTACTATGTGGCATGCGTTTTGCATGAGCTTGCACAAAGGAAGCATACAAGAAGGGAGGAGAACAGGAAACTATACTGGTAGGGGTTTATAGTGAGACCAAAAAAAAGTTTTGACTGGTGACTTTCATACATTTTAACAAGACCACCATCCACTCCACTGCTCACTTAGAACCCATGAGAAAAGTTACCCATAATTTCATCAATGGTTTGGAAAAAATTAATATTTTGTAATAAAAGTGGCAAATTGTGTGTCATGTCTCTGATTGTTCAAAGTGTCATGAAAATGTCATGCTCGATGCACTGTTGTGATGTGCTTTGCTTACCTGCGTGTGAGCTTGGAGGTGAGTTTGGTGAAAAGGTTGGTTGGCCCACGGCTGCGTGACTGTGAGAGAGGTGTTGCATCATGGGAGAGCGTGGGTGAGGCGGGAGGTCCATTGTATGTGGCCGTACGCCGCTCTCTGAGCTGGCCACCATGGAAGGTGCTGCGGCTCGCCGTTCCTCGGGGGAAACGTAGGCGATCTGGTGGTGTTGCGCTACTGATGCTGTGGGTGGAGGCCCCGGGGTTTCGCTGCGAAGAGGCCGTGCTTGTGCTGAGGGGCAGAAATGTGAAGCCAAAGTTCAGGAGTGAAGTTTTTCAAGAAGATTTTGAATGTAGTGTAGTAGTAAATCTGGTCAAGAATGCACTGGTCTTTTTCACAATTTTATTATAGCATATATATACCAGACACTCTTAATCTGACCCTGACATCCTCGAAGTAATCAAAGTTAAACAACACAAGTTTGACTTCGCTGATTTGTGTCCTGACTGATGTCATTAAATACAGCTGAACCAAGAAAGTCAGATTTCATTTGATTCCGAGAACAATACTGGCTCTAGCACTGATAGAGTTCATGACTTATCTGAGAGACTTTATCAGTAATATTGAAGCTAACAGGAAGGGTGGATAAATACTTTAAGATCCAGTAGCTCAGACTCATTACTACAAGACATTCTGAACAGATGCTGAGCATTTGGCATGACACTACATTAGAGAAAATCACCCTTCAATCTCTTTCTGTATGTAAAATATCACCAATAAAATAACATGAAAGCAGGTTCTACTATAAACCTCCAGTAAAGCTATAAGGCATGGGGCCAGAGATGTTCTCATCTAGTTCATCTCTGCCACATTATGCATGGAGCTAGAAGGAAGCAAATCCTTTGGGACACTCCTACTTTAATTTGTATTCATTGTCTCTCACTTTATCAGTTTATCATCAACAACCACTGTCAGCTATTCTTGATTTCTTCATGGTTCTTTCACAGATCCTCACACATTAATCTTACCTTGATCAGACATGGGGAATATTAATCAACTAATAGTATGTTACATTTGTTTATTTAGCCAGTCATTTAAACACACTGTCCAGCTTTAAATATTAGATAATATTAGACTTCTCTATATATAAATAGCTTCCACTAATTGTAGTGGGATTACACAAGGGACGTTAGCATGGACAGTTTGAGCACACACAGAAGAGAAGGAACGTCTCAGACACGTCTTTGCTGATTAGTCGAGACCAGAGGGTGGGGAAGTGGGAGGGGTCCCTACCGGGAAGAGTGGTAGATTGCAAGCAGTATAAAGTATCATAAATGCAGTCAGTAGGGAGGTCAATTGACATTAGAGTAGGGGTGGGGTCATGGTGCGGTTAATGAGTCAGATGACCAGCTCATCATTACTTGGGCCTGAAGAGTTCAGCAGGGCTGTCACTAGGGGGCAGTGTAGAGCGGCAGGTGTGGCCTGAAGCTGAAAGTGGTGTGGCTTTGTGGTGCCTCAGACGGACCGAGGCTGATGAGGCAGTGAGAGAAGCAGCGTATGGAGACGGACTTGAGGTGACACACGCTGGCATTTCACTCAGGCTGGCCAAGCAGGCAGCAGAAAACAATGTGCATTTGAACAAAATAGTACAAATGATGGATAACAGAGCAAAAGGAAAGAAAGAGAGACAGAGAAAGTGCTGCACACTTTTTGCATTCTAGTTCCTTTGTTGTGGTGGAAGCAGCACGTCACAGGATTCTGGCAAGTGCAGTTAAGAATGGTGTAAAAGCAGCACGTTCTTCAGATAAAGCTAGCTGTAATATGGTGCAATCAGATCCAGAGCTGCAGAACAACACACACTGGAATACATAAATGGATAGATGGCTGCTTTAATTACAGCTCCAGGGAAAGATACGGACATGTGATTTGAAAAAAATTTTAGGGCTTGGATTTCAATGCAGCTCAGAATGTTACACAACCCTTAACCTGGATCTGTACAAGGTGCTTAAAAAAAGAAGAAGAAGAAGAAGAAGAAGAAGAAGAAAAAAACCCAAGAAAAAAAGATAATTTTTTTTAAGCAAAGTCTTTAGCCTGATGGGATTTGGTTCACTAGGTGAGGTTTGTAATAATATGCAGGAGGTAAGGATTTCTGTCAGACTGTATTCTCTGTAAAATACTGATGATCACTTGATGTCATACGCTTTACTTATTTGGCAGCATCTAGCCTTTGGTAATTAAGAGGCTTTCATCAAGAGAAAAACTTATTTGTTTTCTCTAAAAATAAAACATGTATGATATAAAGCTTTACTCATGTAGCTGACACTTCAACAGCCCCTTTCAGGATCACACTCTTCATCCTGATTCTGTTCTTCCACTCATGTGCTCCCAATGCAGGTAGCGTGGAGATAAAGTTATATAACCCACACAAAGAAAGCCACGGAGTGATGCCTCCAAAGCATTCATCTTTATGATCTGCAAAGTGGATATACACACTAGGTGACTAAATATGGCAGCGGGATATCTTTTGCCTCAACTCAAGAGGCAGCATCTGTATCTTATCATGGTATCTGATGTGTCCGTCTGTAAGAAACTACAACTGATGACTGCAGAGTTTGTCCAGGAATAAAATCACAGAGGAGCATCTGCAAATGATGGAATTACTCCAGGTCCCCATGTAAATGTAATCCCATCTTAATGGGTCTTTTTATTTGGCTTAATTTGACAAGGTGGGCAAAAACAAACCTATTAAAACTAGTCTCATCAACTCACGTCCTTGGGATCATACTGCCTGTGTATTTAGGCTGAAGAAATACAATTTAACCATCAAGTCTACAGCTATAGAGTAGAAAGAAAATCAGTTTGAAATGAAAGTTCATGTTGGGAAAAGTGGACATTGCTCCGAGTAAGCGTCTCCAAGGTCCTGGCTCAATTCAGTGTGGAGACTAACTGGGCTGCTGAAGTCTATTTTTAACCTTTCAATGGATAATGAAAATTGAAAAAAATTACAGATGTGTATCTTCAGAGAGCAAAATGCAGAAACAGGAAAAAAAAATAAACAAACAAATGGTACAATCATGTGAATATAAACAGAATATCAACCACTGTTGAACCCACTAAGGCAAATTCAAAGCAATTAAACTCATCGCCTCAGGACTCTTTTTATATATATTTTAGCCATGGTCACACTCCCTCCCTCTGTGAAAAACGAACATGCAGAGTAAAACCCATCTTGCGGGTTAGAGCTGTTTAAATCCAACACTGATGCATGTTAACGATGCATGCTCTTAACGATTCAAAACGTGACGAGCTCACCTGTTTTCTTTGCCGTTCTGGATTACAGAGTGCCGGTCCCCGGTATTGCGTTCACTACAAACATATGTATTTCTCCTGGTCATCCCCCCAGACACAGAATTGCTCTGTGGGAAAATAACAGCATTTAAATGTAATGTAACAAAAAAGTTCTGCAAAAGCTAAAATGCACTTAGAGGATATGATAAAAAGGATGCAATCCCAGAGGTCAGAAAGAGAGAGAAGCTGGTGATTTACCCCGGGGGCAGTGGAGGTCTTCTTGCGCTCAGGAATGTCAGCCTTGTTGGGGTTGTTGGCATTGCCCAGCAGGGGGCTAGGGGGTGCCATGCCACGGCTCCCAGAAGAGCTAGACTTGCGAGGCTGGGCACTGCTCTCCTCCTTGTGCTCATTATCTGCTGCGGTGGTCTGGCTCCTCTTGGGGTAACCCACTGAGGGAATGGCTGGACCAGCTGTGGGGAGAAGCACAGGATAGAACAGGAGAGATATAAGACAAGAGACACACAGTGAATTATATGTGACCGTTTCAATCACTGCATTCTTAATCTGGTATATTCTTTGATGATGCACGTTGCAGTATGATGGTGCTCACCCTGGTCACTGTAGCGCCGTTGCTTCTGGTTGGAGGTGCTCCTCTGGACTTTGAGGTGAGATGGTGACTGGCCATTGTTGTGCTCACTGTTGGGTCTGACTTTGGTCAGGGACAGATTACTGCTGGAGCTGGAGTCAGCGGCATCCAACTAAGACCGCAAGTATTGAACAAGACCACAACTACTTAATAAAACCTTTATTCATATTAACAACCATGAATCTATACAGGGTTGTCTCTGACACACCATAAAAACAAAGCACGTATCTCATTCAGCTGAGCGGGTTTAGTCTGGCACTTAACCTTATCTGGAGTGGAATTTATTCACCTCAGTGGGCTTCCTACCCAGCAGCAGGTAGGTTGCAGTGATCTCATCATACTTCATCCTCGTCAGAGACTCATGGATCTCCTCACGGGAGTAACCCATTCCCACCATTATATCTGCAAAAAAACGGAGCACGCATCTTAGGTACATGGAACACATGATGTACAAACAGGGTGTATGTGTAAGGAATGAAACACGATAAGGCACGCTGTTACATTAAACTGATCAACAACTGCACTCTTGGCAAGCTACAACCAACCACGGATCTTGTTATGTCACCAAGAAAGCACAAGTTACAGCGTTATCTCTGACTGTTACAGAGCACTGACACAAGAGACTCCTTCCAAAATTCTATATAAATATCTAACAGAAAAACTTTACCATGTCAACAATTATACAGGTGTTTAAAATCTACATATGTACAGCATATGCTGTTTATTTCATGACCATAATAATGATAACATTTCAGAATGTGTGCATCAATAGAAATCCTGCAGCCAAATTCTATAGGCTGCATACTCTGTTACACACTGATTCACAAAATCATTTGAGCGATCCGAATCAAACAGCAACAGAACTGAGGTATAAAGCAAAATTATCGCCTTATAATTGGTCGAGTGGTTTTGCAAGAGAGCTGATATTTCTCATGATGGCATTCGGATATTCTGTTGTGTGCAACACTTCAAATTCCCCTTCCTAGGTCGATACTACAGTAGTGTTAGGTAAATCTACAGCAGACATGACAAAAGGTACTTTTCAGGAATATAACTTTTGACTTAAAATATGAACGATCGTCAGCTGAAGACACAAAGAAAGAAGGGGGGGCTTGGGTGGTTTAACCAGAAGCACCTTTAATGGGGATGTACAAATCAATGTGAGCTAGCTAACTAGCCGACGTGCAATAAAGTGAGTGTGCCTGCTTTGCGATCTATTTCTGCCTGTGGAGTGCAAACAAACAAACAAACAAACAAACAAATAATACTAAAAACACACACCAAAAAAAAAAATAAAAATTGGCCACACTGAGTCCAAAATGTCACTTACTCAGTATTAATTTCTTGCTTATAGAACTGTTGAAAGCCTTAAAAAAAAAATTTTTTTATAGCTAGAAAAAGTTTAACATTTTAAGTACTTAAGGAAGAAATGGTGCAAAATGAAATACTCAGAAAAGTGCAGTACATCACAGTACAAACATATAACTAATCTTTAATATAAACACACACCATTACTTACAAGCAGCACAAACAGGCCCATGCTACTGTTGTAACATGTTGAGAAATCCAGTCCAATTAAAATACTATAGCTTCTTTTTTATGTTCGTTTTGATCACGTTTACTAAATTTTTTGGACTTTCACCTCTCAATTCCCTAAACTAACAACAACAAAAAAGCAGTTATTTAACTTGAGCCCCTGGTCCCAGACTGAACACCAGCAATAATCCTAGGAAATGGATAGATTGGGATCTATTGATGGTGTGTTTGAAGGGCAGACTGCCCAGAGCAGCAGTGGAAAGTACAGAGCCTGCCTGAGCTCCATCGACCCCTCGTCACTGAGGTTCAGAGGCACATTAAACACCATCAGCCTCATGCTGAAGGAAATCATTCCAGGCTAACGCTTTGTTTGAGGCTGAGGCAAAATACACCACAGAGACACACAGACATACACACTCACAAAGACACACACTTGACAGACACAGACAGTCTGAGGGTACTGATACAGCACAAAGAGGCAGAAACAGATTGTGGTTTATTCGACACAGCACTTCCTTGTCTGGAGACAAGACATGCAGACCTAAATACACTCCCAAAACCTCCTCTATCCCCATCTATCTAAAAATGTTCATAATTTAATGATTACATTATTAATGCAATCATGGCTCTATAGAAGATGACCACATGAGGGGCGTCTAAGCATGGTGATTAAGGTACACCCTCAAGTCCGGCAACT
>JAOVYU010000040.1:1407321-1418594 GCA_025674565.1 Synodontis membranacea | reverse complement strand
ATACATTCATAACACAATTCTCAGGGTTAAAACTGAGCCTACGATACATTTTTCCACAGAAAATGATAAACTGGAAAGAGAGAGAGAGAGAGAGAGAGAGAGAGAGAGAGAGAAAGGAAATAAAGACAGAGAATTTTACTGTGCAGGAGAAATCCAAAATATTTACCTTTTGGAGACTGGTAGGATTGAGCTGTGTCTTATCAATAATTTTTATGGCCACCTGCAGGAAAGGAAGGAGACAAATTAAACTTTATCGACCCTGCTGCTCACAAGGGAACAGCAGTAAACTGAAATGGGAAAGTGAAAAAGACTTTAGAATAACTATGATGGCGGTATACGTGTCTATACATAATACTAAAATACACATATAAAAACAAAGATAAAAATGTAGATTTTTTTAAACTTCATCTTTTTAACACTCAACAGACCTGACAGAGAGTAAGTGAGGGATGAAACAGATGAGTGGGAAGAAAAATATCTGATAAAAGAATAAGTCACAGGCAGAATGAAAGCCCATGGGCTGAGTGATGTTTAGCCCTCACCTCTCGTCCCGTCAGGATGTGGCGCGCCAGTTTGACCTTGGCAAAGTTGCCCTTGCCGATGGTTTTAAGCAGCCGGTAGTTGCCAATATGCGGGTGCTCATCGGCACATGAGGCGATGGAGTTGCGGCATCGGGCCCCGGAGCGGCTGGATCTCGTGGCACCATCGTTCCGCCCGTCACTGTGCGAGGTGTGCTGGAGATACGACACAGACAAAATCGGAGCTCAGTGATACAGTTAAACGATCTCCTAAAGGTGACCCTGGTAGTTCAAAATCAACACACAAATAATGCGGCTCAAATGCAAAAACACTGAAACCTGATTAAGAGTTATTGTATGAAACGATCACTCCAGATTAGGTCCAATCTCCACAGTAATCTATGCCTCGAGAGTAAAGTGATATCCAGGCAGGAAGTAACGTGTTTAACAGAAATGTGAGCAACAGCCAGGTGCAGAAAAGAAAAGCGAAGCAAATGGACTGCTGCAATTTGCAGAAAAAAACTTTAGTCCAGGCAACTAAAGGTGAATTTTTGTTGTCATTTTAACAATTTTTTGGGTAAAATCATACCTCAAATTATGCAAAGAGAAAAGTGATACTCTGCAAGTTATGCTCTGCTGAAACAGTATCAAACCTACAGTTCTGAATATTTCGGTAGATTTTGTACAACTGTCAAGTCGGTGTAGATATGCTAATGCCTCACTTTCCAACATGACAGCAGTGTGAGGAAATAGATCATCATTCTAAACAGATATATCCCATATATAATGTAAAGACTAACAGAAGATAAGACGACTCGAAACAGAAAACACTGTAAACATCTGGTTTGGAGCAGCAACATAAAGCTTTCACAAACCTGGAATACGTCGACTCACTAATTGTGTTTTATCTTCTAGTAAGGATATTTATTTCTGAGAAATGTTCACTTCTGTAAAATTCTCCTTTCAATAACACTGGATTAATATTAAGCTTGTTCCTTACATTTGACAAATATCTCTTTGAATACTTAAACACTGAGTAGGTCCTTTTATAGTGCTTACAGAACATTTTTTTTTTTTATCTTAACAGATTTGTTTTGAGAAGGAAGCAATGTTAAAGGTGCTGCCATATCTATTTCTAAGTTCTGTTTTTACTACATTGCAGTTTGCACAATAAAAATAAAAAGTCAGAATTTCTGTCTTCCGACAAGGTAAAAATGCTCCTCAGCTCAGAATTCCTCAGAAACCCCAAGTTCAGCCAACAAAAAAAAAAACAACTTGGATGATCACAGCATCAACAGTTAAATGTTTTATCAGAACACATTTCACTATTCATAAAAAATTTAAAAACGTTTATGCTCTGAGTGCAAAAATTATTATATTTTAATGGTTAAGATTCCAAGTTCTACATTCAAGTCCATCGAAACCCAAAAGTCTAATGACAATGCCTTCGTTTGAAAATGATGAAATAAAAAACTCGCCATGGACCTATAACCCTACAGTTAGTTGCCTTGACTTGTATTGACTGAACAAGTCTAAATAGCCATATACAGTAAAACTACAACGCAAATCCCATCACAATAATTAGATGTCCTAACATCCAGAGAAATATGTTTTATTATAATTGTTTCTTACTGATCTTTTATTAAGATTTTTTACCTTTTTTAATAAGTTTTTGACTGTTTTGTAATTGGGTTGTTAAAGGGATGTAAAATAATGCTGGCTAAACAAATAATGGCATGCTGTTTCCTGGATTTCAGCCATGACTTCCTCTTTCTTTGACAAACAGCTTAGTGAAATGCTTGGTTACATCAAGAAAGGCTTTCAGAGAGAATTTACAGGTTCAAATATCATTTGTCACTGATTCTCAGAACCAGGTTAATAAAGCACAGCTTTAAACACCCAAACAGAAAAGTTTAAAACAGCCAGTCTTCCTATGACCAATTTACATTTATGTCTATGAAGGCAGACAACCAGCATTGTACCATGATACGAAAGTGAAATACTTAAACCATTAACATTATATATAGCAGATAACATTACACAACAGGGAATGATGCAGAAGTCTTTGCCCTCATCAGCAAGGTGTGGTTGCTCAGTAACCATATTCACGCGCAACACGTTGTGCACGTCAAGTGAGAAGCCTGTTTTAGGAGTTTAATTCTAGCAGCAAACTAGGTTGTCACTGTGAGTGAAATAAAGATCACTGAAATGTTCAGGTGATGAAAGCAGCACTGACTGAACAGTGGCAAGTGTTCTCCAAGGACAGATTTATTTTACTGTCTCCTTTTGTTCTGAAGTTTAAGGTAATAAAACAGAGTGTTGTCTGCATCATTGGCACTAGAGATTATCAAAATTGTATCACGAGCTTGAGTCAAAAAAAATAAATAAATAAAATAGTTGAAAGTGAAGTCCTCTGAAAAGAAGTTAGAACCATCTCAGAAATACTCCATCAATGAGGACATTAAGATAGCGGCTAGATCGAAGCCCCTCCTGAGCAGAAGGCTTATGGAAGGCACTTACAGGACTTCAGGAGAGCATGAGGAAAAAGATTTTCTGCTCTTGTAAGGCATAAATCTAACTTTCTGGGTTAATCAACTAACATTATCCATACAATGAAGCACAGTGGTGGTAGCATTATGCTCAGGGAGTGCTTTTCAGGAAAACAAAAAACAGACAAGCGAACCAAACTGAGGAATACAGCCAAGACTACGGAGGAGTCATTTGGGAACAAGTCTCAATGCCTACGAGTGGCCCAGCCAAAGTCCAGGCTTTAACCCTATAAAACCCAATCTGTGGAGAGACCTGAAGATGGCAGTTCTCAGATGTCCACCATAGTTCCTGACTGAAGCTTGAGAGGATCGGCCAAGAAGGAGGTGAAACGACCCAAATGCAGGTGTGCAAAGTTGGCAGAGACTTACCTGAGAAGACTCGAAGCTGTAACTGCTGCCAGAGGTGCTTTTACACGGTACTGAACAGAGGGTCTGAACAGTTATCGAAATGAGAGTCACATTATTACTTTTTTTTTTTTTAATAGACTCACAAAAATCTCAGTAGTTTATTTAGTATGGATCATTGTGTAAATTAAAGGCCAGAAAGTACATTTAACGCACAGCATTTATTTGATTTTAAATTCTGATATTTAGAATATGACTTTGAATTTCTTGACCACAGTCTCTCTGTGACGAACCAATGCCAATCCATCTATAAAAGAGTTGCCCAAATTAGCACAAAAATCATTTAGGTAGATGGCAGAGTCATAGCCGATGAAGGCCGATAGAACCACAAGGGTACAGTAAAAGGGAGCTGAAAAGCTGCTGTTTAAAATAGCTAAAAAGATGAGGTGAGAAATATGTAAATAATGCTTGTTAAAAAGGATGACTGACAAGATGTTGCACGCATAGCTGTGAGCAATGTTAGTCGTTGTATTTGTGTCACGACTGGAAGAGGAAATTCTGAAAGGACATGTGTTTATGTTAAAGGCAAACTAAACCCCTTTTGGCTTATAATTCAGATGTTTCTGGACAGCTGCAGTCCGCACGGCTGGCTGGATCGTCTCAACATCTCCATTATCTGCAGGATGAAATGTCCAGCAGGTTGATCATGAAGATGCTACGTAACCTTTACTTACTTTAGGCCAACTAGACTGCTTCCCCTTTCAAAGCAGTAGAATAAGCAATAAGACATAATATTCATAAGTTTGATTATTTTATTCTTTATATGTTTTATTATATATTATTATCTTACACCACAGCATTTGCCAGCAATCAAGATTTATTTTTTTATTTTTATTTTTTTTTAAACTTAAGTCGTACTTCTCGTTTATAGACACGGTTCGTGTCATGGAATAAAAACGCTCCTGTTATCACTTGCATTATAGCAACTATAACCCAACTACTGAAAGCCTGTTGGAGAGAACATCCTCTGCCCTTCCTGTGATGGAAAAGCACCGACACTAGGGTTGGGTATTGTTCGGGCTTTATTGATTTGAATTCTGCTTTCCGATTTCAGTTCTTATTAATTCCCCAGATGAATTACAAAATGGTAAAAGTATAGATAACGGCCATTTACAACATAAATTGCATTATTGCGTTGAAAAGACTTTTTAACCTGAAAGTCAACAAGCGCAGTGAAAATTAACAAAACTATGAATATACATATTCCTATGAATCAGCTGTTACTACAGAAACGACAGCATATTAGAACAAGCTTCTTAACGTGAACACCCTCTAAACAATCAGAACTGAAAATTCAACAGCACTCTGGTATAAATGTTTTTAAAAAATATTTGTATGTCAGTCGACAGTATTTCAAATAAATTCCAAAAACCACTGACCACTGTTCACTATGATAAATAAGACATCCTCAAAAGATTCCTCATCCCCCCCCAAAAAAATGCAATTATCTTGCATTTAGCTCTAAAATGTGAACTAAACCTGACATTACCACGAATGTCACATACACACGGACATACACAATACACAACTCATATGCTCAAATAGCCTGGTTGGCTACTAATTGAACACTTTAAGCAGTTCCACATCTTTAATGCCTCAAATTATCGGTTCTCTGACCTTGAAGAAAAAAAATTATAGATGCAGGAAAATATCCAGGACAATTTTTAAGGCAGTGTTTATTAGGATGAGGAACCAACACTGACAGGTCTAGAAAGCCATAAAATATCCACAGATTGCACCATAATCCACATGTTTTTCTCAGCATGTAAGAAAATAATGGGAACAGGAATGATATGTACCGTGAGCGAGAGGACGCATTTGTGAATGGTATTAATGTCAGTCCTGCAGAAACAGCCCTGGAGCTCATCTCACATTGGGAAACATTTGTTAAATAAAGCCATGTCCAAATATTACTTTTCAAGAGGTCACTACTGAAAGTAGCACAGTTTCGATATTTAAAGTATACTGTATTGTTCAGGTTTTAACCTCTAAAATATTCCACCCAAATACTACAATTTTTTTTTTTTTAATTCTCAGTCTAACCTTTAAGACGTGTTTAGATACGTCTGCAATGAGTCTCTAGTCTAATGCTCCTGTGGCTACTATTTCTGTGGAGTCCTCATTTCAAGTAGTCCAACTTAGAGCAATAAAAAAAAAAAAAAAATCTGCACACAGACATGTAGGACAGCAGAAAACCCGTTACAGAATAAAACCTTCTGCAGCCGTTTCAGATGACATACATCACTTCAATACAGTCCTACTTTCTATTTCTGATTCTGACTCATAAAGCAAAAGGAACCATTTAATTTATGCCCCAATTGATTCATGTTCCAGTCTATTAAAAAGCTTTTACACTAATAATCCCTGCACTCTGAGTTTATTGTAATTCTCATTACACTAAAATTATAAACACTAAAGCTATCAGACATCTACTGCTTCATACCTGGCACAGGATAAAAATCTCTAAACGTCTGTCCTTGATTCCAGCAGAGTAAAAGGAAACCCACAGGAGGAAAGAAAAAAACAACAAAAACAAAAACAACTTACTATAGTAATGCGGTGTCTCTTGACCGAATGCGAGCCCTTCATGTTAGCATTGATTATGTGAATGGTGTCCAAACAGGCGAGCGCTTTGTTTTTGGGGACGCTGGCTGCTCATCGATCCACAGACTTGGACTGATGCTCGTGTCTGCACCCTATCCTTAGATTATAGTGAGAGAGGGGAGGGCTCAGTCGCTCCTCTTTCCATACCGCCAACAGCTAGCTATTAACATTTACACACTCAGTGTATCGGTCAGAGGAACCACCACACTGCACAGACATGCAACATTCTCTCTCATCACAGTTTTTTATTTTTAGACTCTATTATTATTTTTTTTTAACTCCCTGTCTCTACCTGACAATGAAATTACACAAGGACTTTTACAGTCATTAGTGCATCTACTAAAAGTGTCATTTTATAGGCCCGGGACATTAAACTTAACTACGCTCTTAAACTACTTTTCAATCAAAATTATTCATATTATTATAGACTTCTTGACATTATAGGAAATGAAAGTTACGATCATCTAGATCATTAGGACAAAGAAAGCAACTGCAATACCTTGTCTTAATTTTGCAATTTTGAAAATAAGAACTATGCACACTATGTGGCCAAAAGTTTACATACACCCGACTATCATGCACATACGTGGTTCTTCCAAGAATGGGTGCTACAGAATTCGAACCATGAACTGTCTCTGCTGAAGCATTAAGATTTCCCTTCACTGGAACTAAGCAGCCCAGACATGTTCCAGCATGACAATGCCCCTGTACACAAAGCGAGCTCCATGAAGACACGGCATGCCAGAGATGATGTGGAAGAACTCGACTGGGCTGCACAGAGCCCTGACCTTATCCCCACTGAACACTTTGGGATGACCTTAAGGACAAATGTACTCCAGGACTCCTCACCCAACACACTCTAAAATCTAACAGAAAGTCTTTCTAGAAGAGTAGAGGTTATTTATTACAATACAAAGGGCTGGGACTAAATCTGATGTTCCAAAAAAATAAAAAAAGAGCACACCTGGACGTGTTGGTGAGGTGTTCACAAACTTTTCACCATATACTGTATATATTTTTAACCTTGATTTTGGGAATAAGAAACTAAAATAAACGTCTTCGTTTTAGGGAGCATGGCGGTACACCAGACCGCCACCTCGCAGCTCCAGGGTCCCCAGGGTCGATCCCGCGCTTGGGGGGGTTTTAGAGTTTCTAAGCATGTCCTCACAGTGACCGTGTGGGTTTCCTGTCGGGTCTCAATTTCCTTCCTCCTCTCAAAAAACACGCATGTGGATTGGATATTCTAACCTTTCCCTTAGGTGTTAATCATTGTGCGATGTTCTAAATCAAACAGCTGCCCCGTTCAGGGTGTATTCCAGCCTCGCACCCTAATCTACTCCGGGATCCTGACCCTGTACAAGACGCTCGCTGAAGCTGAATGAAAAGATATATGTTCGTGACATGTGGTATAATTCTACTTGGTCAATCCATTTTACTAACACTATCTAACTGGAGTAAAAAAAAAGGCACTTACATAATTAAAAAAACAAACAAACAAACAAAAAACCTCAACATCTTATACTGTAGGTGAACCTCTTCCTTGTGTAGCCTGTGAGGTTGAGGGTAGTTTTTAATCAGTATAACCTCGATATTTTCTATACTGAAACATCAGTGTAGGAGATTTCTGGAACCCTGACAGCTGTCTGTAACTCAGTGGCTCTTTGTGTCAGTATGAGTTTAAGGGAACTCAATGTTAAGGGGGAAAAGGGAGCAGGGGGAACTTCTTTACCATGCGCCCTGCGCGCCTTGGCACCAACACCAACAAACTGGATGAAATCTCAAGTTCATAAAGTGTCCCAAAGGAAACTTCGATCCTCACCCAGATTACTGAAGCAAAGATCATATTATGTACTCACGTTCTCCGTGTCTCGCTCATTGACTGTAGGCAGTGGTGTTCTCGTTGACATTTTAAACGCGTCTCGGTCTCCAAAGTCCTCCTTCTTCTTCTTCTCCCTTTCCAAGTGTGTCTACTCACAGCGCCTCGGTCCGAAGGAAGACAGGAAAGCAGCTCATGAAGACCATGGAGGAGATCGGCGATCCGAAAGGCGAACTTTCAGCACAACAAACGCCGGAAGACCGCTGCCGCTCACTCACCGAGCCGCATCACGCTCCACCACACAGCGCTGGAAGTCCAACCGGTGGCACACGACACAGACTTCTGCTGAGCTGACCATGCGCCATAACCATACCCGTACACCTAAGGGGGAGTCCGGTTAGTTTAGAAAGTGGACAAACGCTGTCAAAGTTGCTCCTGAAGCCAAGCCCATAGAGTTAGAACAGGCCCACCGAACTGCACACAGCGGTGAGGAGGAGAGGAGGAGGAGGAGACTCCAGCTTCTAACCGTTACCAAAGCTCAGCCGCAAGATTTCCGAAGTTAGTCAAGTTCCGCCAAAAAAACCCAAAATGCTCAGGGTCCGACTGGCAAACGACACCCTGTTCCTTATTAAATTACACTCTCGAGTCCTTCAAGTTTTGGTCCAGTTCCACCCATCACCAAAAAAAAAAAAAAAACCACTAAGGGTTGCCTATAGCTGGACTCTGCTTAATCCAAGATGGCCGCGTATTTGCTAAACAGAGCTAAACCGAGCCCTAGAGCTGCCGGAGGAAGTGACGTCAGAGGCGGCATCTAATCTGATTGGCTCTCCGGAAGCGCGAGGGGCTGTTTAGTGTTGCTAGGGTGATTACATGGCCGGACGAAAAAAAAAAAAAAAAAAAAAAAAAGCTACCTTTCCCCTACATATAGACAAATAGGTAAAGTCACTTATCATGGGATAGCTTTTCCTTTTGATTTTGTTAAATGTTTAGGTCTTGTGCAGACAGGTTTTTTTTTTTTAATTTTTGTTATTATTATTTTTTTTTTTACAGAAAGAAGAGTCTGTATTGCTCCACTCAATGTCACTGGCAACTTAGCATCCAGATATGTTTTAGTCTGAATATAATAATACCATAACATTTCAATCTTTTCATGATTCTGTCTTTGCCTACAATAAGACTAAATGAATAAATTATCTTGTTCCATACATATATACATATAAACTCAGCATCTTTTTTCCCCTATAAAACTGCACAAACTGTACATGGGATTACTATTTAAAAAAAAAAAAAAGCAAAGGGTCATCAGACCAAATACTGACATTGTTTAATTTATTACAGTGTAAAAAATTTGCAGAAAAATAACTAATTATTTAATTTAAAAAAATATATATATGGTTTTTTTTCAGATCATACAAAAAAGTTTTCTGTAATTTACAGCATTTCTTAATTTTTTTTTAAAACAATTTATTTATTTATTATAATTTTTTTTAAGTAACCATGCTACACAAAGGCTGCTAAATAGTACGTCAGAATTGTGCACCAACTATAATAGTAGCGTGCTTTTCTAAAGAGTCCCTGTTATACATAGCAATGGAAGGCCTACCTGACCTTTCACCTTTATAGGAAGTAGGAAAACATCTGGGATCCAGTCAGGGTCTCGTTTGAAGTGCTTATGACTAACCTGTGCTGGGTCGCAGGTGCGACGCTGTTAAAGGATGGTTTTGTTATTTTTTTGTCTTCTGGTTGGGTGAAATATGCTCTTATGTCAGTTAAACTGGAACAAATCTGTGTAGTATATTATAAATAGTGTTTTAGGACTTTTGAAGATTTGAAGGCTGGTTATATAATGTGAGACAAGTATCTGACTCTCACGGGTTTTCGTGGTTGTCGAGGGTGTGGCTGCATGTGAGACACAGGGTGGAAGATGTCACTCTTGAAATAAGGTTTCCTGTCCCAGATGCCACTTCCTCTGAACTTAAGTCTGAGCTTAAGGTTTATCATTTCCATGATGCCTTTATAGCATTGCGGATATCTTCAGCAAATTCCACGGGTATTAGATATTGCAGCTATGAAGCCAATGTTATGTAGCCTTTCATTTTGTACCAAAAAATAGACATGTCAAACTTTCTGCAAATAAAAACTTTGTAACACACACAGGAAGTAGCTTGTGTCTAAAACCCTGCCACTGTATAATATTCATTCTTGTATCTAAGGTTAGTATAAAATGGCTAACGTTCACATCTTTCCCCCTTTTTTTTTTATCCCATTTTGCATAGCAATACTAAAACCCTTACTGTTATGTGTTATATGGCAAAGTCTATACATTAAAAAGGAGAGAGTGTGAGTGTGTGTGTGAGAGAGAGTGAGATAGAGAGAGAAAGATTTGATGTCTCACATGAGAAAAAGATGAACTGTGCTTCCTGTGTGGTTGAGCTGTCATCAAGAAGAAAAAAAACACAAGAAGAATCAACTGTATTAGAAAAAAATACATATAATCATTACATTTATGGGTAAAAAATTTTAAATAACCTTTATATATGCTTAAGAAATGTTGGTTTTGCTGTTTGACCCTGCAGGGCAGTGTGAAGTATGTAAACTGCTGTGTATAATCTTTTAACTGTAATATCCCTGGAAGCTGTTGTTGCACAGATGTTGTGCACACGTTTGGCTTCGCACATCTTTCACCACCTATGTCACATCATCTGCAGGCCAAATAGCGTGAACTCAATTGTGTAGCACTTTCTCATGAAGTGGGTAAGAGTTGCTGCTTTAGAAAACAAAGTGTGTAATGTGAACTAGAAATGTTAGAGTGCAACTTCATGCGTGTTTAAAAAACAGGATGCTATGTGTATGGACATGGACACACACAGTATATATTACATATATGGACAGTGGCTTAAGAAAGAATTCAGACCCCCTTAATTTTTTCCTATTTTGTTATGCAGCAGCATGATGCGACAATCGTTTAATTATTTTTTCTCATTTACCTACACTCAGTAGCCCATAATTACAAAGTGAAAATAGAATTTTAGACATTTTTGTAAATTTATTAAAAAGAAAAAAACTGAAATATCACATTTACAGTAAGTAAATGAGTGATAAGTGTTGAGCCACTGTATATCCATACACACACACACACACATAGAGAGAGAGAGAGTGAGAGAGAGCGAGAGAGAGATGTTAGGACAGCAGTGCAATGGTCAATAATGTCCATAATGACTTCATACTTTCCTCATAGTTTTGTGTGAATTGCAGCCAACTATTATTCATAGTTCTTTACCCCCCTCTAGTGGCGCCATACATGCACGACTATCATCATCATCATCATCATTATTATTATTATTATTATTATTATTATTATTATTATTATTATTATTATTA
>JAOVYU010000040.1:1375665-1389973 GCA_025674565.1 Synodontis membranacea | reverse complement strand
TAATTATATCTGATTAATTTGCAATTTATATTTTGAGTTGCATGGCAAAGAGGATTCATGACATCCCGTAATGCTGTTAAATCAAGTAAAGCAGTGTAGTCGGGCTTTTCTCCAGCTCTCCTCCACTCTCGCCTCGCCTCTGCTGAAATAGCACACAGCTCCACAGACTTGATAGGTCCTCATGGAGCTCGCTGCTCTTGTGTGGCTTGGACAAACATTTGATAGGAAAGGGGAGTGTGGCGCCAGAGAGGCCTATCCTGCATGAACCTCTATGAATAAAATAATATTTTTACAGTTCAACTTGCGTTATTTCATTTTCCCTGCGCACCATTTTTTGCTAATTAATATAATTATATAGGGATTATATTAAAGGAAATGGAACTTATACTGGGATTGAGTGATGAGGCTTAACGTGTGCGGTTGAAATGTAAAATCTGAGCCGAAAACAATTTGCATAGTGACGGTTAAAAGACTTGACAATAGGTAAATTTAAGCAGTGTCGCAGAGAAGCATTTCATTGTCTCTTAAACGCAAGAAACATTGAGATGCCCTTTTCATCCTCCGGTTGGAGAGTGATGACCCCAAACAGAATTAAACACTGACTTCCAGGCTATATATCAAAGTTGTTCTTGTTCCTCTACTCTATCATTAGGGTGGAAAAAAATGTCCAAACCATCGAGATTTTTCCTCAAAAGAGCCTCACTCCAAAGACCTGCGCCCATCAGATTTACAATAGGGAGCAGCACTATTTACCCTAAGTGAGCTCCATCCAGAAATAACAGAGCAGAAAAATAAATGGAGCCAGCCATATTTTTCCATACAAGTAAGAAAATATGTCCAGGGCTTGTGCCTCACTGCTTAACATAATTAGTTCTTAAACATTCTACGCCTTGGATCTCTGCACTCACATTCAACGTTCTGCAAGCAAGATAATATACAGTACGGCATTAACGTCAAACATGTCCTGTGCTCATCCAGGGGCTGTAACTCTTATCTGTTTACACAGACGCCAGCGATACACAACTTCCCCGGGTCAATGCACGGAGATACGGTATGAAGAGACAATCCACAGACATCTTGTGCCTTGGTTTACATTAATTGACAGTTTAAGGCACTTACATGTACTGTAACAGAATGACATCTTTGTTGTTCTATCCGTGGGAACCAAACGTCTTTGGAGTTTACAGTGAGTACGAAATGCTGTAACGATGACTTCGGATATAATGAAATTATATCTTTCTGCTTAAAAGAAAAATACTACAACATGCAGTAAGGAGCGATGAGCTAAACTAAGTCAATATTTGGCTTGAGGACCCTTAGATTTTTTTTCTTTAGTAATCCCAGGTATAGCGTAAGCGGTTTTATAAGGAAACGCTAATTTTTCTGGGCATCTTGGAGAATCTGCCACAGTTCTTCTGCGACTGTTTTTTGACTGTTGCACTTGTGTTAAAAAAAAAAAAAAAAGTACCTTTGCACAGTACTGTGTTATATAAGAGATCACTTTTCAGATAAAACGCATAATGAAGGCTCCTGGGTTTTTCTGCAAAAAAAAAAAAACAAAAAAGGAGAAGAACCAAGTGCAACCGTTAACATGCCCAAGACCTTTGCACAGTACTGTATTTTCGATGAGTTATTTAAAAAAGCGAAAATTTTGTATATTCTTTATATGTAAGCTAAAATGTGTCAAGGATTTTTCGGTTTTAATTTTGATGTCCTACAGCTCAAATTTACATTAAAAGCATCTCAAATTATTAGAATAGATTTAGTTTCGAGTTTGAGTAAATTACTATTCAAACAGTATAAATACCAACACAACCACAATCATGCTGACTGCTGGGAAGACTGCTGACCTGACAGTGCTGCCAGAGTATTGAAGCATATTAATGCGAAGTTGACTTTAAAGGACAAGTGCATCAAAACCCACCATGCACAGCTACAACTGTCGCATTCCAAATATGAAGCCACTTCTGAACCAGAGACAACATTAGAAGTGTCTTACTTGGGCTAAGGAGAAAATGAACTGGACCGTTGCTCAGTGATCCAAAGTCCTTTTTTCAAATGAAAGTATATATTTTTTTTAAATTTCATTTGGAAATGGAGGAAGAGTGGAGAGGCACAGGATCCAAGGTGCTTGAAGTCCATTGCGAGGTCTCCTCAGTCTGTGAGGATTTGGGCTGCCATGTCATCTGCTGATGTTGGTCCACTGGGTATTAAGTCCAAAGTCATACTTCCATCTGCTGACAAGCTTTATGGAGATGCCGATTTCTGAGTACTATAGCAGAAAGTAATTAGTAGACCGGGCAACTGAGGAACATTTCTGTAAAGTATGTTTCATACAAAGTAACTTCCAAGTAATGCAGAACCCAATCCATGCCTTTTTTTTCTTTGCGCTTATTGTGGTAATTCCAAAATATAAAAACAATTCGTCAATAAACGTTTCTCTATTATCTACTCTTGGTCCTTCGTTTTGCAGAATATTGTGGAATCATAGTCTAGAATATTCCACTATAAAACTGGAGAGCATTTTTATTAAGACAAGTTGAAGAAACCCAAATCTGGCTTTTCATATGGCACGAGAGTATTGAGTTCTTCCTGAGCATGGGCCTAGTTCCTCAGAGTCTGCAGTGTGAGTGACTTGTGGTGGAACTTGATGGGGATTAATGCGATGACGGGCGCACGCCTGCGGCTTAAGTATGGAGCTGACGACCTAACCAGAAGAACTTCTGGCTACAGAATACTTCATTCTGGCAAAATATACACACGATGGACATCAGTGATGCTGAGGTGGCACGGTAAGAGTCTTTATTTGCACTGAATGCCGATCAAAGAGGTAATGTTTGGATATCGCACTCAGGCCTACTATATCACTTAGCCACAAATGTGATTGATTATAACCAGGGATATAAAAGAGAGGTTCATCCTAAGCATTTAACCTGGAATCAAATGACTGACGTTTAAGTTTTAATTTGATATTTCAAAAATTTCTTCCTGTTGTGGCGGGATGTGGGCACAGAGGCTTCTACTTTACGTCTGGGATGATTATAATTCTTTCATGACATGACTTGGTGCCTGAAAAAGGAGTAAGGACAGTTGAGTTCCTCTCCTCTCCACCGTCTTCCAGCACGCAGTATGTCTCTCCACATAAGAGAACGATCCGTTGGTTCTGCACTCAGCCTTGCCCACAGAAGCCATCACAGCTGCATGGCTGTCAAGAAAATTTTCTTTATCATTCAGCTTTATAAATCCTTGCACACTCCCCAGGAAATCAAGAATGTTTGATTTTCCAGTCATAAACTATAAAATCTGTCGTTAATATAAAAACATGATTTGGGATATTTGGAGACACAGATGGAGTCTAAACGAAGAGCAGACTTGGGCATCGATGAGACGCTTTGGCACGCCCTGTAATAGGCTGTAATTACTTTGTCATTTTCCAAAACAGAAGATCAGAAATAACTGCCATGGTGTCATCAAGCCTGTATGTCAGTCATCAGAAAAGGCCCCTGGAAGCACTATTTTGTGTTACCAGTTCATTAGTTCTCAATTAACACTCGGCCCCATCAAAAAGATTATACGACCGTTTTTTGACGAGAACCATGCCCACGCTCCACTATGGCTGGCTACATCTGAAGATGGAGTTTCTGTCCAAATATTTCACATTTTACTGCTTGGCCCGGACCTATGGAAAAGGTCTGTGCTGCATGAATATTTGGCACAAGTCAGAACTCTGTCCTGTTGAATGTTCTGGTGCCTGAAACACTCAATCACGAGCAGTTTAGATGCTGAATAACCTGAGACTCCTGGCACCAGTTTGTGGACTCAACAAAGAAAGCTTTTGTTTAACTGGTCGCTATCCATGGTCCTGATATTAGAAGATTTTCTCAATTAGTGTAATTATGGGGCAGTGGGTTTGGCATGGGTTGTAATAGCTTATAGTTTTAAAATTGATCAGATTTTGTGCACGGACCTCGTGCACGTCAAAGGACCTTAAAGATTTCACCATCACTCAAGAGTCTTTAATCTGACAACCAAGTGATTAGAATAATCAGGACAACAAGCATAAAGATTACTTGATTAAAAGCATTGCGTTTCTCTATTCTCTATTCCCTCTGAAATTCTCAATTCTCATTTCTAATGAGGTTCTTGTATGCCTCCATTCGTTTAAGATCTGTCTGGAGACGTGCAGGCACCAGGCCTCTTCTTATCTCTTAAGGTCTTATCAACTTTTTCGAACAGCATTAGTGTCAACTGAGCACTAGATGGAGCAGTCGAGCTAAAGTGATTTAAAAAAACAGCTTCTGGGTCCATAGGTTAAATCTTGTACTCTATCTAATCAGATAATGCAGTTATGCGAATGGTCTTTCCAGAAAGCTAGAGAGCACTAACTCTGTTATACGGTCTGTAACAGCAACGTTAATCTGAGATAGCAATAACGTTATTCTGAGATTACTGAACTGGTCTCCAGTCATCTGAGATAATTGTGGTGGCACGGTAAAGTGTGCAACAATATGGTTTAACATGGTGTAAAAGGTTTATAGATTTGGCGCCATACTCTCATTTTACACTCGTGCTCACAGCACAATACAGTGATCCAATCAGGAGAATGTACTGTAAGTGTGTTACAGTATTCTGATAAAGCGGTATACAGTGACCAGGAAATTTGAGATAGCTATTCCATTAACGTTCAGTATACTGGCAAAGATAAGGACATTGCATAAAACAATACGTACAAGTACATGGCTTCACTACCGTATTTGGCATATTTTCAACAAGATTTTGAATGGGGGGGGGGGGCATGTTTAAACTCCGTAAAGATCAAATGCTCTGATCAAATCAGAGAAAACAGTTTTACTATTCAGTACTTCATTACAGGGTGTTCACTTATTATCACGTCATGATTAATTCATAGTTAGTAAGTGTGAATATAGTGGTTTTGTGGCAACATTAACAACACATAACAGCAATATAGCATTAGTGGCACTTTATTTACTGTAGGTGTTACTCTATTCTAGTACTACAGGAAACAGTTACTACTGTTTCGGAAATTTGCAAGTTAAATAATGATTAGCAAAATTATTGTGACACTGGAATACTGCACTTTGAATCAAGATGTATAGAGACATATTACAAGAGATAGTGAACAACTGCCTGTGTTCTGGTTGAATTTGCAAACTCCAAAGTAGGAGAAAGCTGACACAAAGCTTTTTAGTTTGAGTTAAATTACAATAAATAGAAATAAAATTAAATTAGACGTAGAGTAATATTGAACATGGCAATTTGCAAATTACATTAAATTGTATTACAGACTTCATACATTCTGCATAACATCATACGTTTGCTTGTGTTAGCAGTTGCAAGTTTGCCAATATTGTCAGTGAGTACTGTATATTTTTTGAATCCTAAAGGAGTATTGTGTCACAACTGTACCTGCAAAATGGCACATCTGTATCATTGCATATGAGCAATCAGCTCTCCAATACTGCTTCTATTTCTCTCCTAACCACCAATGCACACATTAACATTAACACATGGGTAGGCATGCACGTGTGTGTGTGTGTACGTGTGTATTACCACGTGTGTATTACCACAAATTCATGTGACTTAGTAATCACAATCTCACCGCATATGTAAGACCTTATAGAATAGCTCGTGACTACCCTTGGAGCTACAGGCGATCTGTCCTCCAAACCATATTATCAACTTCTTGTTATTTTGGTTTGCTGTGAACTGTTTTTTGGGAATTCATTTGCCACTCACCTCTCAGTCCTTCACCATATGGCCCTCTGTGATGAGGGTAAGTGTTTATAAATGCATTCTGGCTTTAGGACAGTTATGCCAGGATACAGGGCTGCCCTCTGCAAATCTGATTCTTGATTGGTGAAAGGTATGATTAGAACAGTCTGTACTGCTGGACATGTGCAAATCAACTCTGTGTAACCTGCCATATGTGCCAATGTGATTCTTAGGGCTTGCAGCCAAAGAAGCCCTAGAGAAAAGAGAACACAGATTTCAGAATCTAGAAACAAACATAGCCAAGATGGGAGACCATGAGCTACCTTTAAGTGGCCACACTCTGGCTCTTGAACTAGTTTTCTAAGCAGGCCTCATCGGCCCTGGGCAGACCCTAAATTGCCAGAGCTATGCCCACAATAGGTGCGTGGTTTCCTCTGCTGATTACAGCAAAATTCATTGTAACAAACCAGATTATTTAACACCCTTGGCCAGGCAACCTCTTACTATATTTTATTTCATCTCAGAGGAAAGAGCAAGCCAAGGACTATGACCCAACAATACAAGAATATGAATATAAGAGCCCCCCAGTAGATGGTGCTTATATGCTCTGAAATAGAAACTAGTTCATGAAAGGTATACTCACCATCATAAGGACCCAGTACACTGCCTGGTGACTAAAGTAATAACGTTTCTGCCAGGATTGTTAGACAAGGAAAACTCTCCATCTATATTTAAAATATTTGTAAGTAGCCATTGTTACACACTGCAGCACTATGAATGTTTCTCACTAGGTGCTCCTAGACCTCTCACAGAATTTCTGAATGGAGTGAGTCACCTTCGCCCACTGCACTCCCCAAAGAACCCAGCCTGGCACCTCATCCTTGTGCTCGATTTCCTTAAGGTCTTTCCCTTATGAGTCCATAAAGGATGCTGAATTGATCTCTTTAAAGACAGCCTTTGTGCTAGTACTCACTTTGGCAAGAAGAGTGTGGAGAAATTGCCTTCTTTAATGATAAGTCCTGTATATGCTGTTGGCTTGGGTAAACCAAGGGCTCTTGCCTTGCTTGCCTAATGTCATATCACCTACTTTTGTTTCTCTGTCTCTGTCTGTTGATATTGTAGTATTCTTTAAATGAGAACCCGCTGAGCGATACTAAGCATTGGCTTACAGAATGACTAGGACTACACAGCAGCCAACTGATCATCAAATCAGTTGTTTTTCTAGTACAGTGAAAAGACACTTCTCATATGTCCCACTGTCTAAACAATGGCTGGCCCACTGAGTGATAGATTCCACCACTTTGGCCTACAGGCAGGCTGGATGCCCATCCTCTGCCATGACATTCTTCATTCTATGAAGAGCACCTCCTCCTAATGGGCAGTACTGAGTGTCTGCACTGCAGCTACCTGGGCAGGCATCACCATGCATCTTTTCCAAATTTTATGAGATTCACATTGATCATACTGGTATGGAGGTCATCCATGTCACCTTCCAGTCTGCCCTAGGGTGAGTCAGTTGTCCTAGGGTGAGTCAGTTGTCCTAGGATGAGTCAGTTGTCCTAGGGTAAGTCGGTTACAATGTGCTTCTATGAACACTACCAGGGTTCCTGTCACCTGTACCTACTGCTGCACTGACCCATTAAGAACTCAGTGAGAAGGTTCAAGGGACAGAAAACCACTAATTAGTGCATGTTACAGGAAAATACTTGGTAATGTGATCAGAAAGTAACTTTCTTTCTCTCGGCATGTGTGTGCGCACAAGCACAAGAAGGTATCCAGGTGTTATAGCAACACCCTCGGCTTTTATCTGGCGTTCATGGAATCATAGCTACATATATAAATTATGATAGTTACTGTACAGTCAGGTAAAAAGATGAGAAAGTACATAAAGATAGTCCAAAACTTACACTATTACAATTACACGCAGTTACAGTAAAAAAATATCTGAGAGATTTTAGGTATTAAAGGAGACATCAAAAAATGGAGTGGATATATAAAGAGAATATTCATATAAATTTCAACTTCATACTGCACTAATTGTTTGAGAACAATTAGAATGAATTTCGAAATCACCGCCCTGCCGTTGTTGTTGTTGTTGGTTTTTTTTTTGATGCGTTATTCAGTGCCATCTATTTTGTAAGTGCAAAAGAAAATGATCTACCAAAAAAAAACATGAATTACTTTGTACACATATCCTTCTGCATATTTTTCTGATTGTTTTGCTGCTTTAATCACAGAAAAGATTTTACTCTCTATGAAACATCACCCAGGTCAGGGCTACACAGTAAAAGCTCACTGAAATGCTAAAATTGTCAGCATGCTACTTCTCAGACAACGCATTCAGCACAGGAGTGTTACAGTGGCACGGCCCCATCATAGTTGGCTTAGGGATTGAGTTGAGCAATACTAAAGCAAGAATCAAATGTAAAGCAATTTTTCAGTGAACACAGTGCCACTTCATGTGCAAAGTGCCACGGTATGTTATGCACTGGCCTAGAGCACATATTGAATGGCGGAATGCAGCATGTAGTGCTAAGTGGATGCTAGAGGCCCTTTCAAATGGACTTTAACACAGGCCATCTGCAGCTGATTCTTTGCCAGAATCAAGTTTATCTTGGGCAGTGTAACACTGAGGTGTTGACTGGTTTGGGTATGGCCTCTCTCGCTTTTCTTGTGTGTGCAGAGATGCAAAGACTGATGTCCAAGCAAAAATAAAACCCTCATAGATTTTTTTCTATCAGATGCTATATGGTGCGTTGCCAGCTCAAATACTGCACTGACTCTCTTCCAAAATTCTTCCCTTCAACCCCCCCCATACACGTTAAGAAAAGATCATATAGCCGTCTTTTGTTTCTTCTCTACAGGTCATTATCCTAATTGCTCGATGTTTATGGGAATGAGGGGAATGCAAACCTGAAACCCTTTCCACTTTTCTTACTCATTTCATATTCAGGGAAATCCCTGGAAAGCTCCCAGTTCACCTTAAAATGATCTCAGTTTTGAAGATGGAGCATAGTCTGATTATGGCTGTTATGTCTTGAAATAATGGCGAACAGTCCCGGTCTCATAGGCCTGGTTTGACTGAGGCCTGGTTTTCTAAGAGACAAAGGCGAGGCTGTAGCCAGCAGCACAGTGCCAGTTCAGACGCTCCAAAGCAAATGTTGATCCATGGAGCACTCCAAGGAAGTATGTAGTACAGTGGTGCTGAGGCACTGTACGGGACCTACACCCAGATCCGACGCCAGCCACCCATAAGGTTCATGGACAAGGTAACGAAACTTCCAGTGATTTGATTTTGGATGCATGGATGCAGGCCATTAATCTTCCTTCCAAAAAGGTCAAGGGTATGTCCACTGTGGAAGAAAAAAAAAACCCCAACAACACAAGGAGTGGCAGAGGGCACGATGCAAACGCAACATCAACACTGACATCTGAGCTGTTGAAGAAGGACGCAGTCGTTGCAATATGTATTATTTTATTTTCCTTATAAAAGAAAACAAGTACAACAATATACATTATACATTATAAATGCCAATTTAGCTCATTGTTGTCATGATGGTCATTCCCTGTAGCCATTACTTAAGAATGAAGGAAGACACACAACATTATGGCCAGAAACATGATAAATAAAACACATTTGTGCAAGTGAAGCAAAGCATGCAAGCTTCAAAGGGAAATGAGCTCATAAAACATCCACCCACCCGATGTTCCCACCCCTTCTGGTAGCTTAACCAGGGAGGATAAATATTTTACCAAAAAAAAACCCCAAAAATGAATAATAAGCACAAATGCAGTGGGGAAGGAGGGGGGGGTATATTTTCCTCATACAATAACTATCTACACTCACAATATTGTAAACTCTTTGTAAACAATTATTATTATTTATTTTTTTATTATTATCTCTGCTCACTCTCACAGATAATCAGGTCCACACAATGACGTATTTATTTACTAAAACCGAACATGTCTCACCAGAGATAAAAAGGTATTCTTTTTGTAAAATGCATGTCTCAGTGTCCCTGGACAAAAAATGTAGCTGTAAACTCTAAATACAAACTTTAGAAAATTTCCAGCTAACGTCGGTACAGTTTAAGCCCATTAAACCGAGTCGCACGATGATGCACATGAACTGCATAAATGACTAAGTGCTTTGCTTATCTCTCTGAGAAGACGGATCATAGCATTCCATGACTCATAAGTGCATATATCTGAATCTGCCACACAGGGAACCCATTTCACTGCTTCAAAGTATGTTTGAAATGTATAATATAAGGCACTGAATAAAAGAGCAAATGAAAAGATGAGTCTGACTGTTGCTGGCCGGACTGCACAGAACATTGCATGAAGGGTAAGCAAACCCAGTATATAATAATAATAATAATAATAATAATAATAATAATAATAATAATAATAATAATAATAATAAATCTCCAGTCTGGAATAAGTGAAACATGTAGGCTTGGATGTTGTACCACAATATTACATGTTTTAAACTTCAACAAGTGCTATTTAAGCTTATGGTAAATACATTTTCCTTGGTTTTTTTTTGTTTTTTTTTTTATTTTTGTTACTACAATTAATACCAAATTAGGCGCAGAGCTGATTCATAGATTCTCATCCGGCACTTAATCCTTGTCTTGGATCAATAACCACAGAGGTTATTCGATTACTTTATTAACTGTAAGAACGACGTGCAACCTTAATCTCCAGCAAAAAGTATAGACTAGCTAAAAAATGTACCTAACCTTACTCAGAATTCCGACATCTCGAAAATCTCTGATGTTCCACGGGGAGGATTTTAGCTGCCATAACACTGAGCAATACCATATTGAGGATAAACAGTATTTTCACATTGTGAAAATAGTGTGTGTGGCTTTCATTAAGACTCCAGTAAACTGATCCGGTCTTCAGGTGGGTGCACAGCAGGCCCCTTAATGTGCAGAGGCCTTTGGTAGTTCTCCTGTTATAGCCCTTATTTCTGTCCAAATGGACTGCAACCGTTTTCAGCTCACACCAGGGTTTAATGCTGACAGATATAGCTGAGCATGACGCATACAAATTGAACGAAGTACGGTATAATCAATAAACAGTTTCCAAGAGAATGCGGTGTGAAGTCAAATATGAAATGGAATCAGACCTTTATGTACGGAGCATTAAAGCAATCATTCAGACTGGCAAGACAAGTTATAGCACTTTTCATAACGTACTATAAGAAGATGTAGGAAACCGATCTCAGCATACACAGAAGAAAAATAATTTTGTTTAAAAAAAAAAAAAAATGGCTTAAGGCACAGAAAATGTATCTTTAAATTACATATCCATTTCATTATTAACTTGAACATAGACGCATTACAAAAATATTCAGTCTATGGATCAAGTTCAAAATACATTACTTAAGTTATGGCTTTATAACTTACAACTCAATATTTGCTCACCAAATATGCATAATTTAAATTACTTAAGTTAAAAGAAAAAAAAAAAATCCTAGATTCCTAAAAAGATTTGGCTTGTCATATTCAATTGAAACCAACTGCTGCTCAGTGCTTTCAACTGCATGTAAAACCTAACATGCAGTACCAGCAAAAAGTTTGGACACACCTTCTAATTCCATTTCTTTTTCTTTATTTTTTATTGCCTAACATACACTTCGTGTCTTAAAGTAACAATGGACTGTCGTTTTTTCTTTACTCGGTTGAGCAGTTCTTGAAATAATATGGAATACTACAGAGGTCGAATAGGGCTATGTACTGTATACCAACACTAACTTGACACAGCTCAGTCAACTCAGTCTGGTCTCAACACATTAAAAAGGGCAACGAATGGAAATTTCCCTAATGAACGAATGAAGCTGGATAAGATAAATGCTAATCGTTTTCCAAAGCTGTCGTCGATGTAAACGCAGGCTACTTTGGAGAATCTAAAATATGAAAATATTTGAGTTTTTTTTTAACGCTTTTTGTTTACCACGTAATTCCATATGTGTTATTTCAACGTTTTGATGTCTCCAGTATTGTTCTACAATGCACAAAACAGTCAAAAATAAAGAAGAACCTCTGAACGAGCAGGCGAGTCCAAACTTCTGACTGGTACTGCATGTTAAGGCTAACTACCATTTTTTAAAAAAGAGCTAACAAACCACTCATAGCTTTTTCGAACCATACACATTTTATCCATAAAGCTATTGGTTCCAGAGGAATGGATTTTGTATTACAGGTACACAAATAACAATAACTGCCATATGAGTTTGTATTTAAATACTTCCCTTTTGAAGGACCTCGTTCCATAAATACTCCTCCAAAGTGACATCTGATGAAGATGAAACAAAAAATAAACAAGGCAAATAAGAAAGTGTCAGCAAGATCGGACGAGGGTCCTTGTAGGGTTTGTGCTTTAAAACCATGTCTCTGGTTTGGAGTTCACCTGTCTAACAGGCACATGGTCCTGTTTTTTTTTTTTTCTCCACTGTTCTTAGTTTTTTTTTTTTTTCTAATTCCATCAATATGGCCTCCACACTCCTTCGTCCATCCTCCCTGCTGGATTGAGCACAGTTGGAGAGTTGCTGTGGCTGCCGTCCTCTTCCACACCGCTCCCTCCATCCGCCTGCCCGGGAAGACTGGCATTGACCAACGAGGCACCTGTGGAGGCGCTAGTGCAGGTGGGCAGCATCCTGGAGGGTGATCGATCTCCCCCAGGTACCATAGAGAACTGGTAGGAGCCGGAGGAGGCCCCGTAGTAGAGATAGGGGGTACTGCTGCTCTGGAATGGTACACTCTGGCTCTGAGTGGAGCCTGGGTATGGCGGGGGCAGGTATGTGTGGTAATGGGCACTGCCCAGAGACATGCCTGTGGTGACAGGAGTGGGTGTATAGGTAAATGTTGCCGGGTAGTGCATACGCGGGCTGGAGAATCGGCTCTCGGTGAGGGAGGAGAATCCGGGGAACTGACGCTCAAACTGCCCAGGGAAAGGTGTCAGGTCTGTGGAACCTGCACACAATACAGTACACGAACTCTTAATTACGTTCACAATTTAGAATGACATTTTCTCTAAAAAAAAAAAAAATAAAAAAAATAACCAAGACATATCTTAATGCAAATGTGTTTCAAAACAAATACATTCAACAAATTAAATGAATTCCACAACGTTAAAAATTAAATGAGAGTATTTTACGCAAGAAAGAGCACAATCTAAAATATTATTCAAAAGAATAGCTTGAAACTTTTATTTAGACTTTTGTTGAAACGTTTATTCTTTTCCCACTTTTTATATCCTCAATTTGCCTTAAATATTAACTTAAACATTCCTGTCATTTTTTTTACCCCCCAACACACACACACTCAAAAGTGTGAATGGGGCTAAAATACGTGCTCACAGACAGACAGACAGGCAGACACACAGACAGGCAATCAGACAGATAGCTACACAGCTAGCTAGATAGACAGATATTTTATTTTGCCCCTATAGAACTTGTAAAAATAACGCAAAAATAATGCACCAGACATTGAGTAATAAAGAATAACAGCAATAAACGGATGGATGGATGGATGGATGGATGGATAGATAGATGGATAGATAGATATTTTATTTTGCCCCTAGAGATATTGTAAAAATAATGCAAAGATTATACACCAGACATTGAGTAATAAAGAATAACAGCAATATAAGGATAGATAGATAGATAAAAAGATAGATAGACAGACAAAAAGGCAAATAAATAAATAAATAAATAAATAAATACGGTTAAACTAAGAACATATATAAAATATATTCTACGCTAAGGGTTGTCCTGATGGGTGGTATTAAGTTGGCTTCAGGGCTTAGTGTACAGATTTCAGTAGAGTTTTCCTGATGTGTGGACAGGATTTGCGTCATATAAACATATGGCTCTGGGGATAAAAAGGCGACTTTAATAGACGCTGTATATACAGTGTCTCAGGTCAGCTTGCTCTAAATATTAATAAAGGTTTGTTCCCCCCCAAATAATGCTCTTTATACATTATACACAACGCTGCACAATGATCAGAATGTCTCTTGGATTGGCGAAATACTGTATGTTTATGGATTTTTTTCCCCCCTTCATTTTCTCAGACCAGCCCGTGAGTATGTGTATTCATGTGTATGCTTATACGCCTCTCATCTTCTGCGTCTGCATTTCCAGCCTTATTTATATGCTTGTTTATGTGAGTCTGCACATGTTTAAACTGGTCCGCGTTCACTTAGGTATGTGCATTGCTTCGGCAGATTGTGTGTGTGTGTGTGTGTGTGTGTGTGCCCATGTTAAAAGTGCAGTCAGGTTGCATAAGCAGTCACACATTTGGAAGTGTTTTGTGAGGTGTTTGAAGCATCATGGGGAGACGATCAGTCTCAGCCTCAGATGTGGCTCCTGGTATCTTATATGCTTATACGTTCTGAGCCCAGGCTACAGCCCCATACACCCAGCCCTCTGTCCTTCACATGCTCTCTTGTTAACCTTAAAAGTCACGAAACCACTAATGGGCCATTTTGGCAACAGCAGCGCCCCCCCCCCCTCCCCCCCCCCCCCCCCCCCCCCCCCCCCCCCCCACCCCCCCCCCCCCCC
>JAOVYU010000040.1:1362122-1375565 GCA_025674565.1 Synodontis membranacea | reverse complement strand
CCCCCCCCCCCCCCCTCCAAAACCCCCTTCTAGACGGAGTACTCTTAACATAAATCACTAGGCGTCTTTCCTGTCACCATGTCTATGCTAAGGGGGACTATGATTATGTGTGGGTGCGTTGCAGAGGCGTGAATTGTCGCTAAGACCCTCATGTCCTGGACTCACTAACGGTGTTCCTCCCACGCACATTTTCCCCTTTTATATTAAAACTCTTTGATTTGAAACTCTTGGAATAATGGCTCTCTAGCCCCAGGCGAGAGTGTGTGCTCTGAATAATGGGGAGAACAGCTAAAAGCCAGCCCCCCCCCCCTTTTTTTTTTACACACATGTACACATAAAGGCAATGTTTGGGCTGTATTTAAACAGTCTCTGGACCCAAAACCAGATGCTAGGTCATACATCTATGCACGCTTTCCATATATAAAGGGAACTAAGCAAAAGCTCATTTGGTCTATTTGCCGTATATAGCAAATATGCTTTTAGCAAGTATTCCGCCGTCCGCTTCAGATAACAGCAGAGTGTAATGACATTTGACAACAGTATCCGTATTTAACAGGAGGATTTTCTGAAATGTAGTCTGCTTCTCTGGCAGCAGGATGTGTCAAACAGTACTGCCCTTCTCTTAGATAATGGCTGCTATTAGCAACCAAAGCTTTGAGTGCGCCATACAACAAGCTACAGGCTGACAAAACCAGCCTAATCGAACCTGACAGGACAGGTGGCTGGCGTCCAAAAGCTGCCAAGCAGTAGTAACGCCAGGGAGCCGCTTGTTTAATCGCTTACAGTTGCTTTGGGCTCACAAGAAAGAAAGAAAACGGGAGGAGGGAAAGTTTTTAAAAGACCCTAAAAACAGTCACCTGGCCCCGGCTCAAACAGGTGCTTGGAGGGAGAAAGTCCTCGGCCCACTTTTAAGCTCTAAATGTATGTGTTTGGGTGGGTGCAGGGCAAAAGAGGACAAATTAGCATATTAGATTCGGCACCAACTGGGTTCAGGCTCCCTGGCAGGATCTTTCGGAACCGAATCGCTATAAAGCTGCTTAATTTGCCTGCCACCGGCCTGTTATTATGTCTTACTCTGTGATTAACCATATTCGGCACAGGATCAAAGAAACGGGTGGAGGAAAACGGAAACAATCTCTTTTTTTTTCGGCTTCAGAAAAAAAAAAAGGTCTTTCAATCAATCTCAGGACATGGAAGTTTTAAGAACGACTACTTTTTTTTCCATGTCCTCAGACGAACGAGCCAATGAAAACTGAAAGCTAATGTCAAATTGTGGTTGCAATTAATTAAAGCCCGAGCAGCAAGTGAAACTAAATATTTTTACCATTACTTTGACGCGAGTAAATCATTTGCGAGTACAAAATAGAAGAGTGATGATGCAATACTAACCCTCAAAAACATTATTTTCCCCGATAGCTGAAAATGAGAGATGCACCATAAGACAGGCAAAGCAAGAGGAGTAGATGAATTGCTGACCTTCCATAAAGGATAATATATATATATTTTTTTATCTTAGTATGTAAAAATGTCAGCACTCCCCTCTGACAAACCATGACAAGCCAATCGTTTTGGTCCCAAAAGACATACTGGACAAGCTTTTGGCATTCTATGAACATCATATTTGAATATATGTATCTTGCTGTTTGGCGGCCAGGCCATGACAGCGGAGGCTGAGAGGGTTAGGGGCCGCACCTGCAGGGGCCTGAGGCTGGAGGTTACCTGGCAGGCGGCGGGGAACGTCGCTGATGGAAGGCAGGCCAGTGGCGCGGCTGGAGGACAGAGGGGTGGTAGAGTGCACCGAGGGGGACGCCATGGGGCTCAGGTATGATGAGTACGCTTGCTCATTAAACCAAGGAGGGGACGACTGTGACTGCCGTGGGTCTGACCATGTGTGACCAAACAAAGAGACGGAGCATTATTTACACAGGTTAAAACTCGTTTTTTTTGTTGTTTTTTTTACACTGTGTGGTTACTGTCTGTAAATGATACAGTATGTATAAGAGCATTAATGTTATTTCCCGTTTCAGATCACTCATACAATAGTAGATGCAGGCTGACGTGGAAAGTACATAAGATTACAATTTAACATTTTCTTTTTTTTGCCCATGTTCCAATTCAATCAGTCATATTTCTGTGTATTTTTTTTTTTTTTTTGGCGGAATGTGAATTCAAATGAGTCAAGGAAAGCTTCAGATTTCAGTTCAAATCATTTACTTTGTAACTTTTAAATGCTTGAGAATTTGCAAATTGAAACTTTTTAACCTTTGCTCAAGTGTAGTTCTAACTTTCTGGCACAATATTTGCACTTAACTATCATTCTCTGTATTTTCTCCACTCTAGATATGGGTATCTGTGTGCCTGCATTCATCCTATTCGTTGTTTGTTCTCTTTTGAGTCTATGATTACATCCAAAGACGACCTTAAACACAGAACTTAAAGAGCGAGGTGCAGGGATGATGGGATGTGTTCTCAGTTGACTTAGCTGTAAAAAAACAATACCCAGGGCTCAGGATGTTTAGAGCAGTAATTAAGGACAAATGATATGTGCCTCTTCTCTCTAGGTACAGGGTTCACTGTACTCTGTTTTTCTTTGCTAATCACCCCTCATTTAGCCTCCACAAACATATCCGATGGCATAATTTACAACTCTGGCTGAGACTTAGCACAGCTATATTTTTGCTTACTTGAATAAAATGAAATGATCTGTATAGAACGATTTACATTGTAAAAACATGTACCATGGTGCCACAGTGTTGACTGAGTTTGCAAAGAATTTAATTTATGCAGAGGCATAGTTGAGTGTGAGAAGTTCAGGAACATAAACTTGCCCATACCTGAGATTTGGCTCTGGCCCTGAGGAGAGAACGAGTTGGGGGTGTTGAGAGCGGTTCGAGGGGTTTGCGTTGGCACAGCCACCCTCATGGTGCTCTGTCGGATGCGTTCTAGCTCGCTCAGGCGGTCAGAGAACAGGCCCGCCTTCGGTGAATCGTCCAACTTTGGCCTGTGCCCTGCAATTTAGACGAGACGGCACGTGAGCTGATGGCGCTGGGACGCAGGCCACGCCGCTGCATGACTGTTTCATTACCATGGTCACCACAAACAGCGTCGTATTAATTACCCAAAGCAGAAGGCATTCCAAAATCTTTAAGCTTTGATACAATTTCAAATGGCATCAGAAGTACACTAGGCAAGCTCCTACATAGATGATATTACTGCAATCCCTCAGAAGTAGATGAATTACAAGTTAGGGCCATGCCTTTTTTTTTTTCTGAATTATTCATTATATAAACACAGTAATTCCTCAGGGTGGCAACACAGTGACAGAAATATGATGTTTTGCTGAAGCACAAGAACTGTAGTTCATTAAAGATTTGATGAAGCCTGCTGTCTAATATAATTCAGCATGTGTATTAATAGGTACAGGAGTTCAGTCGACGTCCATTCGGAGCATGGCAGGCTTCTCGGATGGCTTGCGATGGATAAAAATGGGACAAGTGTTCCATTTCCTTCGGCATGAGCGTTTCATTCGGTTCTCTGGCATGTTCGGCTTGTCTCATTAATTCAGAATGTACTCTATTGCTATCACTCTGCCCTTAAAGTCAGAAATGATCAGTTGCTCCACAACAAAAGAGCCGTTTAATGTACTTTAGCTTACCCCCCCGCTGAGCTTTGCCTTTTCCATATTCCACATTCAGCACTGTCCATACCGTTAATATACAGTACAGGGTCACGGCAGGTGAAAGACACTTTGTGCCACGCAAGTCAAAATCCACAGGTCGTCTAGCAAAGCACAACTTAACTCATACTGCTACCACAGACACATCCTTCTTTTAATACCCATACCGTGGGATCCACAGGCACAAAGGGTCCATACTGCCAAATGCTTTACAGGAGAGTCATAACAAGACCATTTAAGAGCCCACAGGTGCCCCGTGCTGGCTCAACCCCATAGCAGAAGAGGGATAAAGAGAGGAGAGAGGCCCCAAACTGCACTACCCCCCAGCCCTCATGGCCATTAAAGCAGTGCTGTTTGTCTGTCTATGCCAGTACCAGCTTCCCAAGAGAAGGCAGTAAAGTAAATATCAAACAGGAGAGGGACAAAAACTCCTGCTGAAACTGGAACTGTTCCAGTTGGCACAGAGAGACCAACTAAGACAGGATCTAGACTACGCTCATTGTGACGAGAACAAAACGACAACACACACACACACACACACACACACACACACACAGACTGTATTTCTTCCTCAGTAGACATATTACTGAGAAGCAGGGGGATAGTAGATGACAGATTATATGTAATATATATTTAACACTCCAGATCATTTCTATGACTTTACAAAGAAGCTAGCGGGCACGTGACATAATAGGAGCTCAAACCTCCATAGAGTTATTTTGCTACAAGCTTTGCACAGGCACTGACACTAAAACTAACCATAGTACATAAAAAAAACTTTGGAAAAAGATGCGACCTGTGTATGCGTATCCTCTAGGCTTCACATAGGCTTCCTGAAGTGATGTCCTGTGCTTGGTGTACACTTATACTGTACCTACATGGCATATAAGCATATAATTATCTGAATACAGCACTTTTTCAGCCATGGTCTCAAAGCTAAAGATGTAGTTCAGCTGTGATTTTTCCCCCCAAGTATTTCTAAATCTGCTTTTATAATGCTGACAAAGAAAATGTTGAATTCATTATTTATGATAGATAAGAACAGAAATTTAAACCGATCGACTGGACAATCCATACAGCCTACATATATGAAATAAAATAAGCTGCAAAACTAACCATTCATTTACTGATAGTTTATTGATAGACTACTAGACTATCCTAGACTAAATAGTCTAAATGCTAGAATAAATTTTGGATGAAATGCAATACAGAGCCAATCAGAGCCAATCACAACAAAGCTCAATTGGTCATAAATTGGTCTTAAGGGTACAGTACAAAAAAAAAAAAAAATGCTATACATTATAATGTTTAAGTTTAATTATAAAGTTTTGTATACAAGTTCAAGATCACTCAAATTTAACAGGCACATAATCGCCCACCTAAGCAAACAGGACCTCATCCCTATAAAGTCTATTATAAAATCTGATTTCATATTTATAATTTCATTTTTGAAGTTCTCTTGAGTTCATATCACATGACAGCCGCATACAGCAACATCACAGCAGTACTTAAAAAAGGATTCATGTTTCCAAGGATCCATGGCAAGTTGCTGTATATACTGTAGGTCACTTTTTTGACGTTATTGACGTTTTTTTTTTTTTTTTTTTAAAAAGGCTCAAAATATTCTTTTTGTGATGGTCATACCAGATTATATTTTTTAAAGATGAATAGTTTTGGATAAAATTCATTAGTGAATTAAGAAAGAAATACAAATGCAAGTGCTTCACAGCTATGGTCAGTAATGCAAAACGAATTTATAAAAGGATTTCATGCAATTTCATACAAGTCAAAACGGCCCGGAAAATATAAAGTGAATACATATACAGTGCATCGGCACCCCTTGTAAAGACTGGGAAAAATCCACCTTTTAACTGAAAGACATTTATTCAGAGAAAAACAAATCCCTCAACGTGGGAAAGATAAGAGGACACACAAACCAAATTAGGGAGAAGTGTGTTGAAAGTGATTAATTGTCATTATTGACACACCACAGCACACAACAACGAAATTTATCCTCTGCTTTCAACCCATACAGTATGAGACGTGACACACAGCGGGGGGCAGCTATTTTCAGCGCCCGTGGAGCAGTGCTTGGAGGCGGCACCTTGCCGGTCGTGGGATTCGAACCTCCAATCTTCCGATTATAGGGGCGCTTCCCTAACCATTAGACCAACGTCTGCCCCAAAACATCAACTTCCGCCTGAACAGGGACTTGAACCCTGGACCCTCAGATTAAAAGTCTGATGCTCTACCGACTGAGCTATCCAGGCTCTGTTGCGCTTCATTTGGTGAATTACAAGAAAAAGTATAATCCTGGTGTTACCAAATCTCCATCGCCACCATCAGACACCACCTCCATGCCAACACATTATTTGGAAGTTATGCCATAAAAAAGCCTCTTCTGTCAGTTAACCACAAACATACAGTAAGGGTCTGGAGTTTGCGAAACACTAATACAACTATGGTCTGATCAAACAAAAAAAGGACCTTTTTGGCAGTAAACACACGAGGTATGTTTGGTGTAAAAAGAAGGATGGCTATAATGAAAAGCACCTTATCCCAATTGTAAAAATCACTGGTGGACAGAAAAAGTCTGCATTGCATGATCAATATATTCCATATCATAAATGCATGTACTATTGCAGTTTAATTTAAGGCGCAGGTTCAAGAAATGCCCCATCAACTCAAATAGAGGTACCAGAGACTTAATGATGGTTTAATTGTAACAGTAACAGTAGGAACCTTGCCATATACTGACAGAACTGCCCTGAAGACTATTTAATATTAATTGGTGTTTAGATGGTAAATTGCTGATTTAAAGTCTGCCTAATGGAAGAAAAACAATATTGGAGTTAAATTAATTTTTAATTGCACAGCAGAAGCATTAGCAAAAAAAAACACATAGTGCACCACAGCGATTAGAAAATAAGTGAAAATGATATAATGAGGGTAATTATTTGGGCATACCGCATAGTTGAGGAGCGAAATGTGCTCGATCTATTCTTCTCCCAGCACACCTCTAGATATATTCCAACTCACACCATGTGGAGTTGGAAACATGCTTTGTCAGCTGGTGCAGGGGGAATTAGGGCAGGGAGTGAGCCTGAATGAGTGGAGGTATTTAAGTGAGTCAGGAAACCAGATGATATCACTGCTGGGGGGGAAAGTCCCAAACATTCCCATCATCTCCCAGACAACGGGGTGAGATTTTCGATAGCCAACACTTCCCTGTCCAATCATGCAGCGGAAGCACGGACACACTCATTCCAGATGCTTGACTGGCCCAGTGGGACCATGGCCAAACATTACTGGTGAGATATGTAACCTCCAGCTGACACAGGCCTGATTTCAGAGCTCAGGCCTAAATACTTACGAGACTGTCGAGGTAATTCCGAGATAACATCTCTAGCCATCCTGTTATATGTTCTCTGACAGCAAAAGGCCCAATTAAGCAGACAAACTAAACCTGAAACACGGCAATACATTGAAAAAAGAAAGAGATACCATCTGAGGTTATCTCTCCTCTACTCACACACATCAGCATGTTTGGTCATCATGACTAACAGAGATAAACAAATGCAGGAGCTCTGATGGAGGAAGAGCGGAACTATTAGAATAACAACAGAAAAAGCCAAAGGCAAGAGAAAGAATAGCAGAATTAACAGACAGGTAAGATTGGCTGGCCTGAGCCGCGTAATGATTTTGCAACTGACTTGCACAATGGCTTTCTGGGTGTTTTTGGATAGAGCACGCTGCAACACAGTGAAATGCAGCCTTGGGGGAAAAAGAGGGACAAAGACAGCATGGGTGATGCCCTGTCACTTCTATTCATTCAAGTTTAGCAAAAAATGGAAGAAACAGAGAGAGAGAGAGAGAGAGAGAGAGAGAGAGAGAGAACAAAAACACACAGAGTCAGTCTGTCATGGAGACTTGCCAGGTGTCTGTGTGGTCTTTACATGTTAGCGTTCAGCAGGCAAGCCAGGCAGGGAAAGGATTCATGCACACGCATGCACACACATACTGTACAAAAGAACTACAAGGGCCCTTAACCTTTTTTAGTCTTCAGGCACACTCCTTCTTCACCTCCATGCTCATATGAAAGTAGCATGACTCCTAACAGAGCACCAGCAGTATTTCCTGTAACGATGCAGCTCTGATGAACCCACTGGTTATCCGGAGCAGACATTATACAGCCAGACTCTAGCTGAGCTCTCTCTTCATGCTCATGCACACTTCTGGCACCTCCTCCTGTAGCCCCAGTCTGGCGGGCCAGGACTATGTCTCTGTTTTTCTCTCTTCTCCTCTCTTGTTTGGATTGGTTTTATGTGAGCAATTCCCATTCTAAATGCAGCCATAAGTGAGGCCTACACTGACACTTCTTTTTTTTCCCGTCTGCTGTAAAGGCAAATAATGTCTATAGTGCTTGTGTGGTCTACAGAGCTGATATGGTTGAACAATGGCCAGATATAACCTTTTTTACTGTCTTAGCCACTATTACTGCTTCAATTATTGACTCCATTCAACATACCGATGTGACAAATGTCCAAATAGTGAAAACAACACACGGGATTCTGGTAAGATGGAAGTACATCTTTTCACAGGAGCACCTGGCATTCTTCTAATCCCCATAAACAATGCAAGACTTGACTGCTGTGATTTTTTTTTTTTTTTTACAAGAAGTGAAACGCACAACAAAAAGATCATTTCAAACGTGTTACAAAGAGTGACAGTCCGACATACGATCTGTAATTACACTGGGCCTGCAGAGCAAGTGTGTTGTTTTACCCACCCCACCCAGTCTATTAGTTTAAATAACTTTTAATGAGGGCTATTAGAGGTTAGTGCGAAGCCTGTGTTACACAGGAATTGCTGCACACAAACACGACTGCAAACATATTATTTTAATCAGACATTAATACAGTTGTGATGTTACTGAGAAGAAATGGAAAGCGCTGTGCAAAAGACTTGCTACGGAATTCTGTAAAGTAAAGATGACCTCAAAAATAATGAAATTACACGTTTCTACTTGAAAGAAGGTGCAGTGAACGGCAATAAACTAAAGAACTAAAGTCAATATTTGGTGTGATGACCCTTTGCTTTTTTTCTTTTTTTTTCTTTTCTTAATTAGTAGTCCCAGGTACGATTTGTGCAGTTTTATGTTTAGGAAATGAGCTGCTAGGTCTTCCTTAGCATCTTGGACAATCTCCCACAGTTCATCTGGAGACTTTGTCTGTCGCACTTCTTTTTTTGCATGCAAAACCCAGGAGCTTTCATTATTTATTTATTTATTTGTCTGAAAAGTGGTCTCTTATATAATCTGCCGGTCTCTTTACTGACATTTTTTCAAATACAGGTTCTTTTTTTTGGAAAAGTAATATTTGGAAATCTAAAACTTTTTTTTTTTCTGACTCGATAGCGCAGAATTCATAAAATAAATGTTGGGTACATTGTGGGTTTGTACAAGTAAATAGGCTGTTCAGAGATCTGCCTACATCAGTGTGTATAACAGATAGACAGAGTGCTAGAATGAGAAATCACATTTCAAAGCAAGTGAATGGAGTGAGTACACTGAGCTGTTAATGTCACCAGACTATCAACACTCTCATTGTACTGCTTGTTCTCTCTCTCACTCTCTCTCTCGTACACACACACACACACACAGCACTGGGAGTTCTCACCCCTGAAAGATTCGTATGGCAGCCATCATGGCTTATTAAACACATAAACACATTAATAATGCACATACTGTGCTGAGTTAATATCTGCTATACATTCAACTCTGACTGAGGCCCTGCAGACACGCAAAGTAACAGACAGCCTAAACGGACATTAGTCTCTGTATTAAGACATAATAAGCAAATTATATTTTGACTGAAAATGAAACAGTCTGTACATAAACATGCTCCTATTATTTCTAAATTACACATAAATGCTCTACGGCATAACAAATGTAAGTGCTGACAAGTGATTCAGAAGAAGGTGCTCATTCAGGCATTTGCTCAGTGAAAGGTATTCTGACGGCACACTGTCGGCATTGTCTAGTTCAGCGAGCTGGGCCTCTTCCTTAATAGCCCTCTCATTAACACCACTTAGATGTTTAATGATGCAGAATCCCAGTGTTAAGGAAGTGCTGAACTACAACACTATTAAGAGGGCACAGATGCTTCCACAACTCAGTGATCGGCACCAGTGACCCGTTATGCAACAGCTTGTACGCTTTGACCATGACCTCCTCTTTGTCTATACAGAATGAATATGATGCTATTTAGTGTTAATACATCGAATTGTATGGCCTGATTGTACTCAGAAATATGGCTCTGAGATACACGGTCCATTCGAAAACAAACGAACAATCCATGAGAGGGAGTTTAGAAAAATTGTATAAAAAAAAATGCCTTCTAAACTTTTCATTTGTTAAAGGCCACGGTATCGTGCAAGTCGTCAGGCTCTTGATACTGCACTTCAAGAGGAGCAGGAGAAGAGGAAGTCTTTGACATCAAACAAAAGTGCGGAGACCGCTTGAGGCCGTCTTAATACAATGAAGAATCAAGACCATACAGCCAGTGTGTCTTCAAACACCAGGACCATATGTGTTCACTGAGACTAGAGTAAGTGAGAGGGAAGGAGAGAGAAATGTTGCAAGCGATGTGATAGGGTTGAATCCTATGCCAAGATGGAGTATGTATTTTTTTATTTTTTTTTCATGATAAAGTAAAACAGCTGCTCTCCAGACAAGTTGGCACTGAAAGCCATTAAAAATGAGCTGATGTTAGCACTGTAGCACCCCAGTGGAGCCTCGGCACAGCCTGACACACCTTCACTGACAACTTGTTATGAACACACAAGGAGACTACTACTAGATCCCAATAAAGAAACACAAAAGCTATAATGTGAAAGATGGACTGTAGAAAGATGGACTGTAGGTCGAAAGACCATGCCATAACTACCACAACATAGCATAGTGTGCAGTACACTACACTGTACTAAAATGAACCCTGGCGTGACATTTCATGAAATGAAAATGTAATAAGAGCCTAAGAAAACCCAGTGAGTCCTATAGAACTATTATGATGTCTCTCTCTATTCAATGTCTGATCATTTACTGTAAGTCGCCAAAAATCTGACTTCCAATCGTTACCCAATGTCCAAGCATTACAGTATGTAGGAACAGTTCTCAAAACACAAGCCAAAAATGCATACTCTTACAGTCTCTTTTTACTTCTCAGCATCTGACAGTCACTTGATGAACACAGCTAGCACAAAGAAAAAAGGATGAATCTGTGTATGGCAAGTATATGAAGGGTTAAAAAGGAAGCTAAATAAATCAGAAGGAAATAAATATAAATGAGAAATACCCATAGTTATTGCTTAGAACTCCAAAAGCCATTTAACATCTGAGTTAGAGTATCTAAGTATAAACCAACATAGAAAATGAAGGAGCCACACACCACTTCAGTGATCACAAACATGCAATAGGTAGGACAGGAAATGGCAGAATACAGAGATTTGGTCACTTTAAGTAGTGTGTAACTTACTCCTTGGCTCACGCGGTCCATCCACTGTGACCTTAATGGCTCTGTGGTAAGTGGCCACTTGTGGTGGGTTTGTGAACACTGTAATTGTCAGAGTGAAGCTCTTTCCTGTACAAACACAAATAATATGGGTTTAGTTGCTGACAATAAAAGTACCTGCAAGTTTACAGACCTCTACCAGCTTTCATCTCAAATGAAATTGGGCCTGGTGAAGGAGGCAGGTAGAAAGAACTCCAAGTATTATAACAGACAGAATTCAGATCAACAACACTGGCTTGTCATCATCACTCCCTAAACAAGATTTCGCATAAATTGCGCTCTCTTGGGAATCGAAGGGGAATGCAGAGTGCTAACATGGCGTCTCAGGAATGCCACTGCTTGGTCAAGGAGACAGGAAGAGGTGGGTGGAACGTCATCGCAACTCGGAGCAACAGCTGGCAAAGCACAAGCACCCACATCTCAACACCAAGAACACACACACACAGTTCCAGTACTGAGTTTATCTCGACACGAATTTAAATCTTTCTCTTGTGAAACGTTTACAGGCGTAAGCACTTCAGCTAAGCTATGAAATCGGAAGTAACGAACAGACTGTAATGTATAAAACGTCCTTATGTACGATCATCGATTAATGCGTTCTTCAGAAGTCAATAATGCATTCTCAGCGATGAGAATCAATTTACAGAGATGAATCCAATTAATAATAATAAAAAAAACTAATATGGATTTAGCATTGTTTAAAAGAACAAAAGAACAGAATGTAAAAATAATAATAAAAATAGCAAGATGAAAATACTGGGTGCCTATTGAGAAAGGGGGAAGAATTTCCCTCATAAATTCAACATTCAAAGAAATTATATGTACATTTATAGAAAGTCATTAATAAATGACTAATAATAAATTAATAGAAATAAATTCTATTTTTTTTATTTGTTATGCCCAGGAATACTTTGCAACTTACTCATCACATGCCATAAGGCTCTGTTTTTTATTAATGAATAAGAATGGCTTTTGTCCCCAGGGGACTGTAAACCCAGTTATGCCTTCCTAACGTACCCTTAGGTACACAGTATGCTCTGGCCTGGAGCAGGTGTAGGTATAGTCAGAAAGTACAAAAAAACACCAGCTGATTGGCTATTATTAAGACTGCAGATGTATAGTATACCTTTATTTTGTAAACCTCTCTCATCTTGTGTTGACACCACATCCTTCACATAATCTTATCTACTTACAGATCCCCTTATGTAAACAACAGTAAAATTGGCATTAAGTGGATCAGACCTGATAATTACACCCAGGAGACAACATGGCTTTACCCAACTGATGTCTGTTGACAGCTCAAAGCTGTCTCTTTTTTTCATCCTCTAATTTCTGTCCCACAGCCAAAAGCAATGCTGCCAGAATGCTGACAATCATGGCCCTAAAAAAAACTCATTTTCCATCTCCCAGATAACAGATAAATTACCTAAATATAAAGCCTCAAATGTAAAAAAAACAAACAAACTCATAAGTATTAATATAAAAATATTTCATTCACTGACTTACCTCTTCCACTGCGTCCCACAAAGCGTAGATCGTTGAAGCGGGCCACTTGGTTCTTCATCACACCAGAAGCGTTGCGCAGCTCCGCAGAATAATTCTCATCGTTCCCAGCCATCACAGTTACGACAGTGCCATCAGGAACATCTCCCAGAGCTACAACCTGCAGGGACACAACACAGAATACAGTGACAGCTCTCTGGGCTCATATGTTAGGAAGTGCTGGAAACTAGTCTATCATGTAGACCGATATCCCTAGACATTCTAGCTAAGGTATAAAATACAAATAAAAGCAAACTTACAGTTACAGTAAACATTTAGACATGCCTGACTGAGGGTTTTTTTTTTTTTGACTGATTGGTTTTAATGCTATTTTTATTTTATTTCATTTTATTTTAAAATAGCATGTTTTTTTTTAATCTTGTGCCTGAAATGTGTTTCTAAGGCAAAGTACATAGAGAAATAGATGCTAGTAAAAAAATATACATTTATTTCCAAAACAAAAATTGTCAAATTTAAAAGCGCTTAGGATTAGGAAAAACAGTCGACAAGTGTTCAGCATGTGTGGGCACTATTTCAGAACTGAAAAAATATCCCAGATGACTGCATCATGAAGAAAGCAAGCTGAGAGGAAGAAAATGTGAAAAGCTGTCCTTAGTCTAACCTATCTATATATATCTACTATATATATCTACT
>JAOVYU010000040.1:1330603-1350604 GCA_025674565.1 Synodontis membranacea | reverse complement strand
TATATACACACACAGACACACACATGCACAAACATAAAACGCACACACACACACACACACGCACGTGTGTATGTGTGTGTTTTATACTGGTAGTAAAATGTTGCACGCGTATTTAAAAAAATGGCCCCTAGATGTTAAAACGGGGTTGCTTTGATGAACAATGGTCATTTACTTCTTACACCTGCAGCCCAAATCAAACTGTGTTATCATTCTGCAGGCACTAAACTTCCCGCCATAGTGCTCTCATCCTTCTGTTCTCTCACTCTAGAGATGTCGGAGAGGGCCAGAGGTTAACATGCTAATAGAGGGTGCTGATTGCTATAAGTGCCTCTCTGGCTCCGGCATTGCGAAGGGAAGCGTGCAGCTCGTGTGGCTCAGGACGCACACTCTGCACAGCTGTGTTTGGAAACAAGACATTTGGACTTATTCAAAACTGCTCTGGAGGGATATGCACACCAATAGATCAAGCAAAATGGAAGGGCCTGAGTTTGACATTAGGAAGTCATGCTCAATGAAGCTTTGTGTTTTGTTTATCTAGATGCAATTGCAAAATTGAATTTGATCTTAATAGTATAGAGTGTAGCTGTCTCTCTCTCTCTCTCTCTCTCTCTCTCTCTCTCTTGGTTATTTCTTAGTTTAATGATATCATTTGATCATATCATTAGTCTCATGATATAATTTAACAGCGTTTTAAATAGGACTGAGTGTGTCTTCTCAAAATGTTACAAAATGAACACTGGCATAAGTGATAAAAAGATATTTCTTTGACTGGAGAAGTCTGCAACGTTTCCCGGATATTCTTCTGGTTCTGGCTCATTTTTCACCGGGGCAGTTGCTGTGATGGACGTTCACACTGCCGTGTTCATGGTCAGGCCATTCAGCTTCAGAGATGCTGATGCACATCCACTAATTCAACAGGCCGTGTCAAACATTCGAGATTTTCCTTTCATATTCTGTTCAGTTTTCATGCCTTGTTTCACTGCTTGTCCGTAAATGTGCGCGGCATGCTGAGTGAATGTTTATGCTTGATAGAAATATCTTTCAAGAACCTTTTTTCTCCCCCCCTTCTCGACATCCTTCCACACGTGTAACCTTAAGCTGTACAAACATGTTGGCTGCTTGCAAATGTTTGCAAATATATATTCGTAATGTAAATGTTTTCTTGACTTGGCAGCGGATTTTTCTTTGCACAACACTGCTTATTTCAGATAGGGATATATTTTTGGACCTGTAACTGTCTTAGACTGCATCTCCTGAACCCCGCACAAATTGTCTAAAGTTGTTCAAATTGTTTCGACTTAACAATCACTTACCCCAGAAGAAGTTTTGCTGGCAAGGTGTCACAGAGCTGAAGAGGCTGTTTGATGCCATTGCCGCCACCGTCAGCTGCTCCACGGATAAATTTTGTTTCTCTATGGTTTCGATGACCTTTGAGGCGTCCTCAGCTAGGCACGCGCATCATGCCAGGAGAAAAAGCGCAAGGGTAAAAACATCCACAAGAATTGCGTTTTCGCATCAACTATTTTCATGACCACAAGTAATGACCAGGTCTGGCTAAAAAAAAATGTCCCCTAACTGGTGAGGATGGAGCCAAACTTGCTGCACCGAAAAAGTGCGGTTGAAGCGTACTTACTGACTGGTGCGCTCCTTAAGCCCGAGGCTGACCTGCGACAATTAACCATTTATGTGCTGCCCGGTGCAAAAATTCTGATCTGAACTCCTGTGGTTCTGTGGTTGCTCAGGAGGTGAGCAAAACCTTCACAAAAACCCAAAACGGCAGAAGCTTTAAAATCTCTCTTTTTTTTTTTCCCTCCCTTCAAAAAGCTGTCACTGGAGAGGCAGGGTCACATGCTCGTGACATCACCAGAGCAACAGAAATGAGTGGGCCAGCTTCTTACTGCTGTGGCTTTCTGCTCTCTTTCTCCCTCTCTCTCTTTTTCTCCCCCTCTTTCCTGCTCTCGCTCTGTTTTTCTTCTTGCGGAGACGCGTGGTTCGGCAGCTTTTCCTGGCACTCGGGGGTGTGCGGGGCGGAGTGGGGTGTGTGGGGGGGATGATGGAGCTCTTCAGCTCCCCTGAGTCATGAGGCTTCAGAGGGGCGCGCGAACAATTACCAGCCTCAACCTCCCACGGCATATGGTGCGCAGAAGCGACTGCTTGGTGCTCTCTTTGCTTTTCCTGCCTAGGGCTTTCTTCCACCTACTCCTTCTTTCTGATACAAGTACAACAAGGTAGCATGCCGTAGCCTGTACTGTAACTGCTGTCATGTCAAAGGTGGGATGAGGACAGCAGTTAGATATGTCTGTTTACTCAGTGCAATGGCTCCACGATTAACTGTTTGAAGAACTTTCCTTCACTCTACTGCTGTCATCTTTTTTTTTTTTTTTTTTTTTTTTTTTTTTTCCATGCAGGATTGCACAACAAAATCAAAATGCAGTCTATGACAGTCTATGACTGTGTGTGAGTGTGCATGTGTGAGTCTTTGGAAATGTAGGTGATTCCTGTAAGAGGCAGTAAATCATGCCTGAGCTGCGTGTGTGGAGAAACCTTCCACACGTCCAAAGGACCGTTATCGGCTCAGGTGACTCATCAGATTCACACGCCACATAAAAATGCAGGCTGGGTTAAGGCTCGGGTCTGCTCTGTGATCACGGGTTACAGGTGTTTGCTTAAAGCATCCAGGCTTCAAGGCAGCATCTCACCATTGGAATGTATGGAATGTGTCTCAATATATTTTTTTCATCTAGTTTAATTCAGCGAATTAGAGCATGTGCGATGGGGTAAACATCTTTTAAAACGTTCTTGGTGGGCTTGCGCTTCAGTGCGCTTTTGCTGAAGTAGTGAGACAAACATGTTTATCCTTTAAAACTATATATATTTTTGGATATATATAGATAGAAATAAGAAGCCATCAGGCTGTTCTTCATGTCATATTGGGTTTTTTTTTTTACTGTGCCTAAGTTGAATTGACATGCTTCTTCTTTTTTTCTTTCTTTTTTTTTTTTGTTGCTGTTGTTTTTTGTCTTCACTCGTCACTGTGTACTTTTAATTATTAAAAAATCATCAGTAGCATAAAAAAAAAAAAACAGTAATTAACATCAAGATGAGTCTTGTCAGCCCTGGAGTAATGAAGATATTCCAAACTCTTCTGTTCGTACCACACCCACGCTGCAGATATTTCCCAATCAATTTATATATTAGGTTCGTCTTATGATCAGGCACTTTACAGACACTTTGTGGGTGCGATTTCTGGGTGGGACACTTTGCTCCGGAATAAAAATAAAAGTGCAGTAACAGCCTTTCTAACCGTTTTCCCTCTGCTGATGTAGATGTGAAGAGAGCTACTCAAACAGAAACATCTAGGGAACAGGAATCATTTTCAGCCAGGAACATGTAAAGCAAACAACAGATAGCATAGGGTAAGAGAGAAGAACAGAGCCTTATACTGTTTAAAGGATTTTCATGATGCTCAAAATAAAAAAAAGAGTCGAAATGAATTATGCAAATGAGATATAATAATAATTTAAAAAATCCCTTAGCCTTCTGAATTTTCCACTCCCTTTAACTGTCGTATCCTTATGTTTTATGTACTGGATAGCACACAAATAACTATTATATTCTGGCAATAAATTGTGCTTGGCACAGTTTACTAAAATAAAAAAAAAAGTGGAGATATGAACAGACAGGTAGAGTGATTTATTGTAGCAGGTTACATCTGTAAAATGCCAGGCAAGTTTACGCTGTGGTAGCCTCTGAATTAACACGCTTTCCTAGAAGAAAAACACGCTGCTTGTAATAGGATTCTGTTTGCTGGCAGCTCGCTGAGTGCGACTACAAATAGGCATCAGCGTTTAAGGTGGCAATGGGCTGCATTCAGCAGTCAAGAACCTTTTGCAGCCTCGTGCAGTTTACCTCGGCGGAGTCCAAGGCACCTTCGTGGCGAGAGAAACTCAAGACGTGAGGTAATATTTCCGCAAGGATGTTTATATTCAACGTGAATTGTTCGGTATGGTCTGTAAGGTATAATTTGAACGAAAGGAGATATTTTTCTTGAGCTGTCCAAGAGGAGTCTACATCTTCCAGTGACCTCGAGGGCCTTTCTTGTGGTGTCTCGTCGACTGTTTTTGGAGTTGCAGCTTTGGAAGGAAAATAAAAATCGCCTTCGGAACAGGCGGAGGGGGGGGGGGGAAATGTTTAATATCAAATGGCACACTTACAAGCAAAACACCCATTAAAAATAACTCTCGAGTAGGAGATTAAATCAAATTTTTAGAACACAAAATGAAAGCAGCCAAGGCATGGTGCAATGACATTATTTTGTTAAAGGAGATATTTTAGCTCGGTGGCTTAACCACTGCAAACCCAGGCAAGTTCTCCTTTCTGCCATTTTAATCAAGGACTGCATCCAGGGTAAACACAAGTCTACCTACACAGCAGTTCAAAACACCAGCTTCTCTTGGGAATGGGAGCAATGATTTCCAAGGTTTTTTTTTTCTTTTTCTTTTTCCCCCCACACACAATTTTAATTAGCTGGTTAAAAGCGGGGGGGGGGGGGGGGGGGGGATGCTGCATGTATGAGCGTCTGCTCAATCCTTTTGCCTGTGCTCTTTTTTGACAAGATGACTGTTTTTGATACAATTATTTGCTCATGTTGGCTGTGTGTGGCATTTATTCAGTTGAGAGACATTTTCTTGCGTTACTTTTTTTGCGTGGCATAAGCAGAATTTTCCTTGATTCTTTGAAAGGCGACTCTGTAAGGCGACCGACGCTGCGGCTGTGTGATTCAAGACCGTTCCCTATTCAAATCACAGTGTACTATTGTGGAAGATCGGATTTAGTATCCTTGTTCTATTACCCTCTCATCTCTTGCTCACATTGTCACCGGCTGCAATTGCAAAACAGGAGAAGAGAGGGATTTCATGACGAAACTGACATTATCACTCTCGGTGAATGTAAATGGCTCTGTGCGGTTAGATAAATGAACATGTTAGTGAAGCACATGTAAGTAATCCCATACTTCAGGCGGGCCCATGGGGATTTGCAAACAACCTCCATCTGAAGGACACGGTACACAATATTCCTATTGAAAGGCCGCTTTTGAAGGGAAGGACGCACAAAACTGCTACTTGAGAGACGAGCCTTTACAAAACTGTGACTACAGTACAGTGAACAATTGGATGAACAAAAAGCGCTCTGTCTTCACAAAAAACAAAAAAGTCTTTCGGCAAGGCTTGGATGACAGTTAATTGGCATCCTCACATGATATGACGAGCAGATCGAGATGACTCTCTTTTCAATTTGCCATAATACAATAGTACCCATAACCCGATTCTTTGCCACAGCAAGTAACTTCAGCATGATGGATGAGCGTATGGATCTTATATTGCTTGGATTTGCCCCAGGAATGTCAACAAAAAAAAAAAACCCACCAAGTTCAGCCATTGCATTTCTTAAATAACATCCAGTAGTATAAATGATTGCCGGAGGAATCTGCACTTTTTATTGCTTATTGCATTTATTTTGCTTATGAAATACAGTATAGATGGAAATAAACATTCTAGCAGACTTGGCTATTACAATAGACCGGCCACTGGAGCATAGCTGCTGACTGAAGGTGTATTGGAAAATGAATTATGTGGAAATGGCCACTGAAATGCTGACTGAGGTTCCTTTGAAAATGTTGTGTACAAATATAGCTCCTTTTTTTTTTGTTCGTGTTAAAGAACATACTGGTGGATTTCATGAAGAAAATACGAAAACATCAATTATTATTTCTAACGAACAAAAAAAGCCCCCAACCTTTACGCTTAAACAAACTCAGAGACACGTGTGTTAATGATGAATGTTTAATTGTAAAGCTTTAAAGAGGTAGTGAAAATGTGAATAGGTTAAACTATGCACAGAAACATGGGGACCAGCTCAACCTTCCCAGAATCCAATTTGTCGTTTTCGTTTACGTAGAGAATAGCCGTACGAAAACAGAATGGATCGAAAGAATGAAAACTACAACCACATTGACAAAATATCTTCAAGTTTCACATTACAATTTAAGCTCCATGACCTAGAATATCCTCGAGTTGTTGCGGATTGTTTTTCAAACATAACACTGTGGAATATCGACGGCACTGAAAGTGGCGCCTTCGCAACTTAAACTTAGTGCAGAGGCTTCTGGGAAGAGTGAGAGAGAGCTGATCCCTTTAATCTACCTGAATAAAAATGTCACACTTAATAGGCGGTATCAGCAGCTTCATGGTTGTTTTGTAAGGTATTAATTAGTATCAGGAAAAACTATACAAATATCACTAAAATACAACCATTCAACAAACTGTAAAAAAATAAAAATTAGTAATAATGAAAAATAATGATAAAATAATGATTTTATAATAATAATAATAATAATAATAATAATAATTATTATTATTATTATTATTATAATGGTCTTTTGTGTATCATGTTAATTTATACACACACAGGCACACATGTGCATGAGCAAAACATACACAGCAAATTCTAAATTGTTAACCTTGATAAAAAAAAACAAAAAAAAACATAGAACCCGATTGCCTGAAATAATGAAAAGAAATTTTATGCTGTACATATGACTGGACTTGACAGTGGCTCATTGGTCTAGGGGTATGATTCTCGCTTTGAGATCCCAGGTTCAAATCCCGGACGAGCCCTGTATTTATTGGGAAGATGGTGGCCTAATGATTAGAGAAGTGGCCCTCTAACTGAAAGATTGCAGGTTCAGCAGGTACCACTGAGATACCCTGAGCAAGGTGCCACCCCCAAGCACTGCTCCCTCGGCACTGTAATAATGGCAGCCCCCTGCTATGTCACAGAAACAATTTCCCTCCGGGGATTAATAAAGTAATTAAAAAAAAAAAAAAATCCATGTGTGATTTGCACTTCACAGTCCAGGCTCATCAGCTTTAAAGCACTATTTTCCATCATGTGTAATGTGCAATACAAACATACCCGTTACTAATCTGTCAAGCTGCAGGTTATGACATGCAGAACTGCGTCACAACATTCGTAACTTTCATAATTCTCATCAGGAGTAAAGTTTATAAATGGGAATTGTGTAATCACTTTGATCATCAGCACCATCCACTTGAGGTAAATGTCACTCACTTTAAACAGGAACCTTACATTTTACATTGGTGTTGAAATAATCTTTTAAAGCCTGGCACTCGCTGTATGAGAAAAGCACACCTAGCATACTGTATTTAGGCAGACTGGCTGTGTTACAGCTGTGTTTGTTAAACTGGCTTCTTACCCAATACGATCTGTGCGGGGGTGGGGGGGGGGGGCCCTCCATGACGTATTTTGATGAACTATTCACTTGAGGTGTAAAATTATTTTATAGGCAGAGATACCCAATTTGGCCAAAACCTTCCTTCCTCCCTTTCTTTCTTCCTTCCTTCCTTTTTTTTTTCTTTTCTGGCCACATCACATACAAAGGGGTTTCCCAGGCTGCCACACATTTCCTGTGTTGATGATGTCCATCACATGGCAGGGATCCTTAACGATCAGTTAAAGCCTTTGACAACGTTAAAAAGGTTTCCCTCAGAACCTCTTGCAAACACGGATGCTTGCATATAGACCATACACTCCGGTGGTGAAACGAACTTGTCCGGACAGCTAAGTCTCTGGCTGTCTTCACCAAGCATTTAAATATATGCTAATTGAAACGTTTACAAATCCCTTCTATGTCTCCTTGCTGTATTTCTCTCTAATAGGGTTAGATTCCCTGACCTATTACTCTGACCTATAGCGCAAGGATTATATTTCTTGCTGGAGAATACAGAGCATTTCTGTAAGGGCATCTGCCCAACGCTGTAAACGTACACCACTGTACACGTGCAATACTGTAGGTGTAAACCTCAGAATTCCATTACACATGCTTTAAAAACATTCGTAAAATAATGGATAAAGAAGTTCTCAGGAGCGTTGCTCTGTACCGCGTATTATCTGATGATGAGAGGCATTACTGATCTTCAGGGCTTGTTATCAGATGCAGACATGGATTATGAGGCAGCGAAGAGGTACGTGATTTCTCTGACTTAGTGAAGAGCAATTAAGGAGAAGGAATGTATTTATACTTGAAGGATAGATTTCACAAGGCAGAGACAGAGAGATTTGGCGAAAGACTGCTATGATTTGCTCAGACTTGTATGAAATGCTGTGCTGCAATTATTTATGATAATGGCCTGGAAAGCCCTATTCTGTTGGTTTATATCAGCATACAGTATACATTCAAATTCATTCTACATTCATTATTAGAGTCAGGTTTTTCAATTAAAATCATGTGAAGTGCTGTTTACAATTAATGCATTTTTGGTATACAATTTGGTGTTTGGATGGTTGGAGTTACTGTGACTTGATTTTATTTTACAGTGGTTTGCGGTTTTATTTTTTTTTTTGCGTCGGATTGAGATCAAAACTATTAATTTATCCCTTTTTTTGTCATGTACTTTCACTAAATATAGGTTTGAATGATCGATCAGTATACAATAATATAGTGCATCTAAAAAGACTGAATAAACCATCACCTAGTTATCCTATGGATTTTTAATGATGTATTGTACTGTACTGTACAGACATTAGTTACAAAAATAATATAATTCTTTGAGCCTCAGGACACCCAGACACCCTAATTACAGGTTTAATTTTCAGCCGTAAAAAAAAAGCATTACTTATGAGTGCTACTAATAGTGTTATTACCTGCTTGTGACAACTGGTATGTAATCTCTTATCCCGAAAATATGAAGAAGAGTCACCGAGCACACCGAGTTACATTAGATGAATTAAGAGTAAAATATTCATTTTATTGTCTATGTAAGATAAAAGGCAGATGATCTCTGTGATGCAAAGCTAGCCTAAAATAACTGTATATCATTCATTCATTCATTCATTCATTCATTCATTCATTCTCCCTTCGCAGAAGCAAAAAGCTCGGTAGGTCAACCCATGCACCAGACTGCATACAAAGATACAACGGTTTACCCTCCTAGACACAACATCTTATAAATGCTACCCAGTTGTCTGCAGGGAAAACATCACCTGCAAGGCTCACTGTTGGAACTGGTGGCTGTTCTCACACGCACCTGAGGCCTGCCTCCTGTTGGAGCTCCAGGGTAAGAGAGATAGAGAAGTTCTGGAAAAGGACGTTAGTACCAGAGCCTGTACTGTGTGACTGTAAACAGACCTTATCTAGTCCATCCATTCCTATCTCACATACCAACTCAGGTTCTTTCTCTACCAGTGAAGTGATTTCACAGTTCCAGCGGTAGTTTCCACTGCATGGGAGCCCATCTAAAGACTTTTTCTCATGAATTCCAGACAACGTCTGGAGAATCCGGTCTGGACATCCGGAGTTGCCCTTTCACACATTTAGCACACAACAGGAGATTGTCCGTGTCAGACGCGTGCTCAACTACTGGAAATACTCTGTTTGGTTTAGGCGAGGGGTGGTGCATTAATACAGCATGCAGGAGGCAGGACGCGACGCAAAATGTACGCTGCAGGCAGAAATCACAGATTTTTGTTTATAGCCCGTCAAAGATGGCTGACAAGGCTACTAACTCATCCGTAATGATGGCTTTTTTGAGTTAAAATCAATACTATATGTACGGAAATTCCTGAATCGTGGCATCTCTCTAGTCAGATGTTTTTGTTGGTGCCTTCGAGTAAATGAGCCTTCTTCTTCACCCTCGGATGTTTGTATTGTTCGGGTTCTCATGCAAGTCGCATGATAGAAACGTCATCAACACACCCACTCGCTTTCTGTGAATTCTCCGGACAATGACCTGCTCTATTCACACATGGATGTACTAGAAAACTGGCAGGGTAAAGCCTGTTTAATGTCTGGACCCTGATTCAGACATTTATGTTCTCACTTACTCCTCCAGGTAATTTCTAGATAAGTACAGTTATATAACAGGTCTGATGCCAAATATTTAAAAGCAATCTTGTTTACTTCCTAGCACAAATTTGATGTTTTAATTAATTCATTTATTTATTTTTTAAGTGGATCTGCCTATAGTGCTTCTGATAAGTTTACTCTTCTTTTTCTTCTCGTTGGACCAGACAGGTCATAAACTATATGGGATTTTCTCGCACGAAACATCCAACAGTTCAGTTAAATCATCTCTCTGATAATTAGCAATCTAAAAAACACCCTGGGTTATGTTTTCTTCTTTTTCGCCTATGGCAGACTAGAAGTCAGAGTCCTTTCGTCACAATAAATAAGAGCTCATAAAAAAAGAACCCTAAATAAGAGTTTCCTTTATTAGTTTGTTAGACTTGTAGTTGTTAAAAAAAAACAACAACAACAAAAAAAAAACAAGATCTTTGCCCAAAAGGGACTCGGATGCTGAACATTTGGTGATCAGTGTGCTCTGAATGCCCCCCTTTCAGGCATTTTTTTGGCTGCAGTGGTGATTTTGGCCTTTGACCAGAACTGTACCTTCAGTATGTAATACTCAAATATTTACCCTGCTGCTATATTGAGATCGAAATATGGGATGATGATTTAATGGGCACAAGAAAGAGCCCGCCCTGGTGCCAACAATCCACCGTACTGGTGGTCTGTTCAGACTCTAAAGTTCACATACATCAAGACTGTTTTATCACCCTGAGAGGACATGATTCAACAGTAAGTGTGACAGTCAGCTAGTTTTGGACTGGATAAAGAAGATGCCTGCAGAGAGAAGTCTCCGCTGCAATACTAACTTCTGATGATAATCAGGGGTGTCTGAATGTTGGATTACGCTGCCGCCGAACTCGTAGGGATTGTAATTCGTTTGGATGGAAACATGTTAAACTTTGTAAACATCAGGTAGAGTGGAAAAGTCAGAACTCAGTGAATATCAAAGGTGACCTTTCATTTGTTGCAGTGTCTGTTTGGTCTAAGCCCAAAAGCGGCTATGGATTTGGATCCACAAACATATTTGCTTTTACTATTTATTGCCTGCTCCTTAAATAACTGGCCTTCATTAATTTTGATACACAAGACATAAAACAACATTGACAATTGAAGTGGTTCTTTTCTCCTCAAACCTTGAACCTTTGGAAGCGTTTCTTTTTCTCCTTAAATGATGTGTTTTTTTTAACCAGACATAATCTGGTCTACCAATACATGTGTTTTCCCCCTATTTTAACATTTACAAATGCAAAAACGCACCAACTTAGTGTTTTTGTTTAGTCCAAAAGTACCAACCTCTCCTAAAAATATGTCTTGAGGGAATTTCCTGGTTTCCTGTGTCAAGTGGCTAGGAACTAAATAAACTGATTTTCCAGGGCTGAAATGATACATTTTGCTCATCATCCAAGTCAACAAGCTTTTATATCACTACACACTGACATTATGATTTGCCTTATGTTTATATATATTTTATCTTCCTCCTACAGTATATTATATTGGATATGATAAGACATGCCTTTCAGGACTAGAGAAATAAATTCTTGTTGTTCTGTTCGTTGATTTCATTCCAAAGATTCCTTTGTTCCTTTGTCATTCATCCAGTAGGCTGGTACTTCCATAAAGACCAATATGTTTTTAAATGTACCATTGCATTATTTGAAATTTCGCCCTACACTTAAATACATTATGAGTCAATGTTATAAAGACAATATATGAAAATTGCCTGCAGGGAGGCAGGATTTTCAATAACTACAAAATACACCATGTAGGGTTAGGGTTAGATAGCACACTATGTTTCCATTGTGCTTGTTGGTCTATTTAGTAGGCTATGTCTTTAAAAAGCTCGTTTGTTCACTGAAATGCCAAACGACTACAAATAAAAGAAGGCAGGTCACCGGTTCGTTCGTCCGTTCTCTAATAGCACTTCTGATTAAGGTCGATCGGATGTGCTGTCGAAATCACCTCCTCTTGCTCCAGGCTCCTTCAGTCATTTGCAGTTGCTTGATTGGCATGTTAGTGATCCAGGTTTTCAGTATTTGACTACATCTGCGAGGAGCTGAGAGGAGGCAAGGGACGAAGAAGAGAGACGAATGAACGTGCTCGCAGACAGTACAAAGAAAGAGATGAACGAGTCGCTGATCAATCCAGTTTCGGTCCATTTGGTTGCCATCTCTATTCAAAAAAGGGAATTTATATGGCAGTTAAGGTGTGCTTTGGACTGAACCCGCCGAATTCATTAAAATGTAATGTTGCCACTGAAGCATAAAACCTGCTAATCTCTGACAGTACTTTCTTTTTTTTTATATATACTCCCTCAAGTAATCCATCCGATATACAGTCATTTAAATGAAACAAAAGCTCAGAGGCACGGGAGAGGACGGCGTTCAAAAACCGGAGCAGCACGTTCTTCGCTTTGCACTCGTGTCGGTGTTAATGTTATTGGGTGGCTCTTTCGTTGGAAAAGCTTTGACTTGAGAACTGATATTCTTGGATTGCTTGCTTTGGAAGTGTAAGAGCAAACCTTGGAGGGCCATGGACTCCGGATGCAGTGTTCATTTCAAACGAACCTCTATTATTACTAAGCTTTCAAAGAAACGTGTTATTTTATTCTCTTTAATATTTTCCCTCTTTTATGATTACGCTCATGTGTGTGGTCAATAAGGCAGAGCTCACATACAGTACCTCTGTGATTCTCCTCAGAGAACATTGAAATAGCCTACAATGCCTGGGTGGTCATAATGAATGGCATTTGACACTAAAAATGGTTTGTATTCATGGTAATTTATTACATCATTTGTTCTTCTTTTTTGTAATTTCTACATGCAAGCATCAGTGGTTTTAATGTTTTGGTACATGCCTTGCACTTAATCATTTAGTAACGTCGGATTTTTTTTTTTTTTACGGGTCAGGGGTACAGTACAGGGAGTAGCAGTTCTCAGCAGTAGCAGTGCGGTGTTTTTCTCATAAAAACTGACAGCTCCAAGTGCCTCATCAGCATTCTGTTTGAGTTTTGTAAATGACAGTGACGGTTACGATTTATTCACGAGTGGCCTTATGTACGAGGTCGTTGTTTCTATGTTGCAGCATATATTCTTGACATCGCTGTGTATATATGTATAACTTATCATTATGCATAATTGGACAAGCTGCTTTAGTCCTTCAACGACGCATAAAAGAGCAATGCATTATTGCATATACTTTGAGTGTTCATAACATGATAACAGAAGGAAAGCGATAGAATTTTAATGCTTTCAAATGATAAATACTGAAATTGCGACTGAAAGCATAATGGACGAGTGGGGCTCGCTCATTATTAACTGCAATTTCTGAGGAAAAGGACATAATAAAACACTTGAGTGGAACTAATAGTGAATTAGCTGAGCAAATTGTGTGAACTTAGTTTCAAATCAAATCATTCAAGCCGATGTATGCTTCCCCAAAGCGATCCAAGGAAATGAACGGATGACATCAGTAAAGACAGAAGAGAAAAGGTAGAGACAGAATGTGAATGTGTCCTTGAGTCATAAAAGCATCTATATTCGTGACATATTTTCTGGTGAACAAATCTGAGCTATGTGGAACAGGAAATTGCAAAATCGCTTGTATGGTCTTTAAAACAAATTTTTGAAGAAGTTTTGTTCACGCTTATTTGCATGAAAATTCAAACACTCACACTGTCAAGGTAAAATAAATGAATTTACAAATGAAGGAGGAAATTCTGTTGCACTCCTTGCCCCTATCCCTAAGTACACAGCCTGAAATTAAGATTCATTGGGGTTCTTTAATGCCTATATATTTCCAGCTCGCATATGGTTTCGGTGCGGTAGTCCTGACTATGTTCTTTTTCTGACGAGAGGGAGTGCTATCTCTGAGCTCTCGGTAAACCAGTGGAATCATCGGCTAATGCGCGTAATCAGGTCCAGACTGTGGGCCACGTGTCTCTAGTCCTATTGCAGACCTCCCAGACCTGAACGGGGATTAACTTCTCAACTAACCCCTGTCCTCACTCTCCTTTGATTTATGGTTGTGCATTTGATGACATGGTACTCGCTCGTAATCCATTAGTCTAGTGTAATGCAGACATTCTAAATAATTTTGACCAGAGCTTAGGATGGGAAGACTCCAGGAAGCGTTATTAAAACTTTATTTTAACCAGCAAAAGAAAGCGTTTCGGGTGGGTCAGTTAACAAATTCAAACTCATAAACGCTGGTGTGAAAATGAAACGTGCATCTGAAAACCCTGAACAAGCGAAAACCTTGGGCGCGTCACATCATTATTTATTTATGGATTACCTGATTATTTATTTACTAGGCAGTAAATCATGAATAAACTCTTGCAGTTTTCCTTTAATTGGCAGCAGACAATGTCACCAGTCAATTGAGAATATGAATGCCTTGTATGACTGGGCTATGGAGATCATTTGATGATTCCACTGGAATCATCAAATCATTTCAGTTATCATCGAATCATTTCAGTTACCACTTTAGCCTTTCTGTACTTCTCTTGTTTTGGCCAGCTGTATAAATTTCTGGAATTTGTGATACTCAAATTCATTAACTTAAAGTCCACTAATCTTGATTTTCAGTGTTTATTTTGCTTCGTGCTGTTTGCAGTTTATCAGTCCTAGTGAGCCCATGTCATTAAAACGAATGATCATGTTTTTGTTATAAATCTTCTACAAATGTTCTATAAATGTAAATTGTGCATATCACATATGCAATACCAGCACTGGGTGTATCTGAATGCTTTGCATCTCTCAATGGTAAATGTGGAGTGCACTAGGAATCGAATGAAAATATATATTTAAATTCATATATCAGGCAACGCTAGTTTCTGATATCTGCTTTTTTACTTGGCAATAAATTATGCGAAGGCTATGAAGATATAATTTATTTATTTCTTTATTTATTGCCAAATTAATATATTTTTTTATCGAAAGGACCTTAGATCTGTCTGCTTGCTGTTGTGAAAAAGATCTATTTCGACATGATGTATTTGCAATATGAATGAAGTTTGCTCCTTCCTTCTAATAAGAATGCTCTGCAAGTTATATTTGTACATCTTTACATTACTAAAGCCATTAAAAAGACACGTTTGGTTATACATGGTAAAGTGTCCTGGGGGGGGTGGACAAATTGTTCAGCTGGAAGTGATCAGCTGCACCCAATGGTTAAAACAGAAGCAAAGGTTTACTTAAAATGCTGTTGATGCATTCTTTAAGCATTGCAAACCATGATCATATCCTGTTATTGAACGGACACTGCCTTTATTGCATTGTGACAAAGGAAGTGAAGATCTGTTTGCTTGTTTGGTTATTGGGCAGTATGTTTAGTCATATACTGGCTTGAAGGACACTTAAATGCTACCTGATGTTAGTGGTATTACATCTGCACATAGTGGGTTTTTTTTAAGGCGTGCCTCAGAATGGATGCGCAATCATTTTACAGTCCACTGTGGTATTCTGATGGTACACTGCTGCTGTTATACTGGTTTGGAATGTACTGTTCTATTTTTACGTGGCTCTGCATGCTATTGGACCACTTATCACATCACCACATAGCCAAACTGTCACGGTTTGTGCTTGCCAGGGTTGGAGTTTTGGAATGGTTTGTTAAACCTCTTATGATTCCTTTTGATTCATTTGATTCTCCATGTGCGATCCACTGGTTTACGTTCAATGAAAGAATTTATAATAATATAGATTTTTTTAAAGATTGCCTGACCTCTTTCACCACCGGTAGTGCAGAAATGTGTGTCGGGAAGTGCCAGTGTCTACTTTTACTATTAACCCACATGAGCTTCGTATTTTAAAACATAGCAAATAAGCTAGATCTCTGTAGCTAGGGGTACCGAGAGCATGAACAAAATGCCATGCTCAGATCCAGGATCGAGCAACTGGTGTTTATTTTTCTGGACAGAGCACATTTATGGAATTTCAGCATTAACTGACAGTCTTCAAAATATTTATAGAAATGGCACCAAAACATCACAGACATCAAAAAGTGTCTGTCGTTATTAATGGTAGCCTGTGTTTCCACACCATGGTTGTTGACCTTTGTCAGTCCTCCTAGACGGTACTTTTTCAACATTAGACGACAGGAATATTGTCCCGCGTTCACGAAATTTATACTAATGCAAGCACGGAACTGATTCAGCAATTGACAAATGTGGAGCCTGTCGAGTCCCAGACCCCAGTCTAAGCTACACGTGCATCAATCTTCATTCATTTTATAATTCTTTACTGTGATTTGCTTACATATGTTGTATATTAAATTGATGTCTTAAGGGTTTCAGATTTAAGGGTGTGTAGAACCAAGGATTATAAAGTGGAACCAGCCTTTGGTTTGGAAAATGGACGTTCAAAGAGGAAATTTTGTAATTCATAACTAAGCAGAGTTGAAATCATATATTTTATAAAAACCAATACCTTGATGAAGAAATTGGATGGTTGAGAAGAGTGGCATAATTGGAACCATTCTGACAGTGCTGTACAGATTGTTGTTTATTCGTTTTGTTATTCTTTGCCAAATTAGTAGGAATATCGATGAAGGGTCCTATAATTTAAGGGCTGCTCTGCTTCTTTACTTATTGATTTCATTTCAAACAAAGTTGCTTTCAGAGTGGAATTAGTTTAAATTTACACCAAAAAAAAAAAAAATCTGTCTTCTAAAATATGTAAACATTTAAGACACAGAAGCCTGAGCGTGGCAATGAGTAATACGGCTGCAATAAACTTAAGTGTCAAGTATGCTTGATTTATTTGAAGTGGAGGGGAAGAGTTTAATATGAGACATGTGTTTCTAATAGATAGTTGATGTCTGAACCGATAAATTGCCGGAGAATGTAAAATGTCTGTAAAGCAGGCGGCTAGAGATTTGCAAGTAATGTTGGACAGAGACAAACTTTAATGTGAATCAAATCCATATTTTTTGTATTAGTTTCCATTTAGATTCATATTTAGGGCAGTATTCAATCTTCACTATTAGGAACGACAGTCTTGATATACTGTAGGTATGAGGTTTTGGCTCTTTTGCACTAGAACAGTACAGCAGCTTCATCTGCCTATGTGAAGGAGGCAACTCAGGTAGTTGCTCTCCTGGGTGTAGCTCCGGTATCTCCCCAGTCTGTGATTACAGCTCTGTGAGAGGCAGGATTACGTCTTTAGGCTGTGCACCTCTCAGGTCAGTCGAGGTTATTATATGTTTTTTACTCAATGAGAAGCAATGACTGCAAAATTAAGGGGCGCACAGTTACTGTCTTTAAGGCTCAGAGTTGAGAGCAAAGTCTAGCCTTCTCTTGTCAAACACGCCTACCAAACCTGATTTGAATCAAATAAAATTGCCAAATGTTGTTGTGCTCCAGAACAGTAGCTCCCTCAAAGAAGGGGTTTGTGGCATAAAAGAGTAACATTTATAATTGCTGTCATTCACAGTGGTGTGGAATTCTGTAGTTGTATTTGGGAAAAGAATTCTTCACAAAGTTACCATATACTGTACAGTTAGGTCAGACCTTTACATATAGTCATCAGTGAATGCCATGACAATATGCGGTTTCGGGGATTTCTTTGAACTGTTCTTTTTCTTTGGCAGGATGCACAGGTGTACAAGGTTTAATTTATTTTCGACACAGGGTCAGAAATATACATACAGCACACCTAATTCTTGGTTAAATGTCCCCAAAGATTCATCTTGACCAGATGCTTTTGGTAGCCATCAACAAGATTCTGGCAGAATTCTGTTTGGATATTTGACCACTCTTCTTGGCAGAATTGGTAGAGTTCAAATAAATTTGTGTGTCTCCTGCCACAGACCTGACTTGTGTTAAGGACAGTCCACATATTTTCGCTAGAGTTGAGGTCAGGACTTGTTAGCCTGCTTTATCCCTTCCACAGCCAGCTCTGGTGTGCGTTTGGGGTCAATGTCCTGTTGGAAAATCCAGTTGAGTCCAAATTTCAACCATCTAGCTGATGGATTGAGGTTATTCTGAAGAATTCTAAGATTCCTCGTTATTCCGTCCACTTTGTGCAATGCTGGCAAATTAACGCTGGCAGCAAAACAGCCCCAGAGCATGATGCCATCACCATGCTTAACGCTTGGTACAGTGTTCCTCTGCACCTCTGATCATTGTGGCCTTACAACTCAATGCTTGTCTCATCTCAAAATAAATTTTTCCTCCAGAAGGCTTGCGCGTGTTGTCAGCTGCAAACTTTCGTCGAGATGGAAGATGTCGATTTAACATGACGTAAAACCTGTGTAGACTGTAGACAGTGTTCCAGCAGCTTCCAGTTCCTTCCCAGCTTCCTGCGTTGTTTCCTGACCATCTGAACCAATTTCATCTCAGCTGAGGTTGACAGTGTGGGTCTTCTTCCAGACCTTGGCAAAGTTGCTACACCTCCCATTAACTTGTACTTGTCAAACAAACCCTTTTTTTCTGTGATACACAGAGAAACTACCAGCTGTTGTCAATCATGATAAACAGGAAGTGAAGAGGCCATGGCCTTGGCAAGATAAAAGACATTTTGGAACATGAATTAATAATCAAATGAGGTGTATGTATATTTTTGTCCCTGTGTTGATTTCAGAAAACCCCAAATAAATCCAAAATAAATTCAAAGTTGTGCACCAATTTTATTTTTATATTTTTATATATTTGTATATATATATATATATATATATATGTTTTTATATTTAAAAAAATATTGCCATGATATTCATGTCCATGATGTAGACTTCTGACCACAACTGTATAGTATGGTATTAATGTTTTACTGTATAATAATATTAATATTTTATTAGGTGTGTAATGCAATGGAAGAGCTTTCCTTTGCCTTTATGTAGTCGTATTTTTTGATGTTTAATACAAACATCCCAAGTCTGACTCTGTAAAAAAAAGAAAAAAAAAAGAAAAAAAAAAAACCTTTCTTGTTTAAAAACTTTCAGAGTAGAAAGAAAAGAATGGTTTGTGAATTTGAAAACCAGAATATTTCCTGAACAGAAATTCTATAATGGATAATGCACTGGATAATGCACATGGCCTTTTGGTTTTTTTCTACTTGTGTTTTTTTTTCCATATTTAGATAAAATAGTACTATGTTTTTACAATGGTGTCCATTTGAACATTTCTGGTGACAAAATATGGGGGCCTGAAAGGGGCACATTAAAGTTCTTCTTTGGTGGCTGGTTCACATCCTGTCTGTTTCTTGTATTTATTCACAATAAATGTGTTCCTTTTTAAAGAATGGTAGTTAAATGTCACTCTTTAAGAAACCACATGTTTAATGACATTTTGTCTTTTTTTGTTGTTTTTTTTTTAATCCCTTTCTCAAAGTCTTTTAATTAGTCTCTTCATGTGCCCTCATATGTGGTTTCCTACATCTTTGTTCAGTCATCAGGAAGCGATTCATCACCTGCTAATTGAAACACAATCTTTATAAAGAATTCTTTACTGTTAATAGAATACAGTTCTCACTCGGAGAGGGACCATGCAAACGTACTGTTCTCTTGCACCTAGTGATAGACCGTAACATGTCATGTGACATTAAAATCTGTGTCCTTATTTTAAATTGGGATTGTTTCAGTTTTCTAACATCACATGCTCAGATCTACTCAGATCACTTACCTGTTCCACAATAGGAGATTAGGACATTCCTTCTGCCTACTACTTTCATACCCATCATACACAAGCTGGGCATGTTCAGACTGCTCTGTGTGCTTAGTTCTGAAGCCATCTCAACCCTTTAATGTCTGAGTATGTGTTTATGCTATTGCAGTCTGTCAAATTAGCCCATGGGCTTTGTCAGCATTCCTAATGCTTGATGCATTATCATCCCACATCAGTACATAGCCCCTTATTCAAATAACACAATGGTTGCCAACAGTCACACTGCATCTTTCTAAGCAGGAATAGTGAAAATAGAGTGTATATGTATGGCATGTTTCTACATATTTTTTCACATGTATAGAAATGCAATATACAATGCTTACTCCATGAAAAACATAATTTTTACTTGCATATTGTCATTTCTAAGACAAATCTCAAAGCCTCATGGCTCAATTACTTTTTTCTTTGTCTTATA
>JAOVYU010000040.1:1265959-1279381 GCA_025674565.1 Synodontis membranacea | reverse complement strand
TGTTTTACCTGCGGGGGGATGACTCCACCACAAATGACCAGGATGTCTGGCCGGTTTAGATTGCGCAGTTCCTTAATGAGCTCGGGGACCAGGGTCTTGTGTCCGGCCGCCAGCGTGCTGACACCTACGCAATGCACGTCTGCATCAACAGCCTGCTGAGCCACCTCTCGTGGGGTCTGTCATGGTGAAAATGACAGAACAGAGTGAGACAGAACACCGGCATCACAGAGCTTTTTGTTTGACCTTCATACATCTACACGCTGGTTGGGAAAATGCAGCTCTGAATATTCTTTGATGGTGCAGATGTTAAGTAAGGGTTTTGTTGGAAAATTACCACAAAATAAGCCAAGCCGAGTCCCTAATTGAGAGAGAACGTAAAGACACATTTTTACTCCCTTTCTCTACGGTTCTCTAACAAACATGCCTGGGGCAAAAAAACAAAACAAACAAAAAAAAAAACAAAACAGGAATGAACATGGATATCCCCTGCTAGTTTTTTGATGGAGGTCTCAAAGAGGTGTAACAGTACAAGAAAAATCTAATTCATTATGATAAAGTGGTGTCCTGATGGCATATATTTTCAACACAGCAAAAATAAGCGCTGTCTGAATGTTTACTTTAGGTGTTCATTTTCAATTGATTCAAACATTCAAAACCAAAACTGACAGCATGGGTGAATCTTTCAGACTTTTACCACCATATAACAAAAGCAAAAGCTGTGCGATAGACTATTACAAAATTATAGGGGCGTATCTGAATCACAGCTGAATGGACACAAATGCCCCCAGACATGCTCCAAAATCTAGGGGAATGTATGTATACACTGTATGTATAATTTGACACCGTGTTGATTTTTTTTTTTTAAAAGAACAAATTAATTAAAGCTTTAGGACAAAATACTTACTTTTTTCCTTTTAAAGATGTACATTGTACAATCATTCTTCCCCAGAAAAGGAACAGTTCACATAAATAATTGAAAGCTCAATATTTAAATTCATATCCATTACGAGTGTACTGTATGTAAACTTTTGACCTCAAACCTGTATAGTGATTGTTCTGTGCACTTGGTTGTAAAGAAGTTGCCTTTATAAAACGCTTTGGACTGGGAGAATACCGAACACGCTCCTCTGAGCAATTAAACTGAACGTTAACACTTGTGTCTATCAGTGTGTTCTTGGACATAGTGCATTGTAATATACGTCAAATAGAAATCTCTAACTGTCCCTAACTTAACTTTTACATTTCTGTGACTCACCTGAAACAGTGGTCCAATGTCCACATCAAAGCCCAGGTCAGCAAATCCCGTGGCGATGACCTTTGCTCCTCTGTCGTGTCCGTCCTGTCCCATTTTGGCAACCAGCAGACGAGGATTTCTGCCTTCGTGATTCTTAAACTGCATGACCCTGAACAATAAAACCCAGGAGAATGCAAGACAGCTCTCACACACAAAAACACAAGCACTGTGAGAGGATTAGGAAAAGATTTGGGGGGGGGGGGTACCCAAGTGCTGCTTTTATAGCCAAAGATAAAGAAAAAAAAACCCCAATGAGACCTGAGATAAAGAAAGCTTTAAAGCTGCCTGCCAGTCCAGGCAGAATGACTTGTAAAAGCTGAGCTCTCTGGGGATTGAAGCTTTTAATAGGAAACATAAGGTAAGTCTTCAGAATCTTACCGACTGTTTGCGAGGGTGATCTCCTCGTGCTCACCGAACTCGCTGCGGTATGCTCCACTCACCATGCGTGTGCTGGCTTTGTGCTCCCCGAAAACAGCCTTCATCGCATCGGTGATCTCGCCCACAGAACACCTGAACAGCCGAAAGGCACTCCATCAGTGTGTAATCATTCAGACACACACAGTACTGTGTGTCTTAAAAGTACACCTCAATATATTACAATCCATCAAAAAAAAGTTATGAAGGATCTTGTAAACCTCTACAGCTTTCTTCTAGATAAAAAAAAAAAGTCATCTTACATAATTAAGCATGAAATGTACCCATGTCTTTCAATCCAAAAAAAGCCATCTGGCTAAATAACTGCTAGGTACACCATATGTATCAGAGTCTCAATTAGCTTCGCTGTATTGTGTGTAATGTTTAGTAGAAGTTATTTTATATTCCAATACCATAATCAATCAAGACAGATAGTCTGTTAATGAACTGCTAGTAAGTTATTGTGCATTTGTCACAACAGCATTTCAGAATCTGAGGCTTTTGTGTTAACCAACACCCCAGATTGTGTTCAACGATCACTAATCATAACTGCCCTTGCTACAACTATCTGTTAACTAGCATAACTAACTTAGTATGGAAGTCCTGTGGTTTTCACTTACCTCCTCTAGTAATTGACATGCTAAAAATAATAGGTTAAAGGCGTCAAGCTTATGTCCTGATATCGTGTCCGTGTGACTAATCCTTTAAGGGTCACGGGGAAGCTGGAGCCAATCGTAGCTGACTTCGGACGAGAAGCAAAGTACACCCCGGGCAGGTCACTAATCTCTCGCAGCACGTCTACGGCACATTGCTAGCTGGTTCATATAGATTTGTACATTTTAAAGGTGCTTCTGGTGAAATAGGTTTCCCTTTTATCTTCACCCGATGAGCTTTCGTATTTTAAATCAAAAGTTATGCTTATGAAAATGGTATCGCTTGCAATGTTCGCTGATGATAACACTACTGTAGCGACCACTTAAAACTAGGAAGTGGTACTTTAATTTTAATAAAATATGAGCAGAGTGATGCACAACGTGAAATGGAGTTAACGTAAACATAAGCACTCTTGGAACGCTGCTTTACCAATCGAATTAGTGGACAAGGAACTTACTGTGGAATAATAAATGATAATCCAATCAATCTTTTAAGAGCTAATTTACTATTTAATTCATGTTTTTGCAATTTTATTCTATCCAAGAATATTTGTTACTGCCACTATATTTGTTAACACAACTCGTACTTTTTTTTTTAAAAAAAAATCAGAATCTGCACTACGTTAATCGAATAATATACATTTATAAAGCAGGGAATCTGGTTGTTGTTTTTCATCCGGCCTTAGATCAGCTCTTCTTTTTGCAAACTTTACAATTTTTCATTTTAAAGCTGTCAGTTATTTCTGTTACTTTAACTGAACATAAGCATGTATTACACTCTTCAGTGGTATACTGCCTTTATTTTATACCATGGCTGTCCTGCGTCATCACTTGTCAATAAAAGTTTATTTAATGAGCCTGACTCACCTTGCCCTAGAAGCCTCCACAGCCAGCTCCAGGAGATTTCCATGCCTGGTTTGTGCACATTGCTGTATTGCAGTCAGACACCTTTTCGCTGCCTCGCCATCTCTGTTCTGCCTCACCTTTAAAACAAGCACAAAGCATCCTCATCACAGTCTGGTTTAGCCCTGCCCCGACTGTGCATGCTGGCATTCAACCAGCATGCGAGCAACAAATCTTGGAGATCCACTAATAATGTCGGATGAAGGTGAAATGAACCCTACTCCAAATTAGGCAAAATCATGTCTTCATGGGCCTCGCTTTGCACACAGGGCCATTCTCATCCTGGAACAAGTTCGGGCCCCTTGTTTCCAGTGAAGGGAAACTTAATTCTACAGACACATGCTACACAACTGTGTGCTTTCAACCTTGTGGCAACAGTTAGGGGATGGCCCACATATAGGTGCTCACATACTTTTTGCAACACAGTGTCCTTAGTGTCCCAACTCTCTTGTCTGTGGCTTTCAATGTCACTTCTTAAATATATTCGAACAAACATTTGAAACATTTACTAAAGGCCAAGACCCAATGAGTTTCTTAGTGAACTGTAATCATGCGCCATTACACTTCAAAAAGGCTACCCAGCTACTGCCTTGGGATTTTTTTTTTTTAATTACTGTATACATATTCATAATGGCCAAATATAAGGAACCCACCTTCTGGAGTTTCTCGATCTGCTTTTGGCGCACAGAAGTGTTATCAATGGCCAGAACCTCCACGGTCTCCTCGCTTCCAAGACGATACTTGTTGACCCCCACGATGACCTCAGAGCCTGAATGAGGAAGGTTTCAACAGGGCTTTAGCATCACATGACAAGAGCACCACGTCACGTCACATCAAATGAAAAATACGACACACAAGTAGGAAGTGGGATTCAGGAAAGGTCACTGAATTCCGTTGAAGATACAGAAAAAGGCCGTGATCAGAATACTGATATATTTCAACATTACAGGGATTGTTTACCGGGATTACAATTTTAAAATACTCAAGGGCTGCAACAAATAACCAATTTGAACAGATCACGGCTGAAATACAGTTACAAAAGGTGTGGTGAGTGATTTAAAAAAAAAACCGATGAACAGTACGGTAGATGATGTACATAATACCATCACCGTGCATTAGTCTGAGTGTCTCATTTGGTTGATATGAGCACTTGATAATATTCATGCTGTGCCAAATTATCTGATAAATGTCACTATGTTGCAATTAGTGAACTGCTACTTAATTAAGCCTAGTTAATTAAATGTAATGTAGTAGTGCAGACTAAAATGCTGCAATACAACACTTAATGAGTCTCATAACACTACTCTGGTCTCTAGTGAAGCCATAGTAAATCTTACAGTCGCTAGTACATTATCATGCCTTCTTTTTTTTTTTTCTTTTTAAATGTGTTCACTGGGTGGAAATTTCACCATTATTTTGTCTTTAAAGCAGAAAAGGGGGACAGCATCATCGTACAGTTAATCGATATACCTTTTGAAAAACAGTCCATTAACATCTCAGTTTGGATTTTCACGCATGTTTTATGTGAAATGATCTTAAGACCAAAAAAAAAAAAAAAACAGAACTGGTGACAAATCGGCACCCAACTGGAGCTTTTTACTGGCTTGAAAACAATCACCTTTGGACCACAATTCACCAACCGTGCATGGAAACGGACTGTTATACACTGTGGAGACTAAATAATGAACGTATTACCTGAAAGAATTGCTTGTGTATCAGGAATACAAATGGACTGCTGCTTTATCAAACCAACCTTATTCATTACAAGAGCAAAGCAATAAAGAGCGAAAAAAGATGGATATACTGTAACTATTTGCAATTACACTGATGATATGCTTTCCAAAAATGTGGGTGATACAAGCATCCTTCCTCTAATAGAACACCTCCAACTGCTCCATACTACTGCTGCTTTCACAGACCTGCCTGGAGGCGACTGCAAACAGCTATCAAAATTATTATCCAAATAAGGCAGCTGACAGCAGGTCTGAACATGAAAGCACAGAAGATATCCCAGACAACCAGGACAGATAAAGAGTTTTGAGATCAAGGTTTGGGCAGGATTACATAGAGCTTCTCCTAAAATCTTGTTCAATATTATACTGGCAGTTGTAGGTTTATGATGAATGCAGAAACTCCACCTGTAGAGCGACAGCAACTTTAAATACATTACTGAAGGGCGAACGGATGAGCATTACTCATGACAACTGGAAGGTTTATTAATAAAATGTGGGTTGATTATTAAACATTAATTGCAACATTTGGTAATAGTAATTAATCTTCTTCTTCAATCTTTGTCCTACTTCTATGTGGGGTCGATGTGGATAGGTTGGGCAAGGTAGGAGGCTGCCAGCCCAACACAGGGCTAATATTCACATTCACACCTATGGGCAATTTCGAGTAGCCAGTTGACCTAATCATCACGTCTTTTGGCTTTAGGAGGAAACAAGAGCACCCGGAGGAAACCCACACTGACAAAGGGAGAACATTCCGTACAGAAAGGCCCCAGTTGGCCGGTAGGTGCGAACCCAGAACCTTCTCGCTGTGAGGTAACGGTGCTACCACTGCCCCACCATGTCACTTGGAAATAGTAATGCATATTAATAAAAAATAAACAAATAAAGCAGTCCACAATCATGCAGACAAGTAACATCCTTTTTTTTTTTTATACCTACACCAGGCAACATCCTGTTTTCACTGAGACTTGTGTACAGATAGCTGTTTACATTCAAACCGTGCAAAGGAGTTGCTGTGTCTCTTGCTGTGGTGAGCAGCTGTTGTGCCCCCTTGTGGTATCATGTAAACACTGTAATCCTTGATGAAAATAGTGCTTTTCATCACTCTCAAAGCTGATGCAGGTAACAGAAGAAATGATTTTACAGAAGCTTTTTTTTAAACTGGCTTTAAAAAAAATTATAATAAAAAATGCAAAAATAAATTAAAAAAAAAAAAACCCACGTAGCAGCAAGAAACTTAATACACAGCACATACAGCACCTAAACCTCCCGTTTGGCTGAAGCTGGAAATTTCTTCTCCATTCAGCTACTATTAAGAGAAAAGCAGCTGTTTCTTCTCTCGCATTCAGTGCTTTTACATAAATATTACGACTCCATGGTTTTTTTTTTTTCCATTCGCGAATGTTTTTTTTTTATTTATTTTTTTACCTGAATCAATACGAGCTTGTCTGCGTGCAGCACACTCCTCGATTCGCAGTTTTGGGATTCCTTCAGCCACTGCTCGAGCCATTCCTCCCATCTCCTCAATCTCATTGATGAACTGAAGGAAGGAAAAACGATCAGGGTCCTCAAAAAAGTGCTACAAGGTTATACAGACCCTACTGCACTGTTTCAGAATATATTAAAATTAAAGCTTAACATTAAAGCTTCCACCTGTCAGCAATAATCCAAAACAAAACTGCTAACTCCAGAATGAATGAATGACCCCCTTCAAGTTACAGGCAAAAATGACTGTAGAAGGTAAACAATAGGCACAATGATTAAAAAATTTTCAGCTGACAAAAAGAAATCTTACACCAGCTTGTTCTGAAATGGTTGTAGGGTGCCAAAATTAATACTTGCAAAAACAATCCTGCCTTCTAGATATTTAACCTGTTGAAAACAACAGTCCACATGTGCAAACCTACAAATATGACCGAGGTTGAAATGCAGATGGAAGAGCACTCCAGTTTTACACATTACAGGAAAAGGCTCATGTTGTTCTCTTCCCTTGAGAGTCAGCCTTCAGCAAATATTAAACCTATCATCAGGATATCTCCCTTAACGTTTTTAAATATGAAGGGTGCCAATAATTTTGGAGCTAAAAGGTCTAAGGCTTTTATTTCCTTCTGACCTTGAGGGCTGCATTGTACACATCGTCTGTGAGCGTCTCCATCATGTAGGAGCCTCCCCAGGGGTCGGCTACTTTGGGGATGCCAGACTCCTCCTGGATGATGATCTGGGTGTTGCGAGCGATACGGGCGCTCTTCACCGTGGGCAATCCCAGCGCCTCGTCGAAAGAGTTGGTGTGCAGAGACTGTGTACCTCCGAACACTGCAGCCATGGCCTCGATCACTGTACGGATCACGTTGTTGTAGGGGTCCTGCGGAAAGTCGCATCGAATACATACGAGCACGCGGTGTAATAACGGTCAGACGAGAACATTACTGAGATCAGATAAATAAAGCCAATGTGAGATCTAAACGCTTATGATTAAAGAAGACGTCGCCTCCTCTGGTTCAGAATAACTTTACAGGCTCATAAACATTCTAATTTAAAAATAAATAAATAAATAAATAAATACTTAATCATTTAAAGAACTGAAATGGAAAGAAATTCCAGACCTGCTCAGTCAGAGACCATCCTGATGTCTGACAGTGAGTCCTTAAGAGTAAAGATTTCGGGTTTTTGGGCTGGAACTTTTCTTTAATCAGCGTAGCCCACAGACGCCGTGCAGCTCTCATCTTGGCTATCTCCATATAAAAGTTCATACCAATACCCCAGAAGAAAGACAACCTGAGAAACATAACCAATGGGTTCAAAACACTGCTAGAACTAATGAGATACATTGAGATGTAAGGAACAAGACCTGCTGATTATGAATGGAATCAAAGTTGAGTCAAGTTACACATCATGACTTTCACGTGCAATTAATTCAAATACATCTGTCCTTATATAACCTCCTTCATGATGTGATTTTTAAAGTTCAAATTCGAATGAAATAGTCCTCGAATGTCAGCTAAAAGTCTGAGTGGAGTCGGCGATGCCCAGCAGAATTGTTCATAAATGCCTACTATCTAAAGTCTGTCGTGCTGTTCAGGGGTAACAAAACCCGCACATGGCTAAGAGGACAATATAATAGACACGTTTAAACATTGTAAATTACATAACCTTAATTGTGGGTCATTCCAGATGAAATCAACAGAGCTCATAGCTTGTGTTATTTGTAGTCCGTGGTGCTAAATGAAGATTGCAGTTGGTTTCAGGTCAATACCTTTTTCGGCCTCTAAATAAGGGGCATGTCCACGTGTCCTTATCTTTTTTTTTTTTTTTTTCTTTCAGGATCGGTTTATTGTATCTTAAGGTCTTAGCAGCCATTACAACAGTAACTAAGCTCTCCATAATGTGCTGCTATTCACCAAAAAATTTAATCAGAACAGTGCGCCTGTAAAACTGGCCTGAAACAGCTGAGGTTTCATCCGCCAAGTCTAAGGATATTCATTTTGTATTGTGTAATTTGGGTGTAATATTCAAATCCCCCATTTTGGATCAAGTTTTCCTTAAAAGAAAGCCCAAGCGGCGTGCTTCGAAATAAAACGAAAGCAAACGTGGAACAAGCACTCCTATGCAGAAAGCCAGACCCCTCTTTCTTAGTTTTTTGATTTTCTTAGATTTATGGCCTGCTGAAAAGTGATTACATTAGTACATTTTATACGTGAGGAGGTTAACGTTGACACGTCCCCTTTTTAGAGGCCCTGTAAAAAACAGAAAAGGTATTGAGCTGAAGCCAACTGCAAACTCCACTGGGCACCACAGACTACAAGACGTCACAAAATGAAGCAATTTTAAGACCATTGGGTCTGAGACCTCCCACAATTCATGGTTGATTTCATGTGGATGACCCTTTTGGTTGCTCAGCTGTTGTGGGGAGTGTTCCTACAAATAAAGATAAGGACAGAATAATACACGCACTGGATATCCAGGATAAGTCTGTTAAATATCAAACAAAGCTATTCTAATGCCTGGAAAGACACAGCGTGTACAGTTAGTATTTTAAACTCTATAAGCAACGAGCCAAAAGAGACAGCCGACCTGGGTGCAAATTCATCGATGGTGAGGCCTGCCTTTAGGCCAGTTCTGCAGTACTCCAGTCCATTAGCAATGGTGTAGGCCAGCTCCAGGACAGCATCAGCCCCGGCCTCTTGTAGATGGTAGCCACTGATAGAGATGGAGTTAAACTTGGGCATGTTCTGTGAGACAAAGGCACGCAAGTCATTCGGGGAAAATCGGGAAAATCAGGGAATATGAATGTATGACTATTATTTATTTATCGCTTATTATAACAAATGTTCTGTTTCTAAATTATGCTTTATATTATAAAAAATATATATAATTTTAGAGATTCTTTTACTACGTCACATAAAGATTTTTTTTGTCAAATAAGTTTTATTATTAAAAGATAAAGATTTTGAAGATGAATTTACAATCTCACATACTTTGTTTTATACATGCACAAAGAATACAATCAAAATAAGAAAAAAAATACAAAAAAGAAGAGAATAAATAAATAAATAAACAAAACCCCACCTCACAAACCATCCCTTACAAGACCTGTTTACATTAGTTTGTAATGTATGATGAAAAAATTTTATACATAAAGATTTTGTATAATGACTGCATCTTTTAGTTATTTCTATTAACTCTTTAGTTTCTGATTAAAACATCCTTAATTACCAGTAATATATACTGCGGAATTGCAGCCTTTTTCTCTACTTAAAGGATTTCTCTCTAATAATCACACTAGTGATCACAATCTTAATAAATGTACCGAGATTTCTAGGCATACCTTTGAAGTGTAGGCAAAGATGTCAGCGATGGCGTGCATGGAGGGCTCTGGAGGAAAGATGTACGTGTTTCGGACCATGAATTCTTTGAGGATGTCGTTCTGGATGGTGCCGGTGAGTTTGGCCTTGTCTACTCCCTGCTCCTCCCCCGTCACAATGAACATAGCCAGGATGGGAATGACTGCGCCGTTCATGGTCATGGACACGGACATCTTCTCCAGGGGAATTCCGTCAAACAGCATCTTCATGTCCTCCACTGTGTCGATGGCCACTCCGGCCATGCCCACGTCGCCGTGCACTCTGGGGTTGTCCGAATCATAGCCTCTGTGTGTGGGGAGGTCAAATGCCACGGACAGGCCTTGCTGACCCGCTGCGAGAAAGTAAATATACTATTTAATGATGCTTTACTTAATGATGGTTAAATGGCTGGTAGCACTGTTTTTAAAAAAAAATGTAAACGGCTGCTATATATAATCTTTCCCTAATTTATCTCTCACTTTTAAAGCTTTCTCCTTTGTTACACTACTGGGGATGCTGAAGGTGTCTCCACGTACTGTAATGTCACATGAAATGTAATTTAAAACTGAGCACTAATTTATCACTTAATTACCAAATAATCATAAATAATTACAAGTCACTTCTGCTCCTATGACCCTGTACTTTTCAGTGATTTTATGTGATCAGATGTGTTTGTTTGTTTGTTTTTTTTCCACCAGTTTAAAGACAAGCCATTTGAACGCTAAGATCACACAAGACTTTTGATGGCAGTGATGCACTATTCGGGGAAAGATACAGGCCCTGAATATCATACTGCATCACATCTGAGATCCTGAGTCCTCAGTCATATTGCATCTGACTGAGATCCCGAGTCCTTCACTCTTCTGTCCCAAGGTGAGTGAAATGAAGTCTTGTTTTTAAAGGAGGAGATTCGGGGCTATATTTAAGGATGAAAAAGTAGCAGAATCTTTAGTGACAGATAAAAGCCTGGCTTGTGAGACTACTACCATTTTACCGGTTGACTGAATAAAAGTGCACGGGGGTTTGTCAGCGAAGTGTGCCAGAGGAGGTTTACCTAATCGGACAAACGGTGTCAAGAGAAATATTTACCTTTGATGTTGTCCCTGTAAAACCTGTTGCTCTCCTCCACCGTGCTGAAGCCGGCGTACTGTCTGATGGTCCAGGGTCTGTACGTGTACATGGTAGGGTAGGGCCCTCTGGAGTAAGGGAACACACCGGGCAGCTCATCACTTACGGTCGCCGTGTCAGCCTGAGTGTACACGGGTTTGATGGAGATGCCCTCTGGAGTGTGCCAGACCAAATCTTCTGGGTTTTTCCCTTTAAGCTGTTTCTTGGCAAGAGCGGCCCAAGCCTCGTGAAGCTCCACGTCACCATTGTGCGATACGGACGAGTGGAAGAGTCTAGAATGGCACAGCCGATCCAGCACCGCGGGCGCAGAGCCGGACACGACCGGCAGTCGCCGGGCCGCCAGAGAGGCGCACAACTTTCCTGCAGTCAACATGCCGTGTCCACGTACACCGTCTTATTCACTCATGACACACCTGAGGACGAAAGCCAATGCGTTAAAATGTCTGTATTCATAACGTGTGAGGTTTTTAAGCGCTGGTTAGTAACAGCGGTTCCTCATGAGTGCTGAGGATGAACGATGGAAACACAGTGACCCACAGATAATCATCGCGTGAAGTGAGCTGACCAAGGGGACGAGATTGTTTCACGTATAGTGAAATGCGTTGCACTGAGCGGAAGTTTTTTGTAGTTTCGGCTAAGGACACAACTACAAGGGCCAAGACTCAGAAAACTGTCTGGACAATTTATAGACACAACCTTTGCCACATTGTGTCTCCATACTGACTCCAGCACATCTGTCTGCATCATTAAGAGAGCACTCAGCCAGATGTGTGCAGCAAAATCACAATCACAATCATCATCATCATCATCATCTTCTTCTCAGTCATTACTTTTATAAACTTGGGTAACCCTGGAGCACCAGGGAGGGCAGACGTGACGTCATTCACAAACCTGTGAAAGGTGATTGTTGTTGTTGCTCGACAAATGAGAATGGAGGCTAATAAAGAAGTTCCTCGATATTCTTTATATAAGATTCTTACAGTAGTCTCTAGAGAAGTTCAGAAAGGTGCTAAATTGAAAACTGGACTGGTAATGCCAGAGCAAGTGCAGCTTTATGTAAATGAATACAGTTAGTGAGAGGTTTTATGAAGCCTAGCTCAGGTATTTATACACAAACAGCTCGGAAGCAAAAACACTCATCAACATGGAACTGTTCATAACACGGTTTTATACCTGATACTGATTTAACACAATACACACACTGCTGAAAGCGCTAATTAAACATCAACAATAAGGAGCTTATCTGACCTTGTCCGCGTCTGTTACGTCCCAAGCAGACAGGCGGGACCTAAGCTGTCCAGCCAATCACATTGAGGAACAACTCGTAACCGACCAATCAGAAGCGTCTCACGACAACGACGCCCCCAAAGTGATCTCATCCAATAAGAGGCGACTACCAGCGACGCTTACCCGGATGTGTAACATAGAAAGACGTCCGTCATTCGCTAAGCATGGCGAATAAACGTTCCGTTATTGTTAGTGCCGTAGTTACAAAGCGCCACTAGGGGGCAGTATGTGTATTTCACAGAGGTGAAAGTCGAAAAATTAGAATATCGTGCAAAAGTTTTTTTCATTTATTTCAGTAATTCAACTTAAAAGGTGAAACTAATATATGACATAGACTCATTACATGCAAAGCGAGATATTTCTAGGCTTTATTTGTTATAATTGTGATGATTATGGCTTACAGATTTATGAAAACCCCAAATTCAAAAGCTCAGAAAATTAGATTACATGAAATCAATTAAAAAAAAAAAAAAAGGAAAAAAAAGGATTTTAAATAGAGAAATGTCAGACCCTCCTAAAAGTACAATCATGCGTATGTACTTAGTACTTGGTTTGGGCCCTTTTGCATGAATGAGTGCCTCAATGTGGCGTGGCGTGGATGCGATCAGAATGTGGCACTGCTGAGGTGTTGTGAAAGACCAGGATGCTTCAATAGCGGCCTTCAGCTCTTCTGCGTTGTTCAGTCTCATGTCTGTCATCTTTCTCTTGGCAATGCCCCATAGATTCTTTATGGGGTTCAGGTCAGGCGAGTTAGCCGGCCAATCAAGCACAGTAATCCCATGGTCACTGAACCAGCTTTTGGTACTTTTGTGCTTTTAGTAGTTGCAGTTTTTGTGGACTGGTTGGTCAATTTACTTTTAATTGGTTTTTGTGGGGGCAGTGTGGGCAGGTGCTGAGTCCTGCTGGAAAATGAAGTCAGCATCTCCATAAAGCTCGTCTGTGGAAGGAAGCATGAAGGGCTCTAAAATGTCCCGGTAGACGGCTGTGTTGACTCTGGACTTAATAAAGCACAGTGGACCGACACCAGCAGATGACATGGCTCCCCAAATCAACACAGACTGTGAAAACTTCACACTGGACTTCAAGTATCTAGGATTGTGTGCCTCTCCATTCTTCCTCCAGACTCTGGGACCTTGGTTTCCAAATGAGATGCAAAATTTGCTCTTATC
>JAOVYU010000040.1:1222185-1244021 GCA_025674565.1 Synodontis membranacea | reverse complement strand
AGAGAGAGAGAGAGAGAGAGAGAGAGAGAGAGAGAGAGACAGAGAGAGAGAGAGAGAGAGAGAGAGAGAGTGACACAGAGAGAGAGAGAGACACAGAGAGAGAGAGAGAGTGACACAGAGAGACAGAGAGAGAGAGAGAGAGAGAGAGAGAGTGACACAGAGAGAGAGAGACGTACTCAGACAACAAATTTGTTCTTGGTGGTGGAGCCGCTCTTCGTGGCCGTATCTGCGTGTGATTGGTACCCAATGATGGCTTTAGGTGGAAGGCCTAACCTGTCCTTATACACACGCCTGGGACAACACACACACACACACACACACACAAACATATATAAACCTGTTTATATATAAATAAAACATTAACCATATGAATCTTATTTCAATGAATGAAATGGTTCCTGAACCACTTCCAGAACTCCCTGCTCCAGCTGATTGACACTCAGGACGAGGCGCCATTCTGTCCTTACCCTATGTGTACGATTGCGTCTTTGTTCTCGTAGTCTGTCGTCCATATTGCGATTTTGTCTCCTTTCGTCCGGACGTTGACGACGGCGCCGCACACATCATCGCTGTGATCATCAAACGCTTCACCCACCAGACACAGGAGCTGAAACGCACGCCGTTTCATACGTCTCTTTATTGTTACGCTTTTTTTTTTTTTGGAGGGGAAAAAAGAAAAAGTGACACCTGAAGACGTGTGAATGTTCACTCGTGTTCACTCGTTTAATTTAACATTCTAAAATAATCCACACGGTCAGATGGAGAGCCGAGCGAGAATACGAACCGTCTCAAGCCAGAAGCGATCTAAATCGGCTTTGCGATGCTGTTTGGACAGAGTGATGAGCCAGCGTCCGCCGCGTTTATTCCTCTCGTCCTCCCACATGGGCTCGATACCGTCCTGCTCACAAAACACACTCTGATCAGCTCACACACACACACACACACACACTCCTTACCCAGAACTACACACACTACATCATTTGTGTTATTACGCTCGTGTCGTCATGGCAACAATATAACGGCGCTTACCTTAAAGAGCGAGTAATCGCATCCGGACATTAAGTTACTCGAGAGCTGGATGTGATTGTAAAGTCTGAGGAGAAGAAAAAAATAAGTTGGACGCACTTTAAACTGTTTTTAAATAAATTTGTTATACAGGAATATAATCGTTAGGAAGTCATGAGTGCTTTTTAATCTACTGCCCCCTAGTGGTGGAACTGTATTGTTAGGATAAAGGTTCCCCTCTGAGAGAAACATGGATTCAGATTGATGTTTAGCCAGAGATACAGAAAAACAAACAAAAACATGGCGACCGTTTAGGACACAGACTTATGAATTTCCTCTAAGTGTCAGTGCTCCAGACTCAGGATCGAACCTCAGCCTCACTGCGTGATGTAAACGCTGCCCTCCTACTAATCACAGGGATAGGGATGATTCTTAGGGGACCACTGGTGTGTAGTGTAGTGATGGTGCACTAACTTACGCCCAGAAGTCTTCAACCGTGTCGAACTTAGAGATGAGTCGCAGGTTGGCTTGCCAGGTTTTGCTTTTGTCGTTCTTAAAGAACCACAGAGCCCATCTGGAGGAAAGAGAGCACAACACACACGGAGACTAATCACAACTTTTTCAGTTTCGTTTTTCTCTCTGTTATTATCGGATGCAGTGGGAGAGTTTACATATTTTACTGTTTACTTTTTGACTCTTTAGTTTCTGTCTCTGTTTTTACTTCACATTAAAGCACAGTTGCATTTCTCCATCATCATCATCATCATCATCATCATCATTCTTCTTATTATTATTATTATTATTATTGTTATTACTCCATTATACACATGATCAGAAGATTCTTTATTTCCCACCTGCTCTCATGCTTGATGAGCAAAAGTGGAGGAAGAGAAACTTTATAAATGTGGTTCCATTTAATCCTGTCATACAAAAAGAAGGGAAAAAATGAAGAGGGAGGAAGAGAGGAAGGAAAAGAAGGAGAAGTAGGACCATTACAAGATGAAGGATGAGGAGAAGTAAATAAGAAAGAGAAGATGGATCAGGATAAGGAGCAGAAAATAGAGAGGAGGAGGAGAAACAAGGAGGAAGAGGAGAAGATAAAGGAGGAAAATGATTAATAGAAAAAGAAGGAAAACTAGGACAAGTACAGGATGAGGGAGGAGGAGACAGACGAGGAGAAAGAAGGAGAAAACAAAAAAAGGGGAGGAGCAGGAGATGGAAAAGGAGAAGAAATAGAAGAAGAAGAACAAGGAAAGATGGAGCAACAGGACAAATAGAGGATAAAGGAAGAAGAGAAGACAGATAAGGATAGGAAGAAGGAGAAGAGAAGAGAAGAGAAGAAAAAAGGGCAGAAGAAGGAAAAGAGGAAGGAATAGGACAAGTACAGGATGAAGAAGGAGGAGGAGAAGAAGTGGAAGATAGAGATGAGGAGGAGAAAAGAAGATAAAGGAGGAAAATGATTAAGAGAAAAAGAAGGAAAACTAGGACAAGAGGATATGAAGAAGGACAAAACAAAAAAGGAGGAAGAGTAGGAGAAGAAACAGAATAAGAAGGAGGAGGAAAAGATGGAGCAAAAGGACAAGTACAGGGTGAAGGAGGAGGAGAATGGTGAGGATAAGAGGTGGATGAAGAAGAAGGAAGAAAAGGTAGAAAAGGAGGATGAATAAGTAGGACAAGTACAAAAGGAGGAGGAGGAGAGGAAGGAGGGAAAGACTAAGAAGGCAGATGAGGACAAGATGAAGGAGAAGACAAAGAAGGAGGAGGAGCAAGACAAGAACAACAAGAGAGAGAAAAGTTAAAGAAGGAGACGACAGTAAAGTGGCACGATGATGATGATGATGATGATGATGAAGGCTCAGGAGGGGGTTATTTAGGTACCTGTTCTGTAACGGATGTTTGATGTAATCTTCAGGATTCACAATTTCTCGTCCGGTCGCATCGCTCTGCTCTTCTTCTTCTGAACTGGGTGAATTCGGGGTGACTTCCTGAAGAAAACAAAAACAGAATAACAGTGTTAAAGACACAAACTGAAAAAATAATCTATCAACAGATTTAATATAAATAACAGTGTTAAAGACACAAACTGAAAAAATAATCTATCAACAGATTTAATATAAATAACAGTGTTAAAGACGCGCAGTGAAAAAATAATCTATCAACAGATTTAATATAAATAACAGTGTTAAAGACACGCAGTGAAAAAATAATCTATCAACAGATTTAATATAAATAACAGTGTTAAAAACACGCAGTGACAGAAACTCAACAGATTTAAATAAATAAAGGTGTTAAAGGTGAAGAATCTCCACAGCACTTGAGTTTTACTCCTCACTTTCATCAACCAATCAGAATCCAGCATTCAGATCACATGGCCAACACCAAGCTAACTTTATAATCAAACTAACATCCGGGTCACAGCCTCAGCTCAGCCCTTCATTAAAAATCTAACACTCTAGATTAGCCTCAGTTAGCTAACAACGCTACAGGTTAAAATGGAACACACCCCAGATACAACATGGCGTGAGTTTAAAGTAAACAAAGACTTAAACTTTAATAAAAGGGCGAAATTAAATACATATATTTACAGAAATGAAGATCAAATGTAGCAGCTCAAGTCTGTTACCCGCCCACAAGCTAAAGCTTTATATTTAATGTTACTCAGCTGCTTTAACTCCGTCTTTAATCAACACAAGTTTATTATTTACAACAAAACACACAAACACCGACAGATTAAACCTTCTGCTTCATTATTCAGTCTTTATATTAGCTGATAATCCTCTGAACACCAACAAACAAGCGTTTATAATCCACACGTTTCTCTCTCACCGGTTCAGCAGCCGCCATCTTTACTGTGGTGCAGTAACCCGAGTCCGGGCCGCGTCTCAAATCAACAGCGAGTGCGCTACAGGGCCGCGTCTCAGATCAACAGCGAGTGCGCTACAGGGCCGCGTCTCAGATCAACAGCGAGTGCGCTACAGGGTCGTGTCTCAAATCAACAGCGAGTGCGCTACAGGGTCGCGTCTCAGATCAACAGCGAGTGCGCTACAGGGCCGCGTCTCAGATCAACAGCGAGTGCGCTACAGGGTCGCGTCTCAAATCAACAGAGTCACAGAGCCGAGTGCGCTACAGGATGCGTCTCAAATCAACAGCGTCACAGAACCGAGTGCGCTACAGTCTGCGTCTCAAATCAACAGCGTCACAGAACCGAGTGCGCTACAGTCTGCGTCCCAAATCAACAGCGTCACAGAACCGAGTGCGCTACAGGGCCGCGTCTCAAATCAACAGAGTCACAGAGCCGAGTGCGCTACAGGGCCGCGTCTCAAATCAACAGTCACCGAGCCGAGTGCGCTACAGGATGCGTCTCAAATCAACAGCGTCACAGAACCGAGTGCGCTAGAGGGTCACGTCTCAAATCAACAGCGTCACAGAGCCGAGTGCGCAACATTGACGCGTCTCAAATCAACAGCGTCACAGAGCCGAGGGCACTACAGGGTGCGTCTCAAATCAACGGCGTCACAGAGGCGAGTGCACTACAGGGACGCGTCTCAAATCAACAGTGAGTGCACTACAAGTGCGTCTCAAATCAACAGCTTCACAGAGCCGAGTGCACTACAGGGTCGCGTCTCAAATAAACAGCGTCAGACTACAGGGTGCGTCTCAAATCAACGGCGTCGAAGAGCTGATTGCACTACAGTGTGCGTCTCAAATCAACGGCGTCACAGAGCCGAGTGCACTACAGGGACACGTCTCAAATCAACAGCGTCACAGAGCCGAGGGCAATACAGGGCCGCGATTAAAATAAACAGCGTCAGACTACAGGGTGCGTCTCAAATCAACGACGTCACAGAGCCGAGTGCGCTAGATTCACTGCATTCTAAGAAGCTGCTATGACTACTGCTACAAACAACAACAACAACAACAATAATAATAATAATAATAATAATAATAACCAACAACAATAATTTTAACAAATCAATTATTATTATTATTATAGCATTTCTTTTCATTTATTTATTTTTTTTATAATTGTATTGCATTTTATTTTATCATTGCTCATTGTTTAAGTCTAGTTAAAATTAAATAGCATAAATTAATCAAACAAATAATGTGTAATGAATAAAAATAAATAAATAATAAATAAATTAAAATGAAACAAAAAAATGGATGAAAAAAAAGTAAAATAAATATGAAATAATATCGACAAATGAATGATAAAAAGTTATTCATTTATTTTTAATATTTGTGTATTTATACTTTTTATTAACTAATTAGATTGAAATATTCCTCCAAATGAACATGCTTTTTGTAATAAAATACAGAATAATATTTAATAATTACTACAGTCACAGTTATGTTTAGATGTTGTTTATCATATCTTCTCTTAAAGAACAGATTTGTTCTAAACTTTATTACATTTTAATATTTTTTATTGTTCGTAATGAATATTGAATATTACACTACTTATCGTCTGTGCAGAAATAATGTTGCCTTTCTTTAATGGTGAACAAAACAAATTAAACAACATGTGTGTCTTCAACCAAGCATTCATGTACACCATTTTATGATCCATTTATTGATTTCTGAATCGATTTGAAAGTGTAATGATCACAAACGCTACACCAGGATCAGAACTTTAAGTGCTCAGAAATTAGCGCCACACGTGAATTAATGACAGGAGTCTGGCAGAGGAACTCGAGTCAGTCCTCAGAACATCAGGACGGATCGGATGCTGTCGGGGACACAGAGAAGAAAACACCAGTGAGAGAGTTTTAACATAAATAAGGAAAAGTTTTCGTTAGAAAGTAGAGCTCGAACCTCTTTCCAGCATGCATGAGGTCGAAGGCTTCGTTAATCTTATCGAGAGGCAACGTGTGAGTCACAAACTCGTCCACCATCAGCTTCTTGTTCATGTAGTCTTCCACCAGTTTAGGGACACTTTCCACACTCTTCCAGCCTGTAAAGATAAAAGCACAGAGACGTTTCTTTGGATTCCATTCTCGATCTACAAGTGGAACTCGACACCTGTGACGATAATGACACTAATGACGCCAAAGCCAATGACGCCAATTACACCAATCAATCCAATGACACTAATGACGCCGATGGTAGTAATGACATCAGTGCACCAATGACAATGATGCCACTGATGCTAATGACGCCATTATTGAGGTACAATAATTCTACTTCTCCTCTTACTATCATTATTATTTTTAACTTTTCCACTCGATTTTGTCCCAATATGATCATTACTAATTCCCACAGTAGCCTTTCTCCACTATCCCATGGTTCATAGCGGAAGCTGGTTTTGTATTTGGTGATTTCTGGAATGCTAACACTTACGGGAACCGAGTGTCAATCATTCTAGATTCACATATTGATTGCATTTATAGCTTCTTTTTTTTAAATAAGAAAATAAACTTTTGTTCGAGCTACAACTTGTAGCAATGCTCTCCGATGTTAAAATATCTCACCATCCAAGTTCTCCCCATTTACTGGAAGTTATCTGCAATTTGCAGTTCAGACTAAAACAGTTTAAACACTCCTGTATTTACGCCAGCGCTGTAAGTGTCTCGTATGAAGTCCCACCTCCGAACGCGCTGCCCTTCCACGTGCGTCCTACAATGAGCTGGAACGGACGAGTGGAGATCTCCTGACCCGCTCCGGCCACGCCGATGATCACGCTCGTCCCCCAGCCCTTATGACACGCCTCCAGAGCGGCACGCTGTCAAACGCAAACAGTTACACAAACACACACAAATATCCAATTAATCGCAATTCACTTAGGAAGAGATCAGGGATTATGGAACAAAAGTCTCATAATAGCTCCTTAAATTCCTGATGCATCCTGAATAAATAATTCACACTTCACTTATTTTCAATATGAAACCTTTAATAATTTGTCGTTTAGTTATTTACAGCGCTTTACCATAACGGTGACGTTGCCGATGCACTCGAAGCTGTAGTCCACTCCTCCGTCCGTCATCTCCATCAGCACTTCGTGAATTGGTTTGCTGTGGTCTTTCGGGTTCACGTACTCGGTGACGCCGAATTTCTTGGAGATTTCGGATTTCTCCGGGTTGATGTCCACACCGATGATCCTGGAGGCTCCGGCGGCTTTACAGCCCATGATGGCGGCGAGACCAACGGCTCCTAAACCGAACACTGCGCACACTGAGCCGGGCTCCACCTGCAGAGAGAAGAAACACACACACACACACACACACACACACACACACACACACACACACACAAAATGAAAACGCCTGTGAAATATAACCAGGGCAACTTAAAAGGTTCCTCCAGTTAGTTTACTGTGCCTCTGTGTGTTCAGTAAACAAGGACGTGAGCAGAGCACCTTGGCGGTGTTCAGCGCAGCTCCGTATCCGGTCGGGATCCCACAGCCGAGCAGACACACTTTATCCAGCGGTGCATTTTCATCCACTTTGGCCAGCGAGATATCGGCCACTACCGTGTACTCGCTGAACGTGCTGGTGCCCATGAAGTGGAAGACGGGCTTACCTTTACAGGTGAACCTGGTCGTCTTATCAGGCATCAGACCCTGCCCCTGTGTCACCCTGAGACAGAAAGAGTGAAAGAGTGTGTAAGCTAGTAAGCAAGTAAAGGCTATAAGAGGAAGTATGCATACAAGTATGTGTCTGTAAAAGAATGCAGTAGTTTCTAGCAAGAACGTATAAACGTAGGAACGCAAGCCAAAGTGTGCACGCACCTCAGGAACGTCCTGTATGCATACATATTTGAGTACGCACGAAAAGTAAGTACATATGCGCGGAAATCTGGCGTGCAAGTAAGCAAGTACAGAAGTATGCGTACTACAAGCGAGGATACATAAAGAAATGAGGAACGCCTTTAAATTGTCTAAGTATACTAACGTGTAGGCAAGGGAAGTGATGTACCGAAGTATCAGAATACAGTGTGAGAAGTGTTTTATTTTATATTCTATAAATTATATCACAAACCTGATTTTCTGGCACAGGTTGGTCTTTGGGTTTTTGCAGAACTTGCATTCTCCACACTGTGGGATGTAAAGGGGAATCACCGTGTCTCCTAAACGACGACAACAAACCCATCACTGTTACTATAAAGGTTTTATACTATTAAAAGTTTAAACAGACAATAATTACTGCACGTACAGTTCATTACATACATGACAACACCTGATCAGACGGTTCATTCCCGTATCACACAATTCCACTCCTGACTTTAATTCCAGCAGCATTTCTGGCTGGCGTTCACGTTTCCTAATCACGTCTGTCTGCGTTTTTTTTTTTTTTTTTGCATAATGACGTCCGTCTTCTAACCTTCCTTACGGCGCTTTCGCACGTCTCTCTTTAACAAGCCGCCTCGTCGTTTAATCCGACTTTATTTCATCTTTTCGGTTTATGGTTACAGTGTAGCTGAAAACTAGGGTGAAGGTGAACTGCATGCGTCCTTTCTGAAAAGTGGCCATCCCATAATTCCGTTCACATGACAACAATACAACGAGAGCCGCTCCAGGTTTATTAGTGTACAGTACCTGGTTTGAACTTGGTCACTCCCTCTCCGACGCTCTCCACAGTCCCCGCACCCTCGTGCCCCAGGATGACGGGAAACTGGCCCTCGGGGTCGCTGCCGCTCAGAGTGTAGGCGTCAGTGTGGCACACGCCCGTCGCGTGGATCTGAAATGATGAAATTTTACCCATGAAGCCTTCGATTAACCTCTTCTCCCTCATGCACACGTTACTGTCCTCTTACACCAGAGTGCGTCGGAGTTCCTGATTCTGATTGGTCATAAGGAGGTAAAATTAAAAGAGCAGCACAGGTACGTGTTAATGCGCTTCTTCTAACACGTTATCTATAGTGTTTCTATGGTAACGGCTCACTCAAAGGGACTGCGGCGGGCGACTCGCGTAAACGGACGTTAAAAAAGCCTGACATGGTGATTTTTCAGTTCAACAAGCACAAAGCTGAACATCTACGGATCACGCGCTGTCCAACAGGCCGGGAGACTCGGACACAGAACCGTCGATACTCCAAATATTCATCCACCGCCATTTGGAAAAGTATCAAAATAACGCTTTAGCAATTTCTCACATTTACATCTTCAAATTTTCATTTAAGCGAGCGCACAGTCAGCCTACAGGGCAGGTTTAGCTGACAGAAGGAAAAAAAAAAAACACCAGTGCAAAGACATTACAGAGTTGAGAGTTACTCTCGCTTTGTTCTCCTTTAACACCTGAAATAATGATCTGATCTGGTGTCAGTTTGTGCCATTAGATCTGATCTGATTCTCTGATTAAAAGATCTTTTAATCATTTTACTCATTAATTACTGTTTCAGTATCGTTATTATTAGTAATAAATGATTTCATCATTATTATTATTATTATACTGGTTACTCGGTATTTTATTCCGTACTTGTGTGCGTCATCTGATTACATTTTTGCACTTTCCTTTAAACTTCCTGCACCACAATTACGAAACGTTCTCCATAATTTTTTTCTGGTTCAGTTTCGATACACGTACATGCAACTACGATTAGATGATTATATCTCACGATTATCGAACATGTAGAAACCTGAATAATAAACACTGTTTTTAGTTACCTTAACTCTCACTTCATGGGCTTTAGGTGGTGCCACCTCCACCTCCTCCACCGATAAAGGCTTCCCAGCCTCCCAGGCCACTGCAGCCTTGCACGTGATCACCTGAAATACAGGAATAATAACAATAATAATAATAATAATAATAATAATAGGATTTTTTTTTTAAACACATTCATGCAAAACAGCCATGACACATTTATTAGAGTTATGCATGCAGTAAACTGTGAGTGCACGTGACCTGAGTGTTAAAATTCTCCATGCAATCTTTCATTTAAACACAATTAAAACACAACACAATGAGTCTTTGTGCACTTTGGATTAAAACTTGCAGTTAATGTCAAAAAGCGTCAAAAATCACACATTCCAGTCAATTAATGAACATATATGTCGTAAAATTCAGCCTTAGCAAAACGTTAAACCTGAAAACTCAGCATTAAAAAGCATTTTAAAGAGTAAACTGGTGTTTTAAACCCGACTCACTTTACCAGCAGTCTCCATGTTCCGAGTCTGACCCAGAGAGAGAAAGAGGGAGAGGGAGAGGGCGGGGCTTAAGAAAACTAAACTGTTCCTACTGCAGCCAATCACAAACCAGGCGGAGTCTGCTCTCCACCAATCACACACGAGTTTCTTTTCTCATCGCTACAGCAGCGCAGTGATTTATGATTGGCCACCAATCAGGAAGTAACGCAAGGAACCAAGGGTTGAATTTTTATAATTATTATTTATTTTAATTTTAGTAATAAAATTTCTCTTTTATTTTTATTCTTATAAAAATTTATTCTTATTATATTAATACATCATTTGAAATTTAAAATAGAAAACAAATGTAAGTGAAAAAATAAATAAATAAATAAATAAATACATAAATAAACAAATAAATAAATAAAGATAATCCTGTGCCATCAAAAAACTTTTTCATTATTATTATTATTATTATTATTATTATTATTATTATTATTATTATTATCATTATTATGATCAAGGAGCTGCTTTTCATCTCATTATATGTGTAAAAATATATAATGACAATAAAGGCATTCTATATATCTATTAATTATCTCTGGTTGTCAATCAATCCTGCTCATTTGAACATTAGGCCATGCGCATTCAGACAGTTCTCAGACATGTCTGTTGGAATGTTTTAACACACTTACATCTTACGCCTGATATTTATTCAAAGTTTTTTTTCAAACAGATGTGCAGCGAGCCAAGAAGACCAGACCATTTCTCATGATCCGATGAGGAAAAAAAACACATTTTGAGAAAAATGTGGACTCTTCATGGATTCATTGGAAAATTAACCATTCATGGCCACATAAATGGGTTCTACCAAGTACCTTTTTTGATTTTTTTTTTTTTTGCAGCAAAACCCATAAACCTTCATTATTCTTTTTGTTGGAAAAGTGTCTCTTATGTAATACATTGCTTTCTCTTCTGACATGCAAACATTTATCAAAGACAAAATATTTTTTTGGAAAAGTAATGTTTGGACAGCTAAAATGTGTTTTTGTGCTGACATAATAATGCAGAACTCATAAAATAAGTAGTTACAACAAAATTTGTACTAAAAAAACAATAGGGTGCCTCTAAGACTTTTGCACAGTACTGTATATTGTTAAGTTATTAGTGAAGACTTTACATGTTATTGTTATAAAGCAAAATTAATACATCATTAGGTTATAATCCAGAATTAAAATATTAAGTTATAGTGCAGACTTTTATATTTTTTATATTTTATTAGGTTATGTGCAGAAATAGCTGAATTGCATGTAGGATTTTTTTTTAGTTATATCTGTGACTTTTTCTATACAAATGTTTGTTAAAAGAAAAAAGGGGGGGGGGTTCATAAAGATTATTTTGCTGGCATTTATAAAATGTTGTGGCTGAATCTATCCAGGGCCGATGTGGATCATCCTCGTGGCCGATGCCAACGGATTTGTACCGCTCACATTCAAGCACCAGGAGGAGCTCACGATACGGAGTGCAAAGAGGAAGTTATCACCAAGTATTGAAGAGTGATTTTGTGCATTGTTGCCATTTCTATTCCAAACACTCCCTCCTCCAATACTGAACATCATGTTGAAAAGACAATGCCTCATAATGAACGTTTACAGGCAGGGCACTAGTGGCTTTGTTGTATATAAATGATGACCAATTCTATTTTCATTACGTCATAAAGAAACTTTTCAAGTGCCTGCTTTTATAGTTTCATGTTAATTCTTGGTGTAAACACCCGTCATGCATCTAAGGACAAAACTGATTGTTAAAAATAACAACTTTTAATCTGTCCTTTTAAATAAATGTTTCAGTCATCTCAAATGAGATCATTTTGTATTTGAATTATGTATTTCAAACTATGACCTCTTCTGAAAAATGAACTGTGAATTAAGTACAAGTTAAACCAGAGTATTTATTATTTCATTATCTGTACTTGAGGTATATTGTACTAATAAAGTGTACTGTAGTGTTTTATAATATAGAGTGACATTGACGAAATGTTAACAGCACCATTACATTGCTTTCAGTTAAACTGAACTCAAATAATTAAAGAATATCCATTTGTAACAATTAACACAGGCAATTTTAGCTTACTTAAAAATAAAAAGGAAAAAAAACATACATTCATTCATATAAATTAGGTACATAGTGTAATATATGCAATGCAGATTATAATATGTAAAAAATACAGAAACAAAATGAAATGTTAAATTTATTATATTTAACACAGTGTAATGTACACTAACACATCTCATCCCAGGGCCAAGCTGAAATTTGAATCCGTGATGTGTAAAGGACCTATACACTGTTCAAGTCTTCTCTGAGGCAGCTGCAATTTATAGTCTGGTTTCTAAACAAGACAAAGAGTGAAGTTAGTTGTAGAAGGATATCAGAGATATTTGACGAGGTCAAAGAAAAACGCCATTATTCATATTAGCTATATAAAATAACGATACAACACAAATAGGCACAAAACTTAAAAAGAAAAAATAATAATAATGTGAGCATATGTGTGAGATGTGGAGGTCACCTGAGGTCCTCCAGGGCCAGTTTGTTTCGCTGTCTAACTTCTTCACTGATCGGGTACAGCAGGAGAATGACAAGGCCTGTGATGATGAATGCCACAGGGGCCATGCCAATCAGGAGTTTCAGAGTGTACACTACTGCATTGGGCTGCCTGCATGCTCCTGTGTCATAGCCTGCAAATCTACAGCACGGACAAGACAATAATTGCCGACGGAACAAATAAGGGAAAGACATTAGGACTCAAATCCTGCTCTATTGGGTACAGCCCTTTAAAATAAACTTATTGCATAATTACAGAGGATACAAAGGTAAATTATATGTGTGTCTTGATGAAGCTCACTCTAAACAGAGAGTGGACACTCCCAGAGAGATCCCTGCCGCAAACTTGGTGAAGAAAACGTAGAAGGAATAGAAGATCGCCTCGTGGCCCTTCGCGTCGCGGTTTGCCAGTCTGAAGTCATCCACTACGTCTGGCAACATTGACCTGGACACAAATCCTGGTCCATCATTGACATGCAAGTCATCGGTAAAGCTCATTTCTTTTTCTAAGGGATCTTTAAAGAAAGATGAACATACAGTATGCTGGCGGATGGTTGTTTATGAGATTACTCATCAGACAAAAGGAAAAGGCTTAAACTCAAAATAAATACATTCCAAACATAAGACCAGACATTGAAGTGACTGTAAAGTAATTAAGTATATATGATGGAGTAGGGGTACAGTAGCAGTAATGGGTTAGAAACAAGAGGGCTCTCTCTGTGCTGCTTCTCGTTTTAAAGCTGTATTTCCTATCCATCCACATGACATCATATTGGCCACAGAAGCTCATTTGATCAAACTACGAGCAAACAAAACGGCAACTTGATTTGACATATTTCACATACTGCTAACTCTCGTGGTAACATGGAGGTCTGACAGAGAACATCAATTCTACTGCACGACCAGTCAAAGGTTTGGACACACCTTCTAATTCAGTGGTTTTGTTCTAAAATGTAGAAAATAGTCAAAATAAAGAAAAACCTATAAATGAGTAGGTGTGTCCAAACTTGTGACTTGTCCTGTATATCATGGATACAATAGTATTTTGGATACAAGTTTGGTATGTATGGATGCAATTCGGTTCCTCCTGGCAGTCAGAATAGAACGACTCACTGGGAGTCACAAAGGTGTGATTCACTGAAGCCAGAAGATTCAAATTGTCAATCATGACCACAAATTAAAAATTAGTATCTACACACACACATATATATATAATGTGGGTGTGGGTGTGTGTATCAGTCTGTCGATCTCTTTACTCAGTAGCCCAACAGGGAAAAAGGAGAAGCAGTGTAACTCTAAACAAGGTCAACTTTATCCCACTAACAGGTTTGATAGCGTTAAAAAATACTCACCAGGGTAAAAGTAGTGAGGCAGCTACACTCAGTCCAGAAGACACAGCCACCACATAAGCCACCATCAAGTTTGGAATGAATGCCAGTGTCACAGTGAAGGGCATGATCCACTGCACACAGAAACCAAACTGCATCACACTACATTATACGAGGGGGAGAGCTGGCCTAACTGTACTTTGTCACTGTACTTTAACTGTTGAGTTAAATATAAGTTGCTAATTAAGTTTTCTGCATTAGCTTGTTAAATTAGATAGTTATTTCAATTTGTTTTCTTTACTATTGTGCCTTAGCGTTAATTCCAAGGGGGGGTAGTAAATATTAGCCTTATGACTGACTACTTAAGATTTATGCAGTTAAAAATACATATTTTCACTCTCTCTCACTCTCTCTCTCTCTCTCACTAGAACTTGAGTATGCTTAAATGGAGATATTTTTTTAATTTTCACACAAATTAATATTTGGCTCTCGTACTTCTAATTGAGGGAGATTTTGACACAGTACCCATACTTTTACTTAAGTACAGTTTCTCTGGATGTTTTCCACTACTGTAAGAGCACTAATAAGAATAATCCCAAAGTTACACCACTGTGAATTAATGCACATTATTCAGTAGCAGTACTGTTTTTGATACTGGTGCATCTCAAAAAAAAAATTATATTGTGGAAAAAGAGCATTTTCCCATCTGATTTAATTCAAAAAGGAAAACCTTTATATATTCCATATTTGTTACATGCAAAGTGAAATACTTTTTTTTTTACCTTCTCAGAAATCCTATATCTCAAATTATTGGAATATTTCCTAAGATCAGTCGACAAAAGGATTTACAATCTAGAAATGTCCTACATCTGAAAAGTATGTTCATTTATACTGTCAATACTTGGTTGTGCAGTATTGCGCAATTACTGCATCAACCTGGTGTGGAATAGAGGTGATCAGTGTGGCACAGCTGAGGTGTTCTTGAAACCCAAGTTGCTTAGACAGTGGCCTTCAGCTCGTCTGTATTTTTTGGGTCAGTTGTTTTTTTTCTTCCTCTTGACAATACCAAATAGACTCTCTATCAAGAGATGCACAGTAATACCATGGTCAACAAACCATTTGGTAGGAGTTTTGGCACTGTGGGTAGGTGTTAAGTCCTGCTGGAAAAGGAAATCAGCATCTCCATAAAGTTTGTCAGCAGATGAAGTGCATTAAAATCTCCTGGTCGACGTTGCGTTGACTTTGGACTTGATAAACCACAGTGGACCAACGCCAGCAGATGACATGACTGCGGAAACTTCACACTGGACTTCAAGCACCTTGGATTATGTGCCTCGCCACTCTTCCTCCAGATTCTAAGACCTTGATTTAAATGCAAAATTTACTTTCATCTGTATAGAACATTTTGGACCACTGAGCAACAGTCAGGTCATTATCTTCTTATCCTGGGTAAGATGCTTCTGATGCTTCTCTGGTTTGAGAGTGGCTCGATGTTAGGAAGCCCCTTTCCTGAAGATGTCTGTGCGAGGTGGCCCTTGATACACTGACACCAGCTTCAGTCCACTACTTGAGAAGCTCTTCCGAGTTCCTGAATCAACTTTCTTGACAATCCTCTCAAGGCTGCGGTCATCCCTGTTACTTGTCCACATTTGCCTACCACACTTTTCCCTTCCAGTTTACTTTCTATTAATACCTTGTGGAGGGTGTTGATCATCTTGGGACTGTCGAGTCAGCAGTCTTCACCGTGATGGTGGTTGCATGTATTGAACTAGACTGACAGTTTTTACACTGTTTAAATAGTAATTTACACAAACTCAGAATTTTATATGCTTTATATGTTATTAAAAAATTTTGAGCTGTATCCCATAATAATCAAAATTCAAATAAACAAAATGTTCAAAACTTTCTTAAATAACTGATGTAAAATATTGAATTTATTTATTTATTTATTTTTATATTTTGTTATTTTGTTGTTGTTTTGAGATGCGATAGTAGTATATTATGTACTGTTTTTCTTAATTAGTCTATCTATCTATCTATCTATCTATCTATCTATCTATCTATCTATCTATCAGTTAAAGGAGGACAGTAAAAGACACACACAGAGAAACAGTGTAAGAGTTACCGTAATTCCACAGAACGCTGCTGTCTTCTTGCCGAACCTCTGCAGGAACCACTGCCAGAAAGGGATGCTCAAGGCAGCAGACATCTGTATGGTGGATGGAAAAAAACAAAAAACAAACAATAAATAAGATCTGTTTGGAGTGAAGAGTGTAAAAGCAAAAGCAGCACAACTCAGTCATCATCTCTGTAATACAGCACTGCAAAAAAATTGCGTCTTATCAAGTGAAATCTCGAACATTTGTTATCTATTTTTTTTTGTTTGTTATCTATTTTTTTTTTTATTATTATTATGAGCTTATTGCAATAAGATTATTGTCTGTTTTTAGATGCTTTTCAAGATTGGCATCTGTTTTTACATGGTTTTCTCCTTGTAGATACAGTAATATGCTTCTTTCTAGAAATACACCAAATGCTTAGAATTTAAATAATGATCTGTCAATAGAGCAACAGTTAAAATACCTAGAAACAGGTTTAATATAATCATGCCATATTTGGTTTATAATAATGTCATTTGTCCATACTGAATATATTTACACTTTGCTAAGATATCACTTTTGCTGTGAACGTATCTCCTGTTATTTCTCATATTATATGAGTAACATGCTTTCATGCTCATACCCGTTACATGATTTTGCAATGAATCACTCCGGCTGTCATGCGCACTCACCAGAATTGTTAGCACTATATTCTGAAAGTGATCCCGAAGATCCACTGCGTACGTGCAGAACAGTACAAAGTTACTCTGGATCAGCTGCAGAATGACAGGCAACAATACAAATACAAAAGGAGTTATGGAACATCTCACGTTTGTTCTAGCCAAATTATTAGACATTTGCTCTGGTAGTTGCTGTGGGATTCACTGTTGCTGTGTGATCTGCTGGACCTACGACTCCATTTAATATACGCAATATCTCAGCCATGAGAAGAATGCATGAAGAATGTGTTTTAGTGGCTATCATTTATGCCTCAGGGCAACCCTGCAATGATTTCACCACTAGCACTCTCCCTCTCTCTCCACTGATTGAATAAATATTGAATGTAAGCTCTTTACCTGGATGGCCACAGATATGAAGAGGAAAGCTGCGGTGAGGGAGAGATATGGCCCGTGTCTCATCACCAGCACAAAGCCCTTATGGAAAGGCATGGGTTTCTCTGTCTTCAGTGCGTAAGGATCTAAAATGATAAATAGTGACGTAAAAGATTTTCACAAACATGACCATAAATCATGCACTATACAGTCAAAGGTTCATGTACACCTGCCCTTCACCCTCATACGTGCTTCTTTATCATCCCATTCCAGATTTAGTCAGCTCTGGGGAGGGCTTTCCACTAGATTTTGGACTGTGTCTATACAGGCAATTTGTATACACAATAACCTTGACAACCCATGTCTTCATGGAGCTCGCTTTGTGCACTGGAGCATTGTCATGCTGGAACAGGTTTGGGTCTCTTAGTTCCTCTTAGTGTCATGCTACAGCGTTAAAAGACATTCTGTGCAATTGTGTGTTTCCAACTTTGTGGAAGCAGTTTTGGGACGAGTTACATGGGTGTGATGGTCAGGTGTCCAGGTGCAGTGTAGATACCAATCCAATGCAAATAGTCCGTTGCTTTTATTTTATACCACAGCACTGTTGGAATCTCAAATTTGTTTGGTGGTGTTGATTACCTTTCCCAGGTTTAAATGAATGCGCTCGTTCTAATTCACTACTGTTTCTATGGTAACTCTCATTCACAGGGACTTGTACAGTATGGCAGGTACATATTCCAAATAAACTAAAACTAACAATAAACTTAAAAAAAAAAAAAAAGAAAGAAAGAAAGATAAATGTATAATTGTTGATATGGTGAAGCATTTTGTAAGACGAATATTGGAAGGATTTATGGGTGTCAGCACTCAGTTATAGCATTTTCTATCATTGGAAAGTCTCCACAGAGGACTTTCTGGTTATTGATTAGTCATTACTGCTACTTCAAAAAGAGAGAAATACCTGTTTATAGCTGCTATAACATGAGCAATAAAAATGGATCTTGCCTTGTGGACATTCCACAAGATTAAATATAACTATGAAAGGTTAAAAAGTATAACATGACCTTCTTTAGTAGAATCTTAGGCACACTGCAATCATATAAGTGGAATAAAACTGTATAATCAAATAATCAACTTTGGGATGCAATCACATCATCCCTGCATTGATTATTCTCCAATAACAGCACCAGGCCTTACCAAATCATTATTCTTTTTCATTCACTCCGTCAATAGCCGTAGGTGGTTAAATGCATGTAATGCTATAGTTACACCACACTCACCATCTCTCTCTTTGACTCCCAGGAACATCACAACTGTACAGATGAGAAAGAGCGCCCCGATCACTCCTGCGGCAATCATGTACACTTCTTTCTGCAAAAAAAAAAAAAGAAACACAAACACTTAAACGGTTTGTCCTGTAATCTTCAGTAATCACTTCAGAGTCCCAGTGGATCAGGAGCTTGTCCTGGGAAGACTGGGCATGAGACGGAAATACACCCTGGAAAAGACACAAACACATTCGCATGCTCATTCACACCTAGGAGCAATTTAGCATATTCAAATCACCTACATGCATGTTTTGGGAGGCGGGAGGAAATCAAAGAACTCTGGAGGAAACCCTCTTGGACAAGAGAGCGTGCAAAACTATACACACTCCGTAAGCTGAGCTCAGGGTTGAACCAGGGACGGCTCTCAGATGACAATGTATTCCTTATTGCCACTTTGGCACTGCTAAAATACTTTATGTTAACCCTAAGGAAATAACACCAATATAAGTAATTTGTCTATTTAAAATAAACCTTGATTATCTCAAAAAGCATGCTAAAACTTCGGTAGGTTTTTTTTCCCCTCCAGTTCTTAAAATGTTACTTGAAACACTTAAAGAAACCTGAAAGAAAACCTAGAAAAAGTTAGACATTAGTATTTATGTAATTGAAAATTAAAAAAAAAAAAAAAAAAAAAAAAAGCATTTGTCAAAGCAACATGTGTAGTTTCTTTCAGATAACACACACGCATCCTTACAACAATGACAAACATTACAAAGAAAGAAGTGCAGAAGAAAGACTCCAGATGTTTTAGAAGTTCCCCAATAGGTGCAAAGAAGAAGAAAAATGGGGTTAAACTCAGCAATAGTTGAAAGTCTAAGGTGTATTTTGCTTGGGTTAGACAGGATAAAGTTTTACGCCAACTCAGTTTCGGTAAACATTTTTTGAGGTAAATCTAATCATTTCACATAAATAAGTATTATTTTGAGATTTGAATAACTGCTTTTGTTTCAGGAATTCTGTTTGTGGATCTGAGATTTAAGACAAATAATGAACATGACAGCATACTGTATGTCCTGGTGAAATGAGCAGTAACACCCAAAAAGAAAACCTCTTCCCCTTAAACAGGAACTGTTCTGCCCTAAACAAACCTCTGACTTGTTTGCTCTTTTTCCAGACACGGCAGCAAAGCGCTTCATTACCAATCCAGATCAAACAGTGGCCAGATTTGGAGGAGTTTGTCGGACGCACCCAAACAGCGCGCCACCCTCAGCCTGAGGAATGTGCAGAAACACGGTGCTACAGCGGCATTGTGGAAGCAGAGCTAACCACCTTGGCAGCAATATCCCAGAAAGCCACTTCACCCAGACCTGCTTTGAATAGCTGTGGCTCCTCATGATGATGCATGATAGGTTTTTATCCCTGAAACCAGAAGCGGTTTGTTGGCCCACTGTCCGTACTTCCAGTATGACCGAGTCTGGCTCTGGAAGTGGGTGACATTCTACTGTAAATACACATCAGCCACTAATCATACATGCATGTTTGTTCTGGGGTCTCTGGGGAGCCTTGGGTTTACAGTTGCGAGCCTCTAATAGAGTGTGGGTATATGACTACAGTAGACAGTCAGCAGATGCCCTCTTATTTTATACATATCCATTTCCTTCACCTTTACAGTAAAGAAAAAATCCACCCTGAACAATTTGCATATTATTTAACATGCCATCTTCAACAATTCTGAATTGACCATTTCAGTTTCACATTTTTTTCATTTATATTTTTGGTCTACATGTTAGTGGTGATAGTGAGATTTAGCCCTTGCTTCATTGCTACTGTACCTAAAGAGACATACTTTTTAATACTTACTAAGTGTATTCTGCTGTGCAAAACTGAGGGTACTCTGAGTCCAAGAATCTCATTACCGTAATGATGGGGCACTGTTATCTGTATATGACAATAAAACTTGAAACTTGAAACTAGATTATGGGTGGATGGGTGGATATTGCACATTCCCATGGGACCGTATTTAATGTCGAATGTATCTGTGATACATACTGCGTGTGACAGGAAGTCCGGTGCGAGAGCCAGGCTTCGGATGACCTCCGCTCCAGTGCCGTTTCCAAGGTGCCCGGCTGACATGTTGTTATGGGGACAGTGCTTTAGAGTATGAGCGCTTGCTACAATCTGGCCCTGGATGGCTGCACCAACCAGCGTCCCCAACACCTCCAGGGTCATACCTGCAGCAGGGACACATAGAAGGATTAGTCCAGATCTCAGTCTAGCATTACCTCGAGACACAGAAAAGGGTAGAATGCTGAGTTAATTTCTTCCATTATGGTTACTATTTTCTAGCACTTTTCATTGGTTATTTGTATTTGGCTGCTTATATGAACCATTTATATGTTGATGCACGTGAAACTTCTTTAATGTTAAACTTTATTTGGTATGCTTTTAATATTTTTGAATATTTACCCTGGCAGCTGTGTTTATATGTACATTCATAGAGGAAAAAAAATATGTCTGGGTATGAATTTCTGAACGTCAATACAATATGACTGTTGTATTGACGTTCAGAAATTCACATAACTTCCTATAAAATTGATTAAAAAAAAAAATTAGAACCTCGGGCACTGTTGCTAAGAGATAAACTTACGGTATGCTGTAGCTGAGTCTCTTTCCTGCTGGTCCGTGCTCAGAAACATGGTCAGTGCTGAGTAAGGCACATGGAAACACTACAAAAACCAAAGAAACCAATAGAGAGGAATCAATGATAATGAGACATACTGGTCCAGAAAAGGCCCTTAAAGACTTTATAGAGAATTATGTAGGCATGCACTCTGTGGTCAAAGGGCAGACCACTAAGGAAATACCAATGGATAAGAATAGTCGAAGAAGGAAAGATCAATGCCATGCTTATTGTAGTCATATTAGTCGGGAAAAGGTGAGTGTATAAAGTGAAACGCGTTTTCTGAAAGATGACGATTAGCTATTCAAACACTGACCATGGATCAAAATTTACAAAGCCAGAGTGCAAGTGGCCTAAAACACATGTGGCCTCCTTATTGTTGTTCATTTTTCTTGCTGTTGTCATCAGAAAACAGTCGGAACTCTTCGGAATTGGTCAGAATTGCGTGTGGGCTTTCGAAATCCTGCTCAGGCAGTTAGTATTTTTCTTTGCACCTGCCAGCCACATTTTACTGATGCATTTAGATGGTTCTATTTCCCAAAATATGAACAAATTAATAGCTTACTTTAAACCACCATGACCTTGATCAGGCAGTTAATAAGGACCACCATGATGGCCATTGTTCGAGCTTCATACCTTTGTTCTCCATGCTTACATAAAACTATTAATAAAAACCTACCACTCGCACGACACGCGGGATCTTTTTCCAAAAAAATCAATAATTGTCCACCTCCCATTT
>JAOVYU010000040.1:1209300-1221798 GCA_025674565.1 Synodontis membranacea | reverse complement strand
TTGCAAATTATCTAGTACCGTTTATTACTAGACATAATAGATATATGTGATAAACCCTTTACTTTGTAATTTACATTAAAAAAAATCAAGTCAGCGCTGTGGTGCACCAGCGGACCAAACATCTACTAAAATAAACCTTTCCTGACAGCCTGCCCAGCCCAGTCTTTGTTCTATAACAGTAACCAGTGTCATTTGGCTAGGAAACCTCAAAAGGTTTTCCATTTAAAATGCTACTTTTGACACATTTGGAGATACTGTTACGTTCAAAAGCAGACATTCTGATTTAAAATAATGGGGCGATTAAAGGTGGGTGTGTTACACTGACTGGGTTCACTGCCACTGATAGTGGACACAGCTGCTGGTTCTCAGCATTGCACTTACAGACAATGGAGGGCGCTAAAAGAGGAAACCAGTGTTTACCCTCTCTGGTGGTTTCTGGCTGCCCCTAACATGTATTTATCAAGGAGTTAAAATGACTTGTCATTACAGCGAGGGTTTGTGTGGCTGGAGCGGCTTCCCCATTCTAGCATATGCTGGTGTATTTGACTGAAAGCAAATTTGGAGAGGGACACAAACAAATAAATCATGGAAATAAAAACTATCAACATGAAAGAATCAGAATTAGAGAGGAGCGCACACACGCACTCACTATAAAAGTCCCGGTTTCATTAGGGACAGATTTGTGATGACCCCTGTACTCTTAATTCACACTTGTTTAAGAAATTTCGCACAGTTTTCCACATATCCCTAATGTGTCCAGCCAACCAAGAAAAATGTTTTTTTTTAATTATTATTTGTTTGGGGTTTTTTTTACTGGCAAGCTATACAATCTTAGCTACAAGTAATTTCTGTATTTCTAAATTGAATTTCAATAAAACTGGAACTATATTTTTGTCCACGTAGAGTTAAGGGTTCACCTTGTCAATACTCTTCTGCTTGATAACCACAAGCGGGTGAATGAGGTGCATAGCCAGGTCAGTGGTGTTCTTTGCAATCAAAGATCATTTGCAAGACCAATGCAGAGCCTTCTCAATCATAATCTTACGGCCCCACTTCATTTTGCACTGAAAATGCTCCGAACTCGAAGTGACAAAGCCCAGTGTGAAAAAGGATATGCAGTTCTCCATCAGCTTTGTGCTTTATCTATATTCCCAGAAATCAATGGCCAACCCAAGAGTAGCATCTCTGTCTAATATGTCCCAACATCCTTAATTGCCAAGCCAAGATTAAGCACGTAAAACTGAAACCACCATAACTACTACTATATAAGTGCTTTAATTATGTGCAATACTAATATTAACTATGTGCTATAATAATATTAATTGTATGATGCTGTGAGATACCAACTGCGGCGTAATTCTGACTCACAAGCAGGTGACCAGGACTTACTGTGATGAGAGTTTGGTAGAGGCAGTAGAAGCCTAGATACCAGACGTATCTTTGATTGGTGAAAGGAGGAACGAACCACAAGTAGAAATAGGACACCGCAGTAAATGGTGTGCAGCCCACCATCCTAAGGAAAAATATTGGAAAAATTATTAATCTTATCATCTTGAATATTAAGAATCAAGAAACAAGTTATACTTGGCTTAAAAAAAAAATTAAAAAAAAGTCCATTGGGAATTATTCAAAGGAAATTTCATGTCTTTGTTCTATGAACCGAAAGGAGCATAAAATCAACATCTGACTGCGGCTGGCGCTTGGTTATTGCAGATGTCCTGTACAGCAGAGACAAATGGAAGGCTCAGTCATCTCAACACAATTTTAAAAGCAACTGAAGGCTGTTCTTGCTTTATCATATCTACATAATATGGAAAGCCTTCCACGTGAAATGGTGCCTTTCTAATCCCTGCTTAATAGAGTTCGTTGACCTCTGTCCCATGTCTAGGTTATTCACTGAGAAACTGTGGGCAGCAGCTATACTGTAGCTAAAAACAGAAAGACAGTGACAAAGAAACGTGGCCAATGTGGATGAAGAATGGCCAATTCTAGCACAGTCCAGACCCCCCATTTGCAGAGTGAGCTAGCACCCTTGCTCATCCGGTGATTGTTTTTTCCCACAAAGGACCAACAGGACAGAGTTGGGAAGGGGGGGGGCTGGATGAATGGATGGTTCTGAATGTTGTGTAAGATGGCTTAAATGGTGGGTTGGCCTAGAAATGTCCACTGTAAATGAAAAAAAGACACACCTACTGCTGCAGGATTAATGACCCACAAAGACAAGCACGCTCTCACGCCACTTACTCAAACACATACACAGAGGTATCTCCAAACACAGCAAGAACGTCATCAGTGTGCCTGCTACACTGTCTGATCATTCTGGATTTTGTCTGGGTGGGGGTACAAATGATGTCATCTTTAATGAAAGACCTGCTGTAATTAAAAACCTTGGCAGGCATGCTTGTAAAAACTGTTAAAGTTTTAAGAACCTCGTGAAGCTTGGGATGAGATGACAGATGTCTGTAATAAAAGAACTGTCTAGACATCCCATTTTAAGACTTCTGTTTTCAGCGATGAATGATCAAGATGTCAAAGAAACCATTATGCTTACTGTGAGATAACACCGAATGTAATGAAAGACCTGGGTCGATATCATTTCACCGAAAATGAAAACGTTTTACTTTGATGTTCCATTATAGCTTAATTTAAAGGTTCCTGGGACTACAGGTGTGCAGGATTCAAAACGGAATAATAATAATAAAATTCCCATTCCAACCATGACCGATTCTGTCCAATCCTGCCTACTCCTGCAATTATTTCTGTTTCAACCCACTGACCATAACTTCTAAAGAAATTTGTTTATTAAACGTCCCCAGAATATAAAGAAGATTCTAAACTACAGCAACCCTAAAACAGATACACTTATGTGCTGAAGATAAATGAATGCAGTAAACCTGTCACACAGCCCTTGTTGCACCACGCCTAATACAGTCCCATGCTAATCACCATGACCTTTCAGTGTTCGCCCATTCCCACACTTATAGATCAAATACAGCCTACTCTGACCGTTTCTTTGTTGGCTTCCTTGGGATCCCAGTCCTGACACCACCTGGGACTTACATACAATGTATACTTATATGATAACTCAATGTCTTACAGCAGGATCCTTAAAGAACCTGGAGTGTTATAAATATTCAGGAGTGCAACATCCAAAGGGTTATCTGCTGAGGGGCTCTGAGATCCCAGTTGGGCTAGGCTGTCACATTCCACTATGATGCAATGGACACAGCTTCCTTTCAGACGCTTTGATGCCACATCTTAGTGATATGGGCACTTCCTTTAAGGAATAGCATAATCAGGACTGATGGATCAGTATCAACTAATCAGTCATCCAGGGTGCAGTCATTTAGGAACCTACGTAGGGTATAATGCTCATTCTGATCTCTGTTACTTAGTACAGAGCATTTGATGTGTGCAATCGCATAAGGATTTTCTTGTACAATTCTTTTAATAGCTTTATCGAACATTAACTGAGGACAAAGTGCGTGATGTGTTTGGGCGCTGTTCGGATAAACTCAACTTGAAATGCACTATACTGCCTTAAATAAATACACTATCCAACCAAAAGTATGTGGACACCAGATCATTTTAACGATACGTGCATGTTGAACATCCTATTCCAAAGTTGGTCCTTTGCGATTATAAAAGTCTCCACTTTTCTGGGAAGGCTAGATTTCCTCTATGTTTTGGAGTGTGGCTAAGGATACATGGGGTGAGAAGGATTAATGCACAGTTGGCATTCCAGTTCATCTCCAAATATAGTTTTCAGTGGGGCTGTTTCACTTTGTTCATGGAGCTCGCTTTGTGCAATAGGGACGTTGTCATGCTGGAACATGTTTGCACCCCTCAGTTCCACAGAAGGGAAATCTTAAAGCTACAGTGTAAGCAGCTTGGAGAACGCCTAAACATGTAGGTGATTTTCAGGTACCCACAAACCTCTGGCTATATAGTGTACTGAAACTTTTACTCACCATGGCATGAGTCGGCCAATTTTTGTCCACCTGCTTTTAGTAATGAAAAATCCCACGACAGGATCAGTCACTGCACCCCAAGCTTTCCCGATGAACAGCACCAGAGAGGCCTGAAATGGGTTTATCTGGGGGAAAGGAAAGACACTGCAGTTTGCCACTACACATATGTAAATGCCAAAAATCTGTGCCGTAGCAGCAGCTGAAGCTGTTCCAGATATTTTTAGATTTTACGTAATAGAAACGTTAATCAGATCTGCTGCATTAGTGATACGATCATTTGTCATAGTCACTTCTTTTCTGTAAGGGTGAAAAGCATTAATATATTCATGCGCATGCTACCTGTGCGACATCTAGCAGAAAGATCTGTAAGAAAAAAGCAGTTGCGCTTCCTGCAACCTGATTAGGTGCGCCTCCGATAGCGAAACACAGTTTGCTGCACACAGACAGCTTTTGCTCCATAAGGCTCTGCAAACACAAAAAAAAAAAAACAGCACAGACCTTAAAATCATTTATTCATAAGCATGCAAGCATTTATGCAGTGATGCAGTGTATAAGATTTATTGATTTGAACGTGTCTAAGATCAAATGGCAATTATTTAACCTGTTAAGAAAGTACTTAAGACATTGGACTATTAATCAGAAGGTCATGAGTTCAAATCCTAGCACCACCATGCTGCCACTGCTGAGCACTTGAGCAAGGCCCTTAATCCTGATCTGCTCGGTTATATAAATATATATGTAAGTCGCTCTAGATAAGGGCGTCTGCCAAATTATGTAAATGTTTAAAATGAACAAAGTTTATAAAAAGAAATTAACAATCGGTGTTATGTAACGGGTATATAGTCAAGTTGAAAGCTTTCTGTAAATGTTTTGGAACTAAACCAAAAAAAAAAAAAAAAAAAAACCTGATCTTGTTGTCTCAGACAGAGCAGAACATTCAGAATTAAAAGATGGTCCTGTAGCTGCAGAATATGCTTCGATTGTTTTTAACATCTTTCCACACCTCATAATAATATTCACATGCGGGAATGATAAAAACGTCCTGCTGATATCAGAGCCCCATCTGTTTTATATCCTATAGTCTGAAATCCATGTTGGCAGTGTGTTATTATTGAAGTTATTTGTTGAACTAGACTTTAAAGTGACTGAATATCTGGTTAAAGGTCAGAGACCCTGCCAAATTACAGGCATGTCTGAAACTCATTACCAAAGCTTTTTGAGTGATCCATATTACATACGGGTCTCTGATGTGGTCACTTAACACTCAATCCCACTACTCTCATCTTTCCAGTGCATAGGTGGGACTGGGTAGTAACCTTGTCATCAGCTAAAATCCTTCATGATAGCAAAAGTCTAAATACCTGTCAATCAGAGAGTGTCAATCACTTCTCTCTGTACAAAGTGCCTGGGTTTTTCTTTTTTCTTCTTCTGTATTTCTGTGTGTGTGACAGCAGGTGTAAACAATTTTCCCTGGCACTCATTCTTGTCTCTGAATGTCTTCAGATGGTGAAAATAAAAAGTGTGTTTATAAGGGTGCGTGTGTGTATTGGATGTGATCTCTGTAACACATTAAAGTGCCGTTGGTTTGGCGCGAAGCACAGCTGGGAGAACTTTATAATTTATTACTGTCTCCTTCTGATCCAGGAGACAGTCAGACAGGCATGAGAGACCCGAAACTACTCCTGTAGCTGTGGACAGGCTAAACCCTGTATTTCCACGTTTCACCCAACTCCTTCATCTGCTCAAGCGGAGCCGATTTTTGGCTGTCGCCATGCACGCTCGCTCTCTCTCTGGCTCTCTCCAGGGCAGTGCCTGAAACAGGCAACAACAAAACAACCACAGAGGCCAAAGCCAATAGGCCTTTAAAAGATACTATAATTAACTGGTTGATTTTTCACTTTCCCTCTCTAGTTTTCTCCATCTTGAAAAAGCGCATGGTTTCAAGAAGCACAATTACCAGGATGTTGCTATGTAATTATTTGAAAGTAAGGCGAGTCTGACATGAAGACCCAATCAAGGATAAAATCAAGTGACTTAAAGCCATTTCCTGAGTGCAGACGTTCCGTCTTTACTGTTAGCGTGCAGCAGGGGGTCATTGAGTAAACCTGTAATGCCGTTTTCACTCTCATTGAATAAATAATTAGCAACACTGCTTTATTAAGTAATCCATTTCCCATGGATGAAATTCACTTTTTGTTTTTTAAATTTGAGAAACCAAACAGACGCCTTCTACAGCATGGGGTTAATATAGATGCACCTTTCTAACAGACCTAACAAAGAAATCATTCCGGGACTAATATAAATATCTGATTCCTCATAGAAAGTACACACCACAGTCATGAGGGCAGGGTTTTTTAGACAGCTAGTAGACAATTTCTGTGGACATAAACAGAAAGTCTGGAATTTAAACACTACACTACAGCACTGTTCTCTGAATTCTCAAACGCGATTGGTCAGAAGGTGCTGATTAATTTTCTCTAACAGCATAACTCTGACAGTAGAGCAGACTGCAATCACGTCACACATTTCTATTAAAGTGTTTATTCTAGTATGTTATTATGTAACTGTATAGTAGCAGTTACTTGGACAGTAACAGCTCGTTTACAAGGACGTGGGAGACTGTCTCAGCACGTAATCGAAGGCTAATAACAAACCAAAAAAAATTTTTTAATAAATGTTTTATTAAATAAAAATCATACAGACATTGATATGCTGAAGCTCTCAATAAGGAGACATTTATTTCATGTCTTAATATTCATGGACTCCAGGGTCAGAGCTTTATAATGATTAATACGTTTTCTATCATGGGAGAGTATTTATGACAGAGAGCGTGCTGTGCTCTTTTAGGGATTTTAGGCCCAGTTGTTCCAAGAGAAAGAATAAAAACAGGCTGGTGAAGGAATTATTGCTTTTAGCTGCCATAACAGAAGTGGTAACAGGAACTAACTTGTCTCACATACGGCCCACAAATGTAACTGGGATTAAAACTATATAAATGGTTGAAACGCTTGACATGCCAATAACAATCTTTAATAAATGAATAAATTGCAATCATCGGCAAATTGCTGCGGTATAAGCAGAATACTTCGCGATGTGCAGTTACTGGATAATTGTCAACTTTGTCGGGGTAGATGTTTATTTTCCTATCATAGTACGCCTCTTGTGTTCCATTCCTTATGTAATTCATCCACCATCAAAAGGTACTGTCAGTAGCTTACTGATTTTTTTTTTTTTTTGGCTTACCAGATGCTTAATATTGGCCTACTCACATAACTGGGTACACCACAGGCTACATGGCTTGTCATGAAAACATCTGTTGTATTCCTGACAAATGCCGAGTTTTTTTTTTTTTTTTTTTTTGCTGTCTGCTTTGACAACCTTACATAACAGTTTAGACCTCCTTGTATAATCAAACAGTATAATATGTTCCTTTGCCTTGTGCCTAGTTTAATCTGAAAACAGAAGACCGGCTCTAAGAAAGCAATTTGTTTTCACAGAATCCATTTTATCCTTTGCTCCGCATGGCCCAGCTAAGTTCTAAGCAGGTTGTGTGTGCCATACAAACTGGGATGACATAATACAAGAGTGGAGGATTTAGAACTGCTGGGATTTAGCGATGTTTTTTCATCAGTGTTCATGTAGGATGACTTCGCCAGGAATTATTACAGCGCATCCCTGATGGCACACCGAATCAGTGCACAACTGTTTGTTTTCTTTTTTTACTGAATTAGTGTTGTTCTTAGTGTTTGTGGTTTTTTTTTGGTTTTTTTAATTTGCTTTCGCGCAGATATTCGATACTGAGCACTGACTGCTGTGTAATTCTGGGCCATGAAGCATAACTACACAGACAGATTGATTTAGCAGCACTGTTATGGCAGGTGGCCTTCATTCAGAGTGCAAAAACATCCCCTAGGTATACTCATTTGTGGCTGTTTTATCACGCAAATACGTTGATTCCGTATAACACCAAGGTGCAACACATGAAAGTCATAACAGAACCATTAAGGTCTCATCTGATTTTTGCAGACTTCAATATTACAATTCAGTAATGCATCACTTAAAGTACAACCCTGTTCACATATTGCCTTTTACATCAGTCCCAGACAGTTAGACACTCAGCATAATTCAATTTCTCATTTGTATCCAATTGTATGTATCATAGCTGTCTGCTTTTGGTCTTTATTTAACCACAAGGGGTCTTTGTGTCTGACGTGACAAAAGCTGTAAGATCAAGAGACACATTAGTGCTTTTTTCCCCCGATACGGTGCCCTCCACAATAATTGGTTATTTTTTAAAGATTAGGGGATTAAGTTATTATTTATTTATTTATTTTTTTAAAAATCCACATTTTGGTTAAGTAGCTTCATCTCACGCTGGAAAAATGAGAAAAACAAACTCCTCATCAAGAAATAATTATCCTCAACAAAAACACATGCCACGGTTAAAACATCTGCATTTAATACTTTGTACAACCTCCCTTTGCCACTAAAACAGCACTGAGTTTTCACTTCAACATTTTATAAGGTCGTATGAGACCATTCGTCTTTACAGAATCTCTCCGCACCATCCAGGGTCCAAGGCCCTCTCTTGTACACTCTCCTCTTCAGCTCATCCCACAGGTTTTGGGGTTCAGGTCAGGGGACTGAGATGGCCGGGGCAGAAGATTGATTCTGTGGTCAGTTAACCATTTTTTGTATTGATTTGGACATATGCTTCGGATCATTGTCCTGCTGGTGATTTATCCAGTCATGACCCAGTTTTAGTTTTCTGGCAGAGGCAGTCTGAATTTGATCTAAAATGTGTTGGTATTTCATAGAGTCCATGATGTCATGTACCCTAACAAGATGTTCAGGGCCTTTGGAAGGACAAAAAAAAAAAAAAAAAGCCCCACAACATCATATTTAACATTGAGATAATGTTCATTTCAATATAGTCAGCCTTTTTTAACTTATGTTTTATTGTTTATTGCCAGAAAGCTCCACTTTTGTTTCATTAGACCATAGAACACGCTTTCAGTCAAAGTAGTAGTAGTAGCATTTCTCAAACACCAGGTGCTTACATTAGTGGATAACTGACAAATAAATGTATTTTTCTGCCACACCTAAAAAAGTTATCTCTTGGCATGGAGGTGCCGTCTGATGGTGGTTTTGGAGCCAGTGGTAACCCCAATATTTTACTTATTCTTGTAATTCACCAACAATGATCCTTAAGGATTTTTTTTTTTTTTTTGCCTCATGGCTTAAAGGTTCCTATACACTCCAGTCAATTCAAAATGTACAACTGGGGTGCCAATAATTGTGGCACATATGGTTTTTTGTTAAAAATGATTGTTTCTTGATGCGGAATTTGTTTTTCTCTGAATAAATCCATTTAAATTAAGGGTTGGATTTTTATCATTTTTTTCAGTGTGTTGATGAAGCTACTTCACCAAAAGGTGGATCTTTAGGGGTGTATATTGTATATTACTGACACACACACACACACACACACACACACACATACACTGCATACAACTAGCATTTCACTGTGGCTACTCAGTAAGATGGTCACCTAAATGGACAGTAGCATAGAAATGTTGACTGTTATTTCACTTGGCAGCTCATGCAGCATCACACGGTTTAGCGGTTTTACTCCACATCTGACGCTGGGAGATCCTGCTGGTGCAATATGGTTGTGCATTGCTTTTACTTCTAAAATAACACAACCAGCTCAATTTGATGTAAATTACAATGTTGTATTTTTGGATATCGCTGCAGTTACTTGCCATTTGAGCAGTTCCCATGGCAGGAACATTTTTTCCTTCCTGCCCGAGAGAACACTTTATAATCTGATAACACTGGCAATTTGGAAATTTAGAAAGTCTAAAGATTTCTTAACAAAGCTGCATTGTGTTCAACTAGATTTCAGGATGTACTCAGAAGTCGATACATAATACGTGCCTTCCAATCTCATAAAAACTCTACCACAATTAAAGAAAAATGCGGCATAGTGCGATATTGTGCATTAATTCTTTGTAGATTGGTGTTTATCGAAGTTAATCTTTCAGGCTACAAATTAGTACCTCACCGTTATAATCATGACATTGAACTCCACAAACATGCAATTTGAACATGGCTGAGATTACTGACTTAACTGGTACCTTGTAATATACATAGAGCTGTTGTTTTAAACTGGATAACACATGCTTGCAAGTGTCTTTTTTATTTCCTTTCTAACCACGAAGCATCTCCAACCAGCTTGGGGGATGTGCTGTGCTGAAAATGCATCAAAAAGCACTGCAAGTATTCCCTTCCTTTCACTCATTAAAACCGATCATTCAGCAAGCCATCAAAACCCACCTGAGCGGAGGCATTCAGTTATGTATCATAAATAAAGAAACCGTATCTTTCTAAGCACTAGCCTGTATCCTGGCTTGAACTCAGATGACACCAAATGAGGTCACATATTGTAACTAGAGAGAGTAACGTATGAGTCAGCTCATCCGTTGAGCATTTTAGCAGAATCGACTTACCTGCGCTGAGACCTTGGTGCAAACGGGCTTGGGATGCTTCATCGTTGTTTTGTCACCTGAAACGGCTGGTGTCTTCTTCACTTTAGCCATGACTATGAGTGTGACGGGCTGAGAAACAACGTGGTGTCATTGGCTGTATTCACATACTCACCAAAAACATAACATCGCACCCTATGGACATTAACCGATCCATGTACAGTACATGCCCTCATGCAGTCTATCTCACCATTTAAACATCATGATTTGATAGTTTCCTTAACTAATCCCACTTGGCTCTTTCACACAAGATCTCAGAGATCTACAAACAGCAAACACGTGTTAAGTGTGGATGATGTTAAGATAAGATAAATCCACGACACCAAGGTAATTTTAGGTAAATTATCAAGGTAATTATCATTTTGTTATTATAATTATCAAGGTAATTATCATTTTATTACCTAACCTACTATCCAATGCAGTCCATACTGAATGTAAAAATTGCGTACTACAGTCACAGCTTTATTCTGAATCTCACCTGAATGATGGAGCGACTTCATTCCACAGAGAGATGAGGAGACTGACTGGCTGAGAGGCTCAGGAAGCTGGAGCGACTAATGAAAGCTCTGAGAGAAAAAGCACGCCTCCCTGTGGACGCACGCACACACACACACACACACACACACACACACACACACACACACACACACACACTTTTGTATTTATCCCTTTGTGGGGACCTCTCATTCATGTCTATGGGCATAACCCAATAGACATGACAGCCCTAACCTTTACCCAGCCCTAACCTTCACCATATGTAACCGGACAAAATACAAGACTTTGGCTTATTTCAGTGTCCTGATCGTGTTCACACATTTTTGTAAAACTGAGTAGTCCCTTGTGGGGATGGTAAAAATGCAAGGTAAAAATAGCATTCTTTAAAACACATTGCAGGGACATTTGGTCCCTTACATACTACACTGTCTGTATACTTACCCATTCTCTTTGTTTGCCATAGCCTTTGCTTGATTTCATTCCAATCATTTCATTACAGTTATTTGCTTTAAAACAAGCCCTTGGGAGGCCAGTGGCTTTATATCAAGACTTGCTTTTTTTTTTTTTTTAAACTTGTAAACGTGTTCCAAAACTAGCCAAAGTTTGAAGAATTGAAACACAAACCCTGGCAAACAGGACCTTTGGCTGCTGATGATCTCATACAGACAGAAAGCCCTGCTATGACTGTGTACAAGATCACCATACAACCTCTAAATAAATAATAATTAATAAATGTATTAGATTGATTAAACCTAAACATTTCCAATTATTAATAAAAAAAAAAAAAAAAAGAATTAGTTTAAAGCAAAAGAAATTGTTTGTATTTGTGTATACCAGTAATACCTGGTGTAGCATAAAGCAAGCGAATGCGTATCAATGCAAACAAGAAGCATTTATGTTCGGTTTTGCACTTGTAATTTAGTTGGATTACCAAATGGATTACAGAAAATACTTCTTATTTACTGCATTGTCTACACGTGAACCAGGAAAAGAGCCAGAGTTTGCATTGCGTATAGACATTTTCATACTAACTACTGAATAAACATTCTAGCAGCTGAAAGGCTGATAGTCATATTTGAAACACTGGCATACAATTCAGCAATTTCTTGAATGTCTTATGTTACAAGACATAAATGAGCATGTTAATATCTAAACAAAAAGTGCTAACATTAGTATGTTCACTTTGCCCTGAACATGCATGAATATTAGCTTCTTTAAAGAGAGACAGCCGACATATTTCAATAGAGAAGGTCATTATTTACTGTCTTCAAGTGCTCAGTCATAGGGAAGGTTTAAAAACTATGTTTAAGAACAAAAGCAATTGGATGTTATGTCATAGGGACAACAACCCACTTAAAAGAAAGAACAGAACAGAACAGAACAGAACAGAACAGAACAGAACAGAACAGAATAGAATAGAATAGAATAGAATAGAAAATCTGAGTTTAAAAAAAATGACCCATTTCAAAATAGTACACAACAGG
>JAOVYU010000040.1:1173196-1193009 GCA_025674565.1 Synodontis membranacea | reverse complement strand
ACATTTTTGGGTCTTAAATTATATTTGTTGAGGTCTTAAAAAGGTCTTAAAAAGCATTAAATTTTACTTTTAAAATGGTGCAAGAACCCTGTTTAATGAATCATATAAATTTACACGTAGGACTGATTTACTCTGTATTGCTGTGTATTGTTTCTTGTTAATGTTTTGCATGTGAGGTGTGGAAACGAATGCAGTTTTTTCAAACCCTTGTAGGCCGCAGAACGCTGCGAGTAGATGACAGCACAGATGGGGACGATGCTCGCTTGAATGGCCATGTTGAGCTGAAGAGGAGCTGTCGCTCTAGGAAGAGCCGCTTTCAGCACCTTAACCAGAGCCTGTTGTTTGACCAACTGGTCAACAGGTAACGTTAGTTTCAGAAGCTAGTTCGCACTAGCTTTTTTTTTCAGTTGGTGTGTTTTATGTAGCTTTGAAATATGTGTATAATTGTGTGTTGAGTGGCTTTAAATAAGGTTAATTACAGTTTGCCAGAGAAATATTTCTGTTTGATGAGCAAAGACCTGGTTTCTGATCATAACAGTAGGAACATGAAAATGTTTAGCGTTTAACAGCAGGGCTTTATGATAGTGGATAAAATTATCTTTACTGTTGTTTTCTTGGTATTGAAGTCATGATTATTGATCACAATTATTCAGTGACTCCTGTAGGATTACTGAATATGTTAGGACTTATATAGAATCACTAAGTAATAATAATGTGAAGGTGATATAATTACACACCCAGTCTGTTTTTGTGGTTGAGTTAGCATACTGCTTGTTTTGAAAGACAGATGGCTAGGCTCTATTGGAGACCTACTAGAGTTGGAAATGATGCATGTGCTTTTTGGACTGTAATTGGCACAGCTAGTGTATTAGTATCGGATAGTGTGTTAAATTTCTAGTTTAAGTAAGATTTAGTTATAAAACTAGTGAGTGCAATTAATTTTATTATTTTATTTTTATTCTTTATTTATTTATTTATTTATTGCCTGTAGATCTATTAGAATTAAATGTAACCAGTAATCTGTTTGAGTCGTTTGGGTGTTTGTGATTGACCGTCAAGACTGCCTCTTTTCCCCTGATGACAGCACGGCAGAGGCGGTGCTTCAGGAGATGGACAACATCAGCAGCATACGACAGAATCGGGAAGTGGAACGGCTCCGGATGTGGACTGACACAGAACTGGTGAGTGCTGGCAAAAAATAAAGGTTCCCAGTTTATTACGTTGAGAAAAGTAGCTCTCTCATATTGTCAGGTTTCGCAACAATTCTTCAATGTGCTGGTTTGTTGACGTTATTTTCGTAGAAAATAGTACTGGATTCTTTTGTAATGGTTCAGTCAAGTCTGTTGTGTTCGAGTTTCTTTTGTCTGCCGTGGTTGATAGGAAAACATGGACATGTATTCACGTGTGAAAAGGCGAAAATCGATGAGGAGGAATACATTTGCAATGCAGACACACCATAAAGTCATCAGCAAATCTGAAGCTCCAGAGGAGGAGGGAAGGGAGGAAGAAACTGATGGTATGCTGGCCTTTGGTCTTAATTAACATTTCTAAATGCCATAAATCTTATTTTATTGTTCCTGTGTGTTTCTAACATGAGTAACCTACACTAATGCACAAAGTGTTATAACGAGGTTTTCTGAAATGTTATAGAGTTTTTACAATTGTTGTATAACATCATCTTTTTTTTTTTTGTTTGTTTTTTTTTGTTTGTAAGTATAGTGTTGTATTACTCTTATGCCAGAAGCAGAGTTATTGTTGGTATATAGTAAAGCGAAAGGATTTAAAATGTTCTTGGAATCACCAAAAAAAACACAATGTAAATGTAGCTGCAGTCTATGAATTGCATCTAAATCATCTATTGTTCATTTTTTGTAATTATTAAACAAACATACTTATTAATGATTGTGTAAATAAAAATATTTCTACTTTTCCTCATGTTCAGTTAATACAATACTCAGTCAGTACAACTCATTTATGATTATTGTGGTTACTAACAGGTGTGTTGTTGAGCACTGGGATTTAACATGGCTCTATCTATGTACCAACTGCAGCAAATGATTGCGTTTTGTTATTATTATTATTTTTTTAATTCGATTAATCTAATAATTATACTCTGTTCCAATTTAAATAATGATTTTTTTTAAAATAAAAATCAGATTTAAATGAATTGTTTTTACCTTATCCTGATCCAAAATTAAACCAAATAAACCTAACAAATCTCAAACCTAACTGATCTGATCTTTTTTTGCTAATGTTTTGCATTGACTGCAACCTCCTAAAAATAACAAGCCCCATCCACGAAACCTGCACATATCACGTAATGAGTAGCTTTTATTTAAAATGTTTGTCCGTCATTGCCATAATGTTACATTTTGAGTGGGGAAAACTTTCCAGTTTAGATCTTGTTTATGTGACTGCTCTCTCATTCATGGCCATGTGCAGAGTTATATATGTGATATGAAATTTCTTCTGTTGTCCTTGACTATAAAAATCCCTGTTGATGAAACTTCATACTCAACATAGTTGGTTTGTTTTGTGTTATGGCAGAACCGGCTTTAACACTGACCAGTTTCTGCTTAACAAATTAAACTATTTTCCTAAACAACAATGCATGAAATATTCTTTAATGTGACTTTTGAAAAGCACATTGTTTTCATTTAGATCTTGCTTTGTGTGTGTGTGTTTTGTTTTGGTTTTTTTTCTTTTTTTTTCAAATGTACTGTCTCTCATAAGCGTCTTATCTTTGTAGAATCCAATGAGGAGGGAGATGATGATGAAGGGGAAGATGATGAAGATGATGAAGGAGATGAAGCAGAGGAAGCAGGAGAGGAGAATGACAGACCTTACAACCTCAGGCAGCGTAAAACTGTGCAACGCTATGAGGCACCACCCATTGGTATGCAATTCTATGCCAAAGAAATGTAGTTTTGAGAGCCACGCTTATATGGCAATCAGTTTCTACATTCTTAATCATGTGTGTCCATTTGTAGTGCCAGTGAACAGAAAACAAAGCAAGAACACGGTGTTTGACACGCACAGATCCCCTGCAAGAAGAAGCCATATTAGGTATGTGACCTCCTCAGTCATTAACTTCAGGGTAGGGTTATCTTGGCTCTTTTCCACCCACTGTATCAGCTGGGAGACCACGCCATTATGATAAGCAAGTTCTATGTGAGTGAGAAGTGATCTGTACAATATAAGTGGACTCTTTTAATTTCTGCCCTGCTACAGTTCCTACTGAAAATCTTAAGCATATTTTTCATTGTTCAGTACATGTATTCTTTCCAGAATAAAGAAGCATGCCATCCACAGTAGTGATACAACGTCCTCATCGGACGAGGAGCGTTTTGAACGGAGAAAAAGTAAAAGCATGACACGTGCTCGGAACAGGTGGGCTTAAACCTCTTAGCGCTCAATTTTATTTTTCCGTAATTCCAGACCAGTTTCTAACAGAATGAATGTTTTTGTGTATAAGATGCCTACCTATGAATTTGCGAGCAGAGGACCTGGCCAGTGGCGTGCTTCGTGATCGGGTGAAAGTTGGTGCTAGTTTAGCTGATGTCGACCCCATGAACCTGGATACCTCTGTGAGTATTTGCTCTGCTTTTCGAACAGAAGTCATCAACAGTACATATTGTAACAGAGCTCTTAAGTGTGTGGGGGGAAAATGGCCATATTTCAGCAGCTCTAGTTTTTGAAAGATGAACCCCAGCTGCAGCTCCTAGAGACTAGCTACAAGATTTCATTTATCTTTTTTAACCCTTGTTTAGTGTGGCTTATTTGTTGGGGTTGGGAAAGAAAAGTTGATGACAAATATTTAGATTATTTAAAGATGAATAGACAGAAAACTTCCTGCTTTAAGTTCAAACCAGATGTCTCAGTTGTTTAGGGTCTAGTCATAAGAGAGTATCCTTAAACACCATTACAACCCAAAACATAGCCACTTTAAATATATTAACTGTTAATTAATCTTTAAGAATTAAAACTGTTAACATCATTCAGTCAGTTCGTTGCTTATCTGGACCTTTTGTGTCACTGGACCTGTATTAAGTTTAGTTTACATCTACGTTTAAAGCATTTAGCAGACGCTCTTATCCATGTACAAGGTGCTGTGTAGTTAAGAACATTTCCACACTAATAAAAACCATGCTTGTGCCAATACGTGTCTCATTTTTTTTTTTTTTTCAGTCCAGGTGTTCTTTGAAGAGAATATCTCTGCTACAGAATGAAATAAATTATTATTATTATATAATTATTTGCAGTGCAATACTAAGATTTAGACATTTGCCCCACTTCAGTCTGTTTGTGGAAACATTAGGAAAGGAATATTTCCTGCTGAATCACTCCTGTGTTGGATTAACTATGTCTTTGGCCATCCCAATACAGGTGAAGTTTGACAGTGTAGGAGGGCTTACTGCTCACATTAAATCTCTTAAGGAGATGGTGGTCTTTCCTCTTCTCTACCCTGAAGTTTTTGAGAAGTTTAAGATCCAGCCTCCAAGGTAAGACCCGGAGAATGTGTTTTCACGTGTCTATAAATGTATTAAAACAGACTCATTGGTTAGCTCTGGATTTGTCATTATTCTGAGCTATTGACAGCCATGCTTTCCTGTGCTGCTGTAGGGGTTGCCTGTTCTATGGGCCTCCGGGGACAGGGAAGACATTGGTGGCTCGGGCGCTGGCTAACGAGTGCAGTCAGGGTGACAGGAAGGTTTCCTTCTTTATGAGGAAGGGAGCTGACTGCCTTAGCAAATGGGTGGGAGAGTCAGAACGACAGCTCCGCCTTCTCTTTGACCAGGTTAGATTGTTCAACTTGTTCTGTAACAGTTGTACTAAATGTCTGGGGTTTTATTTGTATGTACAGAACCGAAATGTTATGTTGTTTGTGGTATCAATTTAGTAATATTCTCTGCAACTACTTGTAGGCATACCTCATGAGGCCGTCTATCATCTTTTTTGATGAGATTGATGGCCTTGCACCTGTTCGTTCTAGCAGACAGGATCAGATTCACAGGTAATTTCATTGATCTAATATACGATAGAGTTATCAAGCTCAGTTCGCCTGTTTCAATATTTCTTTGCAATGCAATTATTATTTTAGCTCCATAGTTTCCACATTGCTGGCTTTAATGGATGGTTTGGACAGTCGAGGGGAGATAGTGGTCATTGGTGCTACAAACAGACTTGACTCTATCGACCCTGCACTCAGGAGGCCTGGTCGTTTTGACCGGGAATTTCTGTTCAACCTGCCAGATAAACAGGTGAATAAATTCTTTCAGTGTGACTGCTATATCCAGCCTGGTCTCAGCCTTTTCAAGAATCTCATCGACTTTGATCATTGACTGCCAAAGTAGATGGCAAGATATTTGCTCTGAAGGCTTGATAACATTTCTACGATCATGTTTCTGAATGTTTTTATTTCTATTCAGGTTTTATTTCTATTCTATACTAACTGTGTATATTTTTTTTATCTGCAGGCTCGAAAGCACATTTTAGAAATTCACACCAGGGATTGGAACCCAAAGCTGTCAGATTCATTTATAGATGAGTTGGCAGAAAAATGTGTCGGTAAGAAAGACACTAGTGAGCCTTTTTGAGATAAATATTGCAGTAAACCCTCGTTTATCGCGGTTGATCCGTTCCAGACTCGACTGCGATAAGTGAATTTCCACGAAGTAGTATTTCCGTGTAGTTGGAGCATAGAAAACCTGTTTAAGACCTTCTAAATACGGTTTTTAACATTATTAGAACCCTCTAGACAAGAAATAAAACCCGATTTTTTAGAAAAAAGTTAATAAAAAAAAATTGACTCATGACAACTGAGCGCAACTCGCATTTTCACTGTCTCGATCAACTTTTTAATGAATATACTGTATTTAAAAAAAACGCGATAGAGTGAAGTCGCGAAATTCGAAGCGCGAAGTGGCGAGGGTCGACTGTATAGGTAAAGAATTGATGTTTTGTATTCTGGGTTTTTTTTTGTCTGGCAGAAATGTTAGTTTATTTTATTGTAAAGGTAAATATTTATGCATAGTGGTTGTTAGTGTAAAAGTTGATAAACCCTGAACAGTATAATAAGTTTATTGGGTTGTGTTGAGTTAAGCAGCCTGTGATTGCTCCTCTCACCAGGTTACTGTGGTGCCGACATCAAAGCACTTTGCACGGAGGCTTCCTTGGCGGCATTGCGGCGGCACTATCCTCAAATATACAGCAGCAGTCAGCGCTACAAATTGGATGTGGGCTCTATTGTGCTGGGGCCGCAGGACTTTGGCCATGCTCTGCGTACTATCGTTCCAGCTGCTCAGAGAGCTCTCGCGCCACCAGGTCGGGCTTTGTCCTGCACACTGCAGCCTCTGCTGGAGAGATCCCTGGCCCACACACTCACCTGCCTTCTTCGAGTCTTCCCCCATGCAGAGCTCCCACACAGGGAACAAACACACGGTACGGAGTTTACACCTGGTGGGACAGTACCCTGGTTGTTGTTTGTTTGTTTTTTTATGTTTCTTTGCATTTTTTTGGAGTTCTTTGCTTGAATACTGTAAGCTCTAATGTAATTATATATGTCCACCATTTGCCTGATTGATCAGTTTTCATTATTGTTCAATATCTGGCATCAGCTATGTATGTGATATGACAAATTCTTCTTTCTTTTTTTTTTTTTTTAACACAAAAATCTGTCAAATAGATCTTTCAGGTTTTGTAATTATAAGTTTTGTTTGGGTCACATTTGTTGTTCCACTGGTTTTTGATATGAGTGATGAAATAAATTTCTTAACAGAAGGTTCAGGCATTTTTCATATGTTAAAATTCATACAGCAAGCAGTTATGATGGTTAGATTCATATGAGTAATAGAGCTTTGTTGGCCCTTGCATTTTCATCTCTTAGTCAGTGCCTTAGTGGTACATCAGTCTATCGCTGTCCACTGGAAATTAATTTCCTCTAACTTCAAACCTCTACATTAGTCAGCTTCAGTAGATTAGACAGAGAGTAATTAAATTTCTGCACCATATTTCTGCAGGGAACACATCTCTTGCTCTAGTTAATGACTTCCAATTTAGAAGACTGCTTTCTCTCCATCAGTAATAACTCATAAACTGACTGATACAGCTCTAATATGTTAGGAGCTTTCCTCTAAACCTATTATTTTCATACTTAAATGTAAATTTATAGGGTGATCTTATAAATAGGCTGTATGAAACTAATGAACATGACATACATCTTAATGATAAAAAAAAAGCTCTAACAATATATCTTCCAATTAGGCTGGAGTTTTCAATTTTTCTCTCAGTAGACTAGTTCTTCTGGACTTTTAATGGTCGAAATTGATCTTCAAACTTTCCAGCTGTTCTAGCAAAGTATTACAGCATATTTTATAAATGACTTTTGTGAATTTCTTTGCACAGACTCTGACAATCAGCTGCTGGAGGAGGACTCTTGCAGCGAGGGTGAAGATGGAGCTGGTGCTCAGTCCATTTATGATGCTCAGCCAGGATCCCCAAAGAAATCACACTCCTCCTTCGTACACAAACCCTTCCTTCATTTTACTACGTAAGATACGTTTTATTCAAGTACAGTACTTATCTGTATATGGCTAGAGATTTTTGATTAGAGATCTGTATTGGAACTTGAATGGCTGTGAATATTCAGTATTTTTAGGCTGCATCCGAACACGTAGTATGCATTAGCGGCGGTCGAGTACCTACTACACGACTGTTACTGTAGTACGTATGGGTATGCAAGCAAATCGTAAGGACACAATTCGTATGTACTTCGTCACCAGCTTACTTTCCTTTGGCCCAAACGTTCACAGATGAAATATGTATGTCTGCAGCGGCATTATTTGAAAGTGCGCAGTGTATACAGGGCAGCAATCTATATATATAAAATTCTTTTCGCGCTTGAAACGGAAATGACGTGTGCCCGGAAACAGCGTGACTAGGGCCTACATCTCATCTCATCTAATCTAATTCTATTCTATATTCATAAATACTGCATTTTATTTTTTTCCCTTGCGCTCAGTGAGCGGAGCCACTGGGTATTCGGCTAGCGTGTTATAGATTTTCAGAGAGACCAGTGATCTGTGCTGCTCTCTGTTGGGCTGCACTGGAGTAACAGCTTAATATAGTCATTTTCTTTTACAAGGCAGAGAGCAGATGTTCTTTCTTTTATTTTCATTTATATTAATTTGTTACACATTCAGCTTTTTGTCTGTTGTATCCAGGTATATAGGCAGTATTTCAGTCATTAACTGGCGTACACTGCAAATCTTTTGTGTTAATGCAATTTTCTCAATCCATATAAACTGCCTTAGGTCATTGTATAAAAGCTGAACATGTCCATTAAATCTAATTCAGCTTTTTTTTTTTTTTTTTTTATAACCTCTAAGTAACTTCAGGCTTGCTTATATTCTATCGAAATATGCTCACTCTTCTTGCACTCTTTATAAAGCACTTTAGGGCATTGACTTTCTCGCTCATACAATCCTTTTTTTTTTTTCAGCACGCATTTCAAAAATATTTTTGAAATTGTTTTAATTAATTGTTCTTTATTTAAAAAAGTAAGTAGATTTTTTAAATTTTTTATCTTTTCTTTATTCTTTAATCTAAACTGCAGTATGTTGCTGTACTGTGCAGGGAGGTGCCATCAGCCGAATTTTAATATTTGAGTATCCATAAGAAGAACTGGACAGATATTTTGTCTTTGCCGTGGCATATGTGCCGTTTTAAAATTTGCTCCTGTCAGTGGTCCTTCTATTTTGACATGATAGATAAACAGAAATATCTACTCCACAGCAAAAAAACTTTACTTTAACGGTTTGTCCTTTGGCATTGGTTAAAATGCAAACTTTCCAAAGGTGAAGGAGTGGAAATGTCACCAGATTAAGAGATTTAACAATGAGTGAATGTTTAGTTTAGTCAGTCAGTACAGAAATTTGCAAATGATATTTACCAAACCTGTAAATGAAAACGGACATGAATTTGTAAGTAGAGTAATTGAGATGTGTCGTGTGCAGCTCTGCATCTGAAATAAGATGGGCAAAACTTTGACTAGTGCTGTTCTGATCTTTATTGGAAATATATTATCTGTCTTTGCACAGCATAACGGTGTGGCTCTTAATCAAAATGCTGCCAGACAGATGTTTTCTTACTGATATCATGTGGGCATAAGGCATAACAAATACCTGAATTTACTGGGTGTTTGAATACCAGTGCACACCCCTAGTGTTGTGCACATGTTTCATAACAGGGTAGAACCATTGGTGTGTACAGATTGAGCAGTGATCTGCAGAAAAACACTGACCAAACTAAATAAATTCTTAGATCTGTCATGAAGTAAACTGTGTGTGTGTGTGATATTTCTTTCCTTCTGAATCAGGTCTGCCTATCAGCAGCCAACCTCATACCGACCACGACTTTTGCTAACAGGGCCTCAGGGTTCAGGTCAGAGCACACATTTGGCCCCTGCTCTGCTGCATCACCTCAACAAGTTCACTGTGCACCGCCTCGACCTGCCCACTCTCTATTCTGTCAGTGCCAAGACCCCAGAGGAGTCCTGCGCTCAGGTCAGTACACTCACACACTCGCACTCCACTGTGTTTCAACCTTTATTAAATTGTGTCCTTTCCACAGCAAGTTCTTTCTGTTTAGCTTTGTGAATCAAATCAGTAGAGCCTGTGTCTTGTATAACCTCCATAGGTGTGCGTTTTATAATGAAAATAGGTTAGGAGTTCACCGTTTTATAAGCTGTAACATGTCATTGTTAAAGTAATGATGTTATTATTTAACATGAAATTTACTATTTGTCCATTATTTTAGTCATGACTGATCAATTTTCTTGATGAACATTGCTTTATAAGATGTTTTTTTCCTCCCCGGTTGCCTGGTTACTATACAGAAAAGATGGATGATAATCAAAATTTGGTCTTTTCATGTGATTTCCTTTATTATTTATGAAAATATAATGTCCATGCATTTCATTGACAGCTTCATTATCTGCAGATCTGTCTGTCTGTCTTATACTTTTTTTTTCTTTTTTTTTTTTTAAACTCACTGACTCTCTCCAACCAAGCAACATACAGATGAGGTAGAACTCTTAGTTAGAAGATTTAATTTTATGCAAATTAAATACACGAAAGCATGTTTTTCTGTCATAAAACTGGTCTGTGTACTTGATGTCCATTAGCACTAGATGGAATCTTTTAGAGATTCCCAATAGTATTGTGTGACAAATAGGATTCTGGAGATAAGATTGGATCTTTTATTTATTGAGCACTCAGAGTAGATCAATACGGCCTTATAGTCAGTCATCAGTCTGTATAGAGGGGAGGAGGGAGGGTGATCAGTTCTTTCTGCTGCATGGACACAAATGCAGAACATGCACACAAATGCAGAAAGCCTTTCTTTAAAGACTGAACAGAGCTGGCACAGTGGAACACACAGACATAAAAGAAAATAGATCCTCGTGTGATGCAATGCTAGATCTTATAAATGTTAATCAAAGAAATGTAGATGATCATTTTCTATATTCTTCTGTATTTGACAGTCTTGTGTAGTGACATGTTGGTGTGTGATCACATTGTATAATATTTCATATCTTTTTTTTTTTTGTTAATCCTGTTCTTTAAATTGGCCAAAACATTTTCTTTGGGGGGTGGGGGGGTAGACATCTGGCTTCCACACGATATGATATGATTTTGATTTTATGAAGCATCGATTCCTGAAGCAGTGCTAGGATTTCGGTTCAGTAGCCTCCAATCAATACGACCAGCTTTGTTCAGAATCTGAAAGTCTACCGTTAAATGACGTGCAAATGATGATGACTATTTTTAATGTATCAGATTTATAGGCAAATCATCTTGCTAGTCTATTTTACATATCAATTTAAAATATGAATTATTTCCACACCACTTCTGTCCTTTTTTTTTTAATTTTAATAACATTAATTAAATAGCCGAAGAAAATCAATTTATGATTCAATGCCTTGATTAATTTCAAAAATTCCCTTTAAAATCAGTGTATCAATCCAAACTGTCAGATTGTTACCTTTACATTTCATCTACAGAGGCTTCTTGCTTAGTCACTGATTTTTTTTTTTTTATTATATGTTAATTTAAAATAAATTGACTGCTTATACACTTTAACATCATGTATGATTCATTCTCTTGCCAACTGAGTTTCAAAGTCATTATGACACTGTACTGTATATACTTGCTGTGATGGGATACAATGCGAACAGTCTTATTGAGATTATTGTTGTTAAACAAGATTTATGATGTTAAAACATCACTACGTTTAAGGATTGGCTTGCCTTTTTCAGGGGAAGCCCTGTAACAAGGGAGAGAATTGTACTGAGGGGAAGAAAGTTTTGAAAATGTTTCTAAGTGTGCTTGTTTTAGGCTAAAATGTGATAGCTACTTAGTGTTGAAATAACATAATAAAGAGCTAATTACAGTAATGCTTTGTGCATTCGCGTTTCTGTATTCGCGACATCAGATTTGTGAAATTTTCTGTGGAACCTAACTAATTTACATTTGCGTTTTTTTCACACATCTGCGAAATCCTCAAAAAGCCTGGCGTTAGACGATAACTGTCACACACTGCCCATGTCACCATGCGCCAACCTCTTCACCTAAAACTAAGGCTGCCTGTTAGTTCTCCCTGTCACTAGAGGGCAGTACAAATCGACTGCTATAAAGACAAAGAGAGAGAGAGACTCGGAGTTGTAGAGGAAGATTTTCGAGGAAGTGTGCGTCAATTTTTCAATTCCTGCAAGAGTAAAATGTTTTCCTGTTTTTAGCTTTGTGTTCAACTAAGTAAATTGACACTATATTTTCATTTTATTTCAATAAATACACTTTTTGTGACATTTTTGTTTGGTGGTGTGCCTTGTGATTTTTCTAATGTAAAATATGTGCCGTGGCTTAAAAAGGTTGAGAAACACTGAATTAGGTGATACTGTACTGTTTTTACATCAACCATTTATTTTTTGAGGGGTAATGTATTAAACTAACTTTTAAATGAAATTAAAGTCTTTTCGGAGCATTATTTAGGTCATATTTGTGGTTTAAACTTTAGAAATAATAATTTATTAGCATTTTTAGTGACGCGATTTTCACACATCTGCGCCGGGGTCTGGAACCTAACCCCGCGAATGCACGAGGTATTACTGTATGTGCTTTAATACAGATTAATAGAATTAAAATTAACACAAATTATTATTTTTTTCTTCTAGAAAAGTTTCTCATGTAGCATGCTATGTTTGTGCAGTCAAGAGAAAGTCAGGGAGATATTGGGCTTTGAAATTTTTTTTTTTTTTTTTTCCCCCCCTGTGAGCTGTGGTGTTCCGTCCACATGAACACACTGTCCTAAAATTCGTTACGCTCTGGTACTGAAAAGGGGCTGGGCTTCGGGTATAAATTAAAACTTTACCTGAAAAGCAAACCTACCTTAGCAGTGCTTCGAGAGTAACGTTTTCTCAGTTGTCCTTTTTCTTACTGAAAGGTGTGTGCATGTGTGTTTGACTCTAGGTGTTTCGGGAAGCACAGCGGCGCGTGCCAAGTGTAATCTACATGCCACATGTCAGTGATTGGTGGGAGACCATAAGTGACACAGTGAAGAGTACGTTCCTCACACTGCTGCAGGATGTTCCCTCCTTCACCCCTCTCCTCATCCTGGCCACAGCTGAGATCAGCTACCAGCAGCTCCCTGAAGAGGTGACAATGCCTTTTCTATATCTTTTGGGCCTACCTTGTTGCCCTTTTCCTTGGATTGCATTTCTCACAGTGTGCCATCTTCCAGCTTTTGATGCACTGGCATGTTTGCTGAAGTGGATATTAGCGATTGCTTGTTATACAGGGCGTCCCAAATAGTGGATCCATAGGTAATTAATTATTTAAATACAGATATTGCAGCAAAAGCTCAGCAAATGATGGCCTTGGACTTTGCGACACTTGTGTATACGCTAAACGTTGAACATTTGATAAGGTGTCAGAACTGATGTCGTCACCTGCAGAGATGCTTTCCTCTTAAATTTCATGCGAGGAAAAATAATGCCTATGGATCCAGACTTTTGGGACACCCCGTACGTACTTCTGTAGAAGTTTCTGAGGGTGTAAATGTAGTTTTTCAACAGAGTTTTTAAAATTCTATTGTAATTCCTGGTGCAGATATGTTTCAGAATGCATGCTAGCAGCATTTAGCGCCAAGGAAATCATAACATTAAGAAGCACTCACAATCAGGTACAGTGTAAAAAATATTCACAGCCTTATAACTTTGCATTTATCTTGCAAATATAAATATCGTTTTAGCATAGTTCTGTTGATCAGTACGTAAACACATATGCACAACATTTATGTTCCGATTTTAAGAGAAATTGAATTCCAAAATTAACATGCCTTTTTTAAAAAAAAATGTATATAAAAACATTGTAATTTCTTTTTAATCATCTTAGACTAGTTGCAGCTTATTAGGCTGCATGTAAATGGGGATAATCTTAAAATGTTGCTGTCACAGAACCTCTAAATGATTCTGATGAAGCGCTGTTACTAAGTGCTCCATCAACTCTCAGTCCCTTCATTACCCTGCATGGTTCTGGAGTGCGGCTGGAGTGCTTTTAACAGGGCAGTAAAAAAAAAAAAAAAAAAGGCAAAACTACTGTGCTGAGACTATTGGTAATGCAGCCAAGTTTTGTACTTTGTTCAGCACAGGAACCAAATACAGCTTCGTGAAGTAGATAAATGTGCTTAGGGCTACTTTTGATTTCAACTCCTCTATAATTCGATAAATGGTACATCAGCCTTTTAAGATATCTGATGAATTCTCTCTTATTTTATTATTTTGAAACAAAATCTGTGCCAAGGAAACCAAGGCATTTGGGTTTATCTTTTTATATTCTGTCGATGAAATAAAATGACAGCTGCAGATCAGTATTGAAGGCAGATCAGGTTGATCTGTAATATTTTCAGTTGTGTGAAAGTGTGAATACAAAATTAAATTTCATTCCTCCCAGCCAGTATTCCTTTCCTCCGCACAACAACAACAACAACAAAAAACTTATCCCATGTACCAAACTCCTACAGCAGAGGGGGACCTTGTACAACCCAAGACAGATTTCAGATGGAAAAGTAGACTAATAATCTACATTCTGCTGTCATATACGTGCTTCAGTCAGGGGTTTGTTTAGTTTTATGTTATCACAATAGGTCTGTGTAGACTGTACATACTGTAGGCTAATCTTAATAATAAATGGTAGGCTCAGTCTTTGAAACGTATTTTGCTTGATCAAACTTTAACACTGGACAGCTTCTAGTCCAGATTATTGAATTAAACATTGCTTAGGAAAACCACAATATTTACGTTTTAGCAAAGAATTTTGAAGAAGAAAAAAAAAAACTACAAAACTTTTTCTTTCTTTTTTTTCCTCTTTTTTTTTTTTTTTAAACTCTTTAACCAATGATACGGAGACCTGACATGCATTTTTCCCCCGCAGTTCTTTCTCTTTAAAACTTCTCACTCCTGTTCCTCATACATTGATACACCTCCTTGACACTATTTCCTCTCACTTCTTTTGTCCTCTTTGATTTTCCCCAGGCTTTGTTTTCGTCTGCTTTTCTCTTCTGATATCCATTATTTCTGTTCTTCCACCAAGGACGTTGCAGTCAACTCACTGCTTTGAATGAAACACAGGAGAGAGAGATGCATGGTATGCCAGTGGGGAGCTGCTGTGGCAGGCACATGCTTTTTTACCTCACAGGGAAGCTTTGAGATCCCTGAGAAGCCCATACTGTGAGCCCAGGCTACCTGGAGTGTGTTGTTGGGGGTTTCTGATTGGGTGGTGGTGAAGCTCTTGATCAAAGCCTGTTAGAGGAAGCAGGGCCCACCAGGAGGGCACAGTAATGCTACTAGAGAACAGACTGCTAATTTTATTGACACAAGCCGCTTGTGTTTTCTCTACAAGGCATATTCATTAAAGCCTGCTTTAGTCCCAAAAGGAGACGATGTTTTTAGGAGATAGTAGATTACCTTGTAGTCTCTCTGTAGTATTGGATTCTGTCAGGGCCATTATATCTCCAATGCTTTAATCAGACTACCACTTTGTCACCCTCAGAAGTCTACTGGAACTGCCATTTATGCTGAAGCCTAGGCTGGCAAAACTTGATATCTGGTCTGGCATTTCTTTTTTTATAATTTAATATATTTTTATTTGGAGTAGGTGATTTGCCAAGAAATATACCTTATTAGCTTGAGATGTAGATGTAAGGAAATCCGGATGTAGCTTGAGATCAATAATAAACAAGCTAAAGGTTACTGTGAAGAAAACTCCCTGTGAAGACATGATTTATAAACCTTGAGAAGAACTGGACTCAACAGGAAACCCTTCCTCTTCGGAATAAGGCAGGAAAAATGAAATAAACATTTACTTGATGTAGAATTTGTAAATTTAGGTTTGCTGTCAAAGCGTCAGGAAAACCAATGGTAATAAAAAAAAGCTAAATATGTATTAACTCTACTGCCATATTGCCTAACCCTAGCTTTTATTTTTTATTTTTTTAACAGATAATGATCAGAATCTTCCATCATAACTGCTTTTTTCTTTCTTTCTGTCTAACACGCCCTCTTACATGAGCACTGTGGTGGCTGGGAATTGTGTAGTGCTGAAATGTGATCGTTTGAAATTTAAAAGTCGGTTCATGCTTTGAAAGCCCTTTCAAAGCATCTTCGATGGAGTTGAACTATCGTTAGATTGACTTGCCTTGGTGTGAAATCCCGCTCTTAATCTGGGTGAGGGTGCACCCCTTTATCTACTATTCACATGGGATAACTTCCACTCAGAAGCAGAGAGGACTGTGGGTTGGAGATGTGTGTGGAATTGCAAGCAGGTTTTCAGTCAGTGACAGTCCATTTTGGGTATTGATCAATTGGGGGATCATAACAGGTGATGGAGCTGTTAAAGGGGTTGGTGAGCTTTTTAGATTTTTAAGAGATCTGTTAGTGTGTGGAGCAGAAGGATTGCCACAGGTTTAGTTGGCAACAGTTTGCAGGGTCACTTGGATTCTGGCATGTTCAGCATGACAGCTGTCCTCTCTGCAGTGCTGCACCTCAGGGGTGAGTACTCATTCTGCCTTAGATAGGAATAATAAAAACCTCCTCTCTGTCTCCTCTACTGCTTTCTGTGCTAGAGAGAAGGACCAGGTGTCAGTCATGTGCCTCATGTTTACATCTGTAGTGAAAGTATTTAGCACTGCCACATCCCAAAGGTGTTCTGCTGGATTCCCAATCTGGTGACTGGGAGAGCCACTGAACTGTTCTTGAAACCAGTTTGAGACGAGTTTTGCATTGTGATATGATGCATTATCATGCTTTAATTGATAGATGATACATTGTGCCCATATGGTGCCAGAAACAATACACCAAGGATGTTGAAGGTGTTGCACGTAAGCATTATGAACATTTTCTCCTCTGTTTTGGCCTTGGTCCGTTCCCAACCAACAGCGGGCTCCTCCCTATCATGTAACAGCTACCAACCAGGGAGCGTATGTGCTAGCGTGCTTCCTCCAAGACTGGTCTGTTTTGTACGTTTCTTGCACTGTGCCTCTGGGTAGTCAGTCTCGGTAGCATTCATCATCTGCTAGAGAAAATCGTTACCTGTTTTACGTAAGTAGCATTGCATACTCATTTTCTTCCAGGCAGAGTTTCAGCCGTATCGGAATGAAAACCGAGACAATCCTACCACTAGTAGAAAAAAAAATCAATCTATCTGGACGATTTTTAGTATTTTGTGGCGAGCAGGTTGTCTGTAGGAGTCACGTTGGCCTGTACGTACACAGATTATCAGGTTCTTTGCTGAGTTTGTAATGAAGAAACAGTAGGTTTCCACTCCAATTCTCCAAAACAAGTGGCCAGAGGAAGACCTGACATGATGTTGAGAAGGTGAGAGACGAAATCTCGATGAATTTCATAAAGCCTCACTTTATTAATAGCCTGATAGTACCTGAATGGCTGATGCCATTAGTTAAGTCAGCAAGTGTGGGTGGCTAGCAGGCTAGTAAAATATCTAGACTGAACATGTTTCAGTGAATTCTAAGGTGGAAATGTGGTTGACTCACAAGACTGTGATGCTAAGGTCATGAGAAAGTAATGCTTTCTGAGAAACTGTGCACAAATGGTGCAAGGTCTTCATTGACACTGGCGCATCTGTCAAGCAGGACTTCGTCATTTTGCTCAGTTTCTGGTACATGTGTGTCTCCCTCAAATTTGATGATCTAGCACGGCTCGAAGAGTAGTTCCAGCTGTAACGTAACACTGTTTACCAATATACCTCAAATTTTGTTTACTGTGCAGCCACTAACTGGTACTAATAGCAATTCCTCACTTTCTCCAATGTGCAATTTTGCATCCAGTAATGCCTACAGTATTCACCTTAGATACACTACAGAAGGCACAGTTAGGACACCAGTGAAGCAGCACTCATTCGCACTTAGACGGCAGAGGACGGATCTGCGCAATGGACTGTACTGACTGAATTAATATCATGTATCCAGCAATAACTGTAAAAAGGGACTAGGGTCATAAAAGAAATGCTTCCTTTGTGACCAAGCGAAAGCAGTTTTCGAGTGTGCCAGCATTGGTTTGTCATTTAATGTCCAGTGCCCCTTTCTTTTATAGGTGTTTTTGCTGATCTTTGCATTTTCTCACTCTCCATGTGGCCTCTCCCCATTTTGCCACTCTTTTTTAAATCTTATTGTAATTAAATCCTCTTTGGAACTGTCCTGAATTACGACTCTTGAACATTCAAGCATCAGCTACTATGAAACTACAAGTCAAATCAGACTGTTTATCTTGCACTGTATACAGTATTGTTTTTTTAATTAAATGGCCATACAGTACTTATTGTTATTACACGTAACATTTGAATAATCTGTTCTGACTGGTTAATTACAGAATCCACTTTATTTCTGTTATTTCTGTATAACAGACCATCGCTATGGATCATGTCATTAGGAGAAGCAGTAAAATAATTTTTAAATAAATTTAAAAAATCATTTTAAATCAGTATTTTTAATTTGTGATTTCTTTAGCAATGTACATCGAACCAGCCATTATTGTGCAATAAACACCTTCATGGTGATTCAGGGCCCTGATACCAGCAGTAATGACCCGCTCACTGTATATTATCCCTTACTTAATAATTCATTGTTAACAGTAATGATGAGAAAATGTACAGTGCATTAATTCCATTTCATTCAAACATTCATGTGATTTATGAACAATAACAGTAATGATTGGAAAACGTATTTAACAGAAAATCACACAGTGGTCTTCAACAGTCCTAACAGCAAAACATTGGCAAGTATTTTATTTGTAATATTGAATTTTAATATTGACCTGCATAAAGATGTACTACATGGTTGAAAAAAGTGTTAATGTACTGTACATTTTCCGTTCCTTATTGTTTGCTACCAAATTACTAAGAGTAAGTACTGAATGGCCATTTGATTGAGAACAAAATGATAGTCACTGACTTTTGCACAGATTGTATACAAGCTCAAAGGAGCTCAAGTCCATTTGAGTTGTGCTATGAACATCCTCCAGAAATGCGGCATGGTTACAAAGAGGTCTTTTGTATTAGAGCTGAGCAGGATGCTGCTCTTGACTAGGAGGGAGGAAAGGACACTTCACCTACAGTAGGGGGAAAAACAGTGCAAAATGGAAGTGCACTATAGAAGGGTAAATATGATCTGCAGGTGTTTAAAAGGAGTCAGTCCACTTTCGTGCAGTTTGTTGATGCTTTTTATGAAGCCATAATAATTCTTTTTCTCTACCAAGCACCATGTATTTTCTGATTATCCAAAGCTTCCTTTGTTGCGGTCTTGCGCGCATGTTGAATTTATGAATGCATAGGTTATTTTCTTTTGAGTGGTGTTGATTTTACGTAAGGGGTGGCAGGCGTGAAGAGGAAATTTCTCTCCTCTTCCTAATCCTACTTGTTGCTACATGTCCAGCCCGCAACCTGTGATCCATCAGGCCTAGTGCAGCACTTATCTCTGTCCTTATGGTGGCAACATTTCAATTTCAAATAAAAACCAATTATTATTGCATTGTTATCAATCATTCATGCATCAGGAACTTGAACTTTGGAAAGCACTGAAAGTAATCAGAATGACTTTCTACTGCTGAGAGTTGGACAAAGTATTCAGCTCCATTACATGAAATATTACTCCAAGTGAAAGTTGTCCAGCCAGTTGCTTTTAAAAATACGCAAGTATCCAAAAGTTCTTTTTAAATTGTAATATTTGCAATATTGAATCTTTTTGGTGGTTTCATTTAGACTTTCGTCAATAACTTAAGTTCTGCATTTTTCGCTAGCTAGCTATAAGTATGTCTCAGCAGTGGATTCACAAATTACCAGTACCCACTTCCAGTATGACAACTTGGCCATAAAAATACATAAAAGGTCATTGAACCAACCATAGCAAAAAAAAAACTGCAACTGCCACAAGCACAATTTCCTTTAAATTGTTTATGTACGGATGTTTATATACACGCATAGATTTTCAGGCTCGACGGTGAATTTTTGTATGCAGTGATGAGGTTTGTATGCAGTAAACAGAGTAATATGTAAAACAGTATAAGATATACACAGTGTAACAGTATAATATCTTTTTTTTTTTTTCTTTTTTCATTTCAAAACTACTGTAAATAAATGACATTTATTACTGTCCACCTCTGCTGGTATTTAATAGTTGGATAAAACTGTGTGAGAAGAGTTTTATTGAGACACTAATAGTGTCACTGTAGTGTTTGTTATATATA
>JAOVYU010000040.1:1140517-1154692 GCA_025674565.1 Synodontis membranacea | reverse complement strand
TCTCTCTCTCTCTCTCTCTCTCTCTCTCTCTCTCTCTCTCTCTCTCTCTCTCTCTCTCTCTCTCTCTCTCTCTGGGCTTTAGGTAATCACAATCCCAGCTTGGTGTTAATCCAAATTTCATGGCCTCCTAATGGTGTCCATTAAAAGTATACTCTGTAGACAGCATGCCTCGTCTGTCATGTCATTCAGCACAAACACTAGTGTGGAATGCACAGCAGTTGGCAGTGAAAGCGTCTGAGCCAGCCAAGGGATTGCAATATATCTGATGTAGGAGCAGTGCTCCAAAGCCATTGCCAAAGAGACTTCATCCCTCTGTTGTGAGCTCTTAACTGGAGAACAGACTTTGGTGAAAGTAACTTACTTTCCTAGCATTTGACAGTAAATGGTGTAGGCCAGTGACTTAGCAAAATGAGTTACTGCTTTAATTGAATAAGAGATGATAATCCCTAAACCATCACATTAACAGCCCATGTAGCTCCATTAAAAGTCTTCGACGACATTAGACACAAATTAGAGACCTTGTGTTTCAAAATTAAGTCAATTTTAAACTATCAAGGCTTTTATTTTACACCAGCTGCTTCTCACACCGAGTGTTCTTTTATGGTTTTATTCACTGCTTTAGTAAAAGTGACATGGAAATTCCAGTCAGCTCCAGAATTGTTGGAGAATGTTTCACTGGTTAATTGGCTTGAACCCACTCTGAAAATATGAGGGTTGAATATGCTTACGATTTTCTTTTAAAAATTTACTTTGAGTTTAGTATTTTGTGAAACGTCCCACATACAGACTGAAACTGTGTCTGAGCGTATCTGCTGACGCTCCTGCTCACACCAGTGTTGTTCCTGGAATCCTCGTGCAGTTCACATTCCTCAGCAGCACACTTCTGATGCTGATCAGATCCCAGATAACCATTTAAGAATCCCTAAACACTGTGGTTAACCTAAAGTAAAATATAGGTGTGATAGTTACATTGCCGTTGCATTTTGCCCAGAAGAATTTTAATGGGTGCTAAGATACACTACCAGTCAAAAGTTTGGACACACCTTCTCATTCAATGGTTTTCTTTATTTATTATTATTTTCTACACTGTAGATTAATATTGAAGACATCAGAATGATGAAAGAACACATATGGAATTATGCAATGAACAAAAAAGGGTTAAACAAACCGAATGTTTTATATTTTAGATTCTTCATAGTAGCCACCTTTTGCTTTGATGACAGTTTCGCACACACTTAGCATTCTCTCAGTCAGATTAATCAGCTGTTCACCTGGAATGCTTTTCAACAGTCTTGAAGGAGTTCCCAGAGCTGCTGAGCACTTGCTGACTGCTTTGTCATCACTCAAAAGCAAAAGGTGGCTACTTTGAAGAATTTGTTTAAAGGTTTAAATTTGTTTAAACTCTGGTTTGTTTAACCTTTTTTTGTTTACTTCATAATTCCATATGTGTTCCTTCATCATTTTGATGTCTTTAATATTAACCTACAATGTAGAAAACAATACAAATAAACAAAACCATTGAATGAGAAGGTGTGTCCAAACTTTTGACTGGTAGTGTATTCTGATGTATTTTTGATAAAGGTCAAATAAGATTGATTTCTGTAATATTTTTAGGAAGCTAATTAACTATAAAGACTTTTTTCATAGCCTTATTTTTACATGGCTTTATGAAGGGTGCTAAGAATTGTAATAAATTATCAGAGATTATTAGAAATCTTGCCACAGTGATCGTATAATTTTGAACATCCTGCCAACTAGGGCTGGACGATATGAGGATTTATTATCGATATCGTGAAAAATTGTCACAGTACACTTTCACTGATATCATGGGTATTGTGATATCTTTCTCGAACATCCTTTAATGGCAATGACTAACTCTGATTGGAAGCAGCTGATTTGATTTTGAATGGAATTTTGAAAACTGCATTAAAAATAAAAACATTTTTAAATTATTTATTTTAAGTATTATGTTTTTTTGTTTTTTTTTTACTTTTTAAAGTCTGTTTATTTTTGTAGGTATTGCAGATTTTGTAAATGAAGTACTACTGTTTTTCTTTCTTTTTTTTTTCAGTTTCCAACCTAAATATCATGATGCGTAAAAATGCCAAGTATCATGATATTTGTGTCATATCTCTCCCATTATTTCTGTATATTACACAGTCAAAACAAGCATGTGTACTTGCAGCGACAGGAGGAACCCTTGTTTGCAGTGGAAAACGATACTCGATTACGTTACATTAAATACATTTCCCCCTCTCCTAGCGGTTAACCGAATATCCGTTCATTAACTTTTACAGATATCCGTATAATAAAATCAGGCAGAAGGCCCATTCCTAATTAAATACCGTTTAAACCCCAATCATTAGTGGCTGCTATTTTTGGTAGTGCATATTTTATCTAGCAAAACTTGCTCTTTTGAGAGCTTTGAACAACAATTCTATGGCACTGGCTATTAAAATGTAGCAACATGAATTAGAATATCTGTAAACTCAAAGCATGTTTCTTTACTAACAGCTAATTGCCAAAGGGATCTTTGGCTTATAAACAAACATTTAAGAATCCTTTGCTAAAGCCCTGATTCCTTTTAAGTGTGCCTTTCAGCAGCATAATGTTCATTTCTCCAGTCTTACTTGCTGGCTGGCTTCCTACACACCCACACAAATAAATACACTCACAGTTTGAATGCCCCGCTGATTTTTTTTTCCCCTTCTTTTGAGCTTGTGGAACAGAAGTAGCACAGATGCTGGTGAGATGCATTACCTCTGGGCATGCTAATGTACGCCTCGCTGCGGGAGGTGAGTGCAGCTTTTGACTGATTCGCTTCATTTCCAGAAGCACGGACTGAATCATCTATCGATCGAGATGCCTCATTAAGTGCCACTGCTATGTGATGCAGGGCAGAGTGACAAACAGTGTCCTCACTCAGGGATGACCTTTTTCCATCCACTCTTTTTTTTTTTTTTTTTTTTTTTTTTTTTTTTTTGTTGTTGTTTCTTTCCTTCCCTTATATTTCATTCTTCCTTCCTTCCTTCGTCTTTTTCTTTTCCCAAAACACTCTCATGGGCATGTTGTAAGAATTAATGTGTTTGTTTTTTTTTATTGTTTTTTTTTGTTTGTTTTTTTTATTGATCTGAATTTTGAAACAGAGCTGCTGTTAAACTATTTTTGTAGTTTGAGCTTATATGCACAAAAAAAGCTATACTAGACTATACTTATAAAGATATGGTTTCTTTATATCATTTTAAGTTAAGTTAAGTGGTGTCTAATGTTTCTGTACATCACAGACTCACTGTGTGGACTTGCAGGTTGAAAATGTATTAGATTTAATTCCGGCTATTTGCTTCGACTATTATTCAAGATCTTGCCAGCCATGGAGTAGTTTTAGACCAGTCCAATCCGGCAGGCCTCTCATTAGCTATTGCGTCTGCTGCTCCTCCCACAGTGAAATTGTTCATAGTGGGACAATGAGGCACAGACATCCCTGCCCCTGTTGACCATTGTTGCTTGTTCCAGTTCCTGTTATGACCTCTAGGTGCAATACCATGTCTGTGGAAGCTTGCTGCCCTGCGATTGTTGGACAATAGCTTACATTTTCAAATAGAAACACTTTTTAAAATCACTGAACACTCAAAAATAGAAAGACTAAAATATTATCAGCTTTAATTTTGGCATATATTCACAGTCACATCACCTCTGAGCTTGCATACTGACCCCACCTGTGAGGCCTCATCAGTGAGATCAGTGTGTGATCAGTGCTTTATTAATCTGGGATCTTGCTGATGCTGGTTAATACAGAGTGTCTGACGAGGCAGAAGTCAGCGGGAATGTGCAGAACAGAACTGTTGATCTGAATATGTTGAGCAAAATACACAAAACCTGCTACAGTGGCTGAGAGATGTCGAACATAATACAGACTAAATTAAAGTCTATCTAGTTTGGCTGCTGACTTTCCGGGCACTCTGTAGATTACGTTGATGGGGTTCCTACTTTATGTAGGACTAGTACACTAGGACAGGAAAGTCATCCAGACCTTCAGTGGCTTAACAATGGTGTGATACTACAGGAGCCTAAGCTCATGTGGAATGTAGAACTTTTCTTTCTGTGCCAGACCTCCTTCGATCCAGCAAGTACATTTAAAACATATGAGCCTCACCCTGCTGTCTCTTTCTCACTCTCAAACACTTAATAACATTCACAGCATGTCACACCAACTGCTATGTGGACTTTTAAATTAGGCCTGGTATTAAGGCCATTGCTGCGACACAGAAATAGATCCTATCAGCTTGATAATGGAGTTGTCTGAACTGAGTAACTGAATGTGCGGCGAGGCTCCTTTCAGTCGTTAAAGCTTTGAAGTTGAATACCTGGACAGATAAAGTGATGGGTGAAATTAGATACAGTGTCCAAAGAGTTCACGGAATAACAAAATCCATTGACGGTGTACACGCCTGTGCTAACAGGACCGAGCCAACGCATGTTGAAGCTTAAAAACGCTTAATTATTCTAGTTACCTAAAACTTTCATTTTAGACAGTAGCCTATTAATGAACTGATATTTCTAAAGTTTATTAATTTTCTGAACATCAACCAATATTTGACCTAGTACCACAGTGTCATTTCTGGATTGTGACATAAAAAGCTAATGAAAGCCTTTGACCTGTCTTTTGTGTTTATAGCTCTTCTGTGTGGTAGCACTAAACGTTACCGTTTCTCAGGGCACTGGGTTATCTACTTTCTAAAACGGCATTTAATGTCAGGCTGGACAGAAATCACGTGCTTGGGTGCCTGGTACAAGCAGCTGTCATATGTGGGCTATTTGTTATATTTGGGCAACAATATAACTGCCCTGTATACTGCTGTACTAGACATTAATCTCTGACTTTTTTGCCTGACGTTACTGAAATGGTGATCGATGCCAAGGGAACTATTGAGATTGCTGCCAAAGCCAAGACCACCAGTGTTAACTTTGTTGCTTGTATTGTATGGTGTGATGGCTAACTCTATCAACTAGTCATAGATAGCTAGCTAGTTTTCCTTTCTCCTAAGCTTCTACTGATTGCAGTTGTCATCACCACTCACATTTTTCATAACCCTCAGCTTTCTGTTAGCCCGGAGAATGTCAGTTCATCTTATACATTATGCTTAATATACTTAAAACAATGTTACAATGTTTTTCCTTTTTTTCCCAGTTACAGGAGATTTTACTTAACCAGTGAGCTAGCATTTATGATTATGCACCCCTGAATATTGACACAAAATTACAGAAAGAGGGCAGTTCATGTCTCAGGTCACACCACAGACGTAAAAAACTGGCAGGTAGGATATACTTGGGCACTTTACAAGTACTAAATGCAGTCCAGTTGAAGGTTTTCAGTCATTTCTCATTTGTGGTTTTGCTGGTGTCCTTGAGATCCACAGTTCTAGGCAGGCTTGTGGTGTAATACTGACATGTATGTTTGATATATGCGTGTGGAGAATCCTGGGTCTCTGAGCAGTAATGGGGCATAGCTGGATGTAGAGTATTAACATCCAGCATGCAGCGGGAGGGACAGAACTGCACAGCTTCAAAGCTATTTCTACACATTATCTTCTGGAAACTTCACAGTACAGTATTGCTGAAATTTGTTTATAATAATTTCCCCAAAATGTTATTTCCCAGTGTTTAATAAATTTAAGTGCTGAAGTATTTTGGCAGGTACTGATTGGGAGGGGGGAGGGGGGGTGTCAAGGCTAAATATTTCTGGAGCCGCATCAAATATTCATGCAGTGACTCTTTTAATTATTACAAGGCTCTGTGCTATTCCAGGCAGAGGACTCAGACACACACAGAGACTTGTGCACAAACTTTTTACATCAACTGTCTAGGGCTTGTGGTCTCAACAATTATCATGCATTATTTAAGAGTGGGAGACAACTCATTCTCTTGCACAGCACCGGGCCCAATCGTCCTTGCTTTTCTGGTAACTGCAGCAATAGCCACCGGAGACTGGCATCCTTTTCACCCTTAGCGTCACCGAACTCGCTTTAATGAACAACAGTGATTGTATCCTTGCGTGTTCCATTAAGAAATGTATGAGTTTAGGTGCAAATTGATTTTCATGTATCCATTCTTTTGACTAGTGTACATACACAACTGGGATGAGTGTGAGTATGCCTTAGTAATGAGCTGACTTGTTTATTCTGGCCTTCTTATGGAACCACTTCACGTCCTCCCGGAGCTCAAGTTTATGGAAATACAAAACATACAAATATTTTCATTTCCTCTGGAATAGCAGAGAAGCTTGCCCTATATACAGTCTGCCAAAGCCAGACATGACTAATTGCTGTGTTTAGAAGGGTGACATTTTATAAATAAAGCTTCAAGTCTAAGAAGCAAAATGCGTATTGTTCTTTACAAATAGCTGCATTTGAAAACTGAAGGGATTTTATTTATAAAAAAAAAAAAAAAAACATCCAACCATACCTATTAACCTGTGCACACATTATTGCCCACTTTGTGTGTGTGTGTGTGTGTGTGTCATTGCTTTCACCTATTAATCTCGGGTTCCTTCTGTATTCTCTTGATTGCTCTCTGTGCCTCTGAAAATAGCAGTACCTCTGAAAAAATGCTTCACCACTCCGTTACTCATTATATCAACTCTAAACACTGTCGAAAATCTAACAAACACATTGAACTGAGCTTCCTCATGATTCTCACACTTCAATGTCAGAGATTCAGAACACACACACACAGGATTTACTGCTTTCCAGGCTGATAAACATTCAGCTCAACATCATATACTCACTGGTGAATTTAATAGCGATGTCTGTTCTCCTTTACATTCATGACATTTATCCAGTCGGCCAGTCATATGGTGGCAGTGTAGTGCATAATCATGCAGATACAGTTCAAGATCTTCAATTAATAGCCCTTTATACACAGAGATTCCCCATTATGCCAACTTTGTTTATTTAAGCTTAACCAAACAAAACCAGCGTAAAGCCACACCACTGTGTGTTTTTACATAGCAAGCTGGCATTCCAGAATGTGATGTGACATATACTGTATGAATACCCTTAAAAAGCTGGTGAACTGAGTGTTGAGAAACTTTTCTTGTGCACATTTATACCACTCCTCAAACATAAGTAAAGTTGCTGGGCAGCGTGTCTGTGCTATCAGAAGTATTTTGGCAAAATTGAAGTGGGAAGTGATTTGAGGCAGAAAGGCGTGTGGACATTAGATTCTGTAGACAGAGGTGTTTGAATTCTTGGAAAGAAGAATGTCAATGTCAGAATCGCCGCACCACATGTCCCTTTTACACAGACGTTGATCTCGCCTCTGTAACTGGTATTTTTTATTTATTTATTTATTTTGTCTCAAATGTGCAACGAAATGACACGCCATTCTGAATTCGGATCTTATACACAGAAGGATGAGGTAGAATAAAGGCACAGCATTTCTGCCTTGAATGGGCTGTGTAAAAGGTGTGCATGTTAATATCAAACATCAGAATTGAGAAACATTGTGATCTCTCTGACTTAAGCTGGGACATGGCTGTTGGTGCCAGACGAACTTTGTTTGAGTATCTCAGACACCGCTTATCTCCTAAGATATTGACTCGCAACAGTCTCTAGTGTTTACATTGAATAGTTTTTGAAAAAACATCCAGCGAGTGGCAGTTCTGTGGGTGGAAATGCTTTGTTGATGAGAGAGATTAAAGGAGAAAGGCCAGACTGGTTCAAGCTGACGGGAAGACTATGGTAACTCAAATATCCACTCTGTACAACCACTGGGAGCAGAAAAGCATCTCAGAAAAAACAACATGTTGACCCTTGAGGCAAATGGGCTACACAAACAGAAGACCAGGGTTCCTCTCCTGTCGGCCAAAAACAGGAATCTGAGGCCACGGAAGCACACAGACTCACCAAAACTTGACAGTTGAAGACTGGAAAAAGACCAGGCGATGTTATTTTAATATTCAACTGTCTAGGTTTGGTAAACCTGTGCACCTCTGTAGCCTCAGATTCCTGTTCATATTTTTGGACATGACCCATGTTATGTAAGTGCAACTGACATTGGATATATTTTTTTTGTTTCAGGGTGGTTTGAAAAACTTCAAGATTGTTCCATTTTTCCTCCAAACCCCTTGTTACATTATTCATGTATGTACTGAAGGTCTAAATATTGAAGGTGGCCAATTTAATAATACAGTAATCTCTCTGTAAACCTCTCAGAAGAGGGTTTTAATTGTGTTAGTTGTGTTTTTTTTCTTTTCTTTTTAATACTGCTCTTGATTTTCCACACATGCAGCCTGATAAATGCTAAGGAATGTAAACAGATTTTGATTCATTATTCTGTTTTCACCAAATCCATGTCATGACATGCCTTAAGGTCTTTAGCATCCTAAAATCTGTTCTTCTTTGCCTTTCTGCAGAAAATTGTTTCCTAATAGCAGCCACCCTTCTGCTCACATTTGAAGAATATACTTTGCTGCCAGATGACTCTGCCAGATGTTATGCAGACATTTGGACTATTTTTTACAGTCTCTCGAGGAAATGACCTTTAACTACTGTTTATCAGATGCTGTTTTTTTGTATTTCACTTCATTACATCCACTTGCCTAGTTTCTTCATATTCTTTGAACATCAAACCTTGATTATCCTGGTGGACATGAGGAATAAAGCACAACGGGACATGTTATAGAAAAATAATTTACTCTTGGGGAGTGACACAACCTGATAGGAAGCAGAAGAGTCTGGCTTATGCTTGACACATGACTTTGTGTGTGTTTGTGTGCGTGTGTGCAGAAGCAGCTGTAATACGAGCGGTATTGTTCACATACTCACTTGAATATCTTGTACATATAGGGGAAATGTAAATGCGACATCCACTAGATGGCACATCAGAGCCAAAACATCCCTGTCCATCTGGTTTCCAAGTCAGACTGTAAAATGTTTCACGGTTTCATGCACAGCAATGTTGACAAGATTCGTTTCCTTTTGGAAACTTTCTCTTTAAAACTTTCTGCAGTGTCAAATCTAAAACTCTGACTTTGCATTCAAAAATATTTACTAAGATAGAAAATCTAGTAGATCGGTGTGGAAAATGGACATTTCAATAGGTTTAAAAGCTACATGTCAGATTTGTAAAATTCAAACACTACATTGTAGTAGGAAAGCCGGTTTAAGTCGGTACACAGTAATGATCAAGAGTAGTACGTTCAACAGGTATGTGATGGTATATATATATATATATAGGGACAGATAAATTGTTAATCTTTGTTGCTTAATCCCTTCACTTAGTTCAACATCTCAGGATACGGAAAATCTCAAATAGCTCATACATTTTTAATTTAAATGTGTATAGGATGGTGCATAAGTGGCCTTTTTGAGCAAACTTTATTCACGATTTCTAAAAGAAGTTAGTCTTCAGAGTAAGCGTTGTTAGATTCCATGACTTTCTGCCATTTATCTTGGAAAGAATGAATAAAATGAATAATGCATTTGGGTTTTGAGGAAATTAATTCATCTATGCAATATCGTATATCCTTAATGTTTTTTAAATGTTGGCTATGACCTAAACAAGTGGAAATCCGATGGCGCTATGTCTGGCAAGTAGGCTGGATGCGGTAAACTTCCGATCCAAGGCTTTTTTAAAATTGACCTTTTGTGTTGTCCAGTTGAAGGATGATTGTCTTTTGTGAATGGCTGCTGGATTATCATAGTCATTATTTTTTTCTCTTAATTTGATCAATTGATCACTGTAACGTTCGGTGTTTGACAGTTTCTGGTGTTAAGCTGCTGAGTGATATTTCTCTCTGAAACTAGGTTGAACCCACCTAAAACATCTTGTCATCTGTATTCAAATGTCTTTCCAGCTCTCGAGTCAATCGTGTCGCAACTTCTTCCAACAGTTTCTACAGGCCCTTGTCTTCCATTTCCTTTGGTCTGCCACTTCTTGGCTTACCATCTAGCTCGAATTCACCATTCTGAAACAGCGAGCCAGGTCTTGAAATGCCGATTGCAACATTGCCATAAACTTTGCAGATTTGGTGTCTTCCGTTGAGTCTTTTTAACTTTATTGAGTAGAAGGCAGTGATGAATATGAATCTTGCTGGGTTCCATGCTTGATTGACAACTACCTAAAACACATGCTTTTACGGGGAGTTTTGATAAAAAAAGAAAAAAAAATTCAAGATATTTACTAGGTCACAAACTTAAGCAACACCCTAATAGTTAGAGAAATATTTCTAATAGTCACTTGTAAAATGATTTAACAAAACCAAGCGACCCCTAGTGTGGGAACCACTGGTGTGCTATTTGAGTGCAGAAGTGCGTTCACAATGACAATTATGGCAAAGTGGTGTGCATTATGAGTACACGGCTGATGTTGACACAGTTGTCAGATATGTTTATTGTGTTCATTTAGCAATGTGGGTGATCTGGTTGTCCTATTCAAATGCTGTGATCTTCATTTCTGGTAAGTGCATAACTTGCCATGTTCGATTTGAGACAACAATGCCCTGTCAAAATTCCTGCAAGAAAGTACATAGTGTGCACAGTGTACTACATGGAATACGTGTTCAAATGGAAGTACCCGGATTGAGACATGGCATTGGTGAAGAGGCTGGGGTATTATATGTTTAGGTTTATTTGACTGGCTTTTATGTTCAAACCATACTGGAACATAACATGTCGTGATATGTTAAACGAACGTATTTTGTTTGTGGTGCATTAAATAATAAATAAACCTGATCTGACAGTTTGTTTTAACTATGAGACAACATTGGTTGCCAAGAGTAAGCCTCAGCTTTCCTTTCAATTGAAAATTTCATTAAACTTGTAGTCATTACATACGGTCCCAGTTGCCACATTTATTCCTCTTAATACATTCAAAGCATTTCATGAATTGCCCTTTAGTCTAGCCTCAATACACTATGTGTTCTGCCATCTTTGATTTTTTATTTTTTTTGCACCACTATGATTTTAACACTGATACAATTTGGCATTGATTAGTATCCTGGTGAGGAGTTTTTCAGGTTTCCCTCAGTCTAGCATTTTCCACTTGTTTTACTGCTTTGCTCTCAGACAGGCCCATTCTTGTGGTTGAATACACACAGAATGGCTCTGCTTTTGTAGTATTAATTGCACCTTATTAATGAATGATTTGCTGGAGAGTGTTCTTTGAAGCCAATTGCCTTCATTGTTGCCATGTCTCTAAAATGTCACGTCAGATTACGCACGTGCGGTCACATAATGTGTAGCAAAGAAGTGAATAGCCTCTCGTTTAATTGCTGCCTCTCTTCGACTTACGATCTCCTAGTGTGGCTTCAGTTGAGTCATTTCAGTTTTGCTTCATTTGAAGTCCATCTCCATTCATGATCATTTATCAGACATTTACGTTAGAGATTATTATGCTTGCTTCAGTGGATGGACTAGAAATGCTGATGTAGTGCACATATTGATATAGGCTGCATGAATCATTAATGTAGTTAATGCCTAGTTTCATCTGAGACAGATTGGTGCACTCTGAAGCAATTCAAAGCATGTTATGAGGCTAAAATGCGTGTGCCCTTTACAAATGTTGGCCAAATGTCATTGTTGATGGAAAAATCTAAATCGTTTTGTGACCATGTCTTAGAGCTCAAAATTAAATTGGATAAATATTTTTTTATATTTGTTAACCTAGGTTGGTTTTATCTGGAGGAATTTGAGGAGATAACCCACATTAAGAAAGCTCTGAAAAGAGCTTTAAAAAAAAAAAAAAAAGCCTAAAAGAGAGTCTCTCTGATGCCCATTTTATAGAAGTTCATGGATGATCTACATTGTTAAAATTAAGGCTGTATTATATTTGGTTTTAACCATGTTTATGGCTCAGCACGATGGCTGCCGCACCAATCATGCAGTTGTTTGGAGTCTTTGCCTTAATGCACGGACTCCGAACCTAACTTTCCAGAAATTACTAAACAATCTAGTATTGTGTCTCAAATCCCATACTAATGTAGTGTCCTAGGCTAGAGGGTATTAACACTAATTGGTTTTCTTATGTTTATCGTTTGACATTTACAACCTCTCAAATAGTCTACAAACCTACAGAAAGTTTTGCATACCAATCTTCTGGTCTTTCTGGATTAGAAAATACGTTTTGATTTGAGAAGCAGCTAATGACCGCAATGACGGCAGAAAACTTTAACACAGGTTGCCAATAAATATCACTGTGCATGTACAGCTCAACTTGGAAAGCAGACAGACAGGAGTGTTTTAGCTCTGACGTGTCATCTGTGTTGCATTTAATCCTCCAGTAGTATGTTGCAATGGTGCTTGTGTTGCCACTGCTTATGCAAGAGCAAGCAAAGTCATGTGTCTTATACTGAAATGGCCTTTTCATATTAAAAATACTGCTACAGATGGATAAGTACTTTTTCTTCATGTCTTGCTCGACTTTTACCTATTATTGGCATCAGTTGACATTCACATCTTCTGAGCAGCCCATTATCTCACTTTACCCTGTCTTTCTTTTTGCCTTCAACTTCTGTATTCCCTTCAGATCCCTTTAATTACATCTGATGGGAGAATGAAGTGCTCCACATTTAACCTCCCAGAAAGAAAAAATGTAAAAAAAAAAAATAAAAAAAATAAAAATTCTTAGTGGATATAAAAAAATGCTACAAAATTTAGAATAAAACGAGGAAAGTGTGATTTGTCATTATTTGGAGTGCAGAGTGTTTTAACAATCACCCAAAGCCCACAAGGAAATGCTGGTGGCAAGAAGAGGCAAATTAGCAAAGTCTTTTTGGGTACTGATTTATGGAGTACATCTGGGCTTGTCTTCCATTGTTTTCAATTAGAAGTTGAAACTGCCTCCTGTGTGGTAAGCAGTGCATTCCACCAGCTCCTTCTACTCTGAGCAATTACACAGCAGACAGGTACCACATGGTTCTAACATATTGGTCCCTTCCCTCTTAGCTCATTTTTCTCCCAGGTGTTTTGGAACATCGAGAACAAGCTATCCAATGCTGAGCGACTCCATTTTTTTTTCCCCAGATCCCAATTTTGAAAATGGTTCCAGACTAGGGCGACTAGTCAGTCGTCTCTAATAAGTGCTTTGTCATAGCTTTCAGTGCCTTGATTCAACAGGACATTTACTGATGAATGTGCTTACAGGAAAATTATTTAAAGTTTGTATTTTAAGTTATGTAAGTAAACTTGAAGAATTTATACAAGAATGGTGTTTAAAAAAAATGCTTTACCTTAAAGGAGACACATTTAAAGATGATCAAGCTTGTCCTTGTTTTATAACTGAAACTCTTCTGCTGGTCCACAGGTAGCATAAAGCGCAAGGCTCGGCGTCGGTCAATTTGGGAGCGAGGCATTATCAGGAAGAAGAAGAGCAGCAAGAAGGAGGAAGTAGAAGATGATGATGAGCCTGAGGAAGAGGAAGGAGCTGATGACTCGACCGTTGCTGGCCAGGGTGATGCCAGTCTGGCTCAGGACGAGTCCTCCTCTGATACCATGGAACCCCAAACTGATAAACCCCTTCCCCAACCCAATGGATATGCTCTGAGCACTGAAGAGGAGAACTCCAGTGAAGCCACGGCAACTCAAGATCCTCAAGGCCAAGACAAGGCCGATGCAGCTACCTTAAAAATCACTCCTCCTGGAGAGGTGAAAGAGGCAACAGTGCTCCCTGAGCCCCTAGAGTGTGTAAATGGAGACGAGTCAATGGACAGTATAGACAGTGAAACCAATGAAAAGGATTCAGAGAGTAGCAGAAAGGAAGTACACATGGTACAGGAATGCAAGGCAAATGACTGCACGCCAGCAGCAGATGGAGCAGCCAGGGATGAAGTTCATGAAAAAGAAGGTACTGTTCTGCAAGGAGAGTACAGTATATGCAAGCGTCAGGTCAAGTGCCTACCTACAGGAGTATGTAATACAGGTCACATATATAAGGCTGCAGAATGTAGACAAAGCACAAATTATTGCTTTTGAAAACATTTTGAGGTAAACATTCTGTATGATGTGAATGCTCACTAGAAATACCTGAAAAAAGCTCAGATGAACATCCAGGTTATTTGCATCTTTCAGTCTGTAACTGTGGCAAGGCAATAGTACCTATAAGGTCTTAGCATGAAAAAGGTGCAAAAAAAAAAAAGAAAAAGAAAAAGTGACCCTGACATGAATTCACCATGAGATC
>JAOVYU010000040.1:1111187-1130980 GCA_025674565.1 Synodontis membranacea | reverse complement strand
ATGAGCGTACGAGAGAGAGGAGTATTTGGCGGACACAGACGCAGGATTAAAGCACAGGCACTAAACGGAAATGAAACTGAGGAGCTTTATTTTAACAAAACACGGTTACATAACTTAGGCGGAAAACTTTTGTTTTTTAACTTTTGACTTTTGTTTTTTAACTCATGTTTTATAATTATGGTCTACAGCTCAAAAAAAAAAAACATCTCAAATTATTAGAATGTTTAATTCCTAGTTTGAGTAAATTACTATTCAAACAATATAAATAGCGTGTATGTGTCGGTCTAGTTCATGCAATCACAATCATGGGGAAGACTTGACAGTGCTATCAGAGTGCTGTATTGAATCATATTAATGGAAAGTGGACTGGAAGGTAAAAGTGTGGTAGGAAAATTTGCACAAGTAACAAGGATGACTGCAGCCTTGAGAGAAGTTTGAAGAAAACTCTATTCAAGAACTTGGAAGAACTTCACAAGTAGTGGACTTAAGCTGGTGTCAGTGCATCAAGAGCCTCCACCACACAAATATTTTCAGGAAAGGAGCAACAATTGTGACATTCCTAATCTCAAGCTACTCTTGCACCAGAGACAATGTCAGAAGCATCTTACATGGGCTAAGGAGAAAATGAATTTTACTGTTGTTCAGTGATCCAAAGTACTCTTTTCAGATGAAAGTAAATTTTGCGTTTCATTTGGAAATCAAAGTCTTGGAATCTGGACGAAAAGTGGAGAGGCACAGAATCCAAGGTTCTTTGAAGTTCAGTGTGAAGTGTCCGCAGTTTGTGATGATTTGGGGTGCCATGTCATCTGCTGGTGTTGATCCACTGTGGTTTATCAAGTCCAAAGTCACTGCAGCATCTACGAGGAGATTTTAGAGCACTTCTTGCTTCCACCTGCCCTCAAGCTTTATGGATATGCAGAAACTACTACCACATGGGTTGCTGACCATGATATTGCTGTGCTAGATTGACCAGCCAATTAGCCTGACCTGAACTCCATAGAGAAATCTATGGGGTATTGACGAGTCTGCTATCAAAACAACCTGGGCTTCAATAACACCTCAGCAGTGCCACAAGCTGATCACCTCTGTGCCGTGCTGCATTGATGCAGTAATTTGTGTAATTAAAACCAACAAAGTATTGACTGTACATACTTTTCAATCGGAGGACACTTCTATTTTATAGTATTGTAAATCCTTTTCTGATTGATCTTAGGAAATCTAATGGATTTCTGATTTTCATGAAATATAAACCCTAATCAGGCTTTTGCTTTAAGTGTAATGAATATAGATTACATGTAAGTCTTCTGTTTGAATTAAATTACTGAAAAAATTGCAAAGTATTCTGATTTTTTTTTTTAAGATGCACTAGTTTGTGCATAGTGCATAATGTGAGAATGTACAACCTTCAGCGTATCCTTGAAATCAAAATTGATGGTTCAATGTTTTCTGTACCTGCTCCTTGGTGTTACGAGCACCAATATTTAACTATAATGTAAAAATAGAGTTTTTGTGATATTCATATGTTACATTTGTAGTACATTAGTTCTTTGAAATATTACGAGAGCCAGAATGCAATGCTGTTTTTATGTCTGGGCTTCTCCATCAGTAAGAGTACGTAAAGGGATCTCATTTAATCTCTGCACTGCTTTCCATATTTAGATAGGTTGCTATGCTCCTGTCTGCTTTGTGTGGATGTAGGTGTCTTATACTGTAGTATATCTTGGATGCTGTTGACTGTCAAATTAGTCAAGCACTTTAACACATCATTCTGACTTTCGGTTACAGAAGGAAATATGTGAACATAAATGGTGAATACTGTGTATGCTATATCTCGTGTAAAGAGTATCCTTAGCTGTGTCCTAAACACACAAAGGTGTGTGTCTTGTTTTCTGTTTGCAGGCCCTGCTAGATCAAGTTGTGATAAAGAGTAAAGGCTACAGTGTGGATCAACTGGAAAGACTTTACTCGGTTCTCAGCCAGTGTATTTTCCAGTACCGCAGGGATTACGACAAGACCTGCCTGATTGAGGTGAGTAGCTCTCTGTACTTTCAACCCCTGCAATGTTGTGACATTGTTATGGCATATGGAGAAGCGGGTAAGTAAATAGGATCTGATGCATTTTCTCTGCCTTGAGTTGTCTTTGTTGTGTTCTTTAGATATAGCATAAATATGTCAGACTGTTCCTTTAAAAAAAATAATAAATAAATCGTTCACTTCTGCTTGGACAATTGTTAAGGTTTCTATTCCCTGATACTGTTTTCACATACAGACCTGGTAAGCAGTGCTGACTTTCATGCTCATTAGGTTTACACCTAATGCTTAGACCAATTTAGCTTTGTTATCCTACCTAAATCACCTGCCTCAGATTTGCAGTAATAAGTGCATTATATGCAGTGGTTTCCCATAGATAATAGGGACATTCAAATATTAAAAACTAGCAAATGTTAAAATCATGTGGTTTAATCTTCCAGTCCCTGTAGCTGCATGTTCATTGTAGTTATTAAGTGTTTAACCTGACAACTACTACACAATGTGAAGTAAAATGTACATTCAAGGATCCAGACCCAACAGTTTTTTCAATATTTATGTCTTTCTATGAATTAAGACCAAAACATTTGTTAAAACAATGTAAAAAAACAAAAAAACATTTTAATATTAATAAATAGGAGAATGTAGTGAACTCTAAAAAAGTATATCTGATCAGAGCATATAAATGAGCTTAGGTCTCTGCTGACCTCCAGGCCCCATCGTTCCTCCACTCTCTTTCTGCTGGCCAGCAACCGCTACCGTTGTATTTGAGAACAGCAAACCTAATTTCCCCAGAGGACTGAGCACAGCTCACTGGTATCAACGCAGTGCTCTAATTTCAACTCTCAGCAGCTGTTCAGTGTGTCAGCATCCAGTATGTGTGTATTCATCATCTGCTTACAGCTACACAGGCATAATGAACTCATTTTCATTTCTTTCATTTTCTGACAAGTTGTTAGTTTTGAAATAGGACTGCAACAACGTGCTGCTGTAGTATATTATTATTTAAGCTTAGAAATGGGTGATATGGCATGACAGTGCAGAGAACACCCTTAAAGCCCTGAACAATCCTAATCATCATATTTATATTCTCTCAGCATGTCTGTTTATATTCTTTCTAATGACCGTAAAGTACAAGCTGTCGCATGAGGACCCATTATGGTCTCCGACATCCACACACATGAACAGAGTGTTGAACACAAGTTGGAGAAAGAAACGCCCAGTTTCCTCATTTGAAATTTAGGTTTAAATAAAATAACTACAAATGTGCAAAATTGTCTGTTGGAGAAGTACTATGATAGGGCATTTGCTACAAGACTTGTTACAAATTCTATCCAGCATTACGGAAAGGAAAAAACAAAGCACCTTTGTAAACAGCTCTGTCTTGTATAAAGACTCATTTTAAACAGCAGGCAGGAATCAAGTGGCATTTGGACGTTTACGTAAAGTAAAAGTAAAGGGCTGGAAACAATGTGGAATAGCTGTTGTTTAGGAATGTGACTCATTTTGATGCTCTGTTTCTGCTTTTGTGCTTTCTGCACTTATGACTCACCTTCCGCTGCTGTGGATGGTCCCACATGGATGTCATAAATATTTACACTTTCCAAAACTGCCCAAGTCTAGCCCTTTCTCCTGAAGATTATCTCACCTGGATGATGTGTACTTTCTAATAACTGCTGCTGCAGTCCTAAAGCTTTTTTCCCCCCTGTATAATGTAATGATCTTTAATACTGCAAAAGTGAACTGTGGGTTCATTCTTGAGTTTAGTTCCTCATGTTTTCTCATGGAGATTTTACATGGCATAATCACCCCTGGTTTGTTCATTAGGGAAGTCTGCATTTGTTCATTCATAAGTCTGCATCCAGATTCCTGTAAATTTCTTAGGGACAGTGTCTGTTGGTAATAGTGAAGTTGAAATGAATAGACAAAGTCAGACGAATGCTATTTGCAATGCAATATAAGATGGTGGGAAACTATAGCATCTCTTATGACTGATGTTAATTTGGGATACAAGTCATAAGTCACTAATGTTTATTATTCAGTTGGACGGGCCAACATGACGACCTAATATAGATATTGTGATAAATCATGTCACAGTACACTTCTCTTATATATCATAGATAGTGTTGTTTATCATAACTGGAATTTAACAGGAAACCAATTAATTACACAGGAAACCAATATATTGTGATGCATGTCATGTATTGTAAAAAATGTCTTGAAATATTGTGATCGCCCCAATTAAAAAACTTCTGGGATGCTATGTAAAGCATAAATAATAACAGAATGCAGTAATTCGTAAGTCTTTTTCAACTGAATACAATGCAAAGACAAGATCTTTACTGCTCAAACTGATCAACTTTATTTTTTTTTTCGTAAATATACACTCATCCCAACTTTTTTGGAATCAGGGTTGTTGTATTCAGTAAAAATTGACTAACTTTGGTTTGCTGCTTCACTGTTATTAACCCATCCTGTGATTTTAATACGGCTCACTTTTTCAGGAGATGGAGAGGCAAGTCCAGCATTTCAATACATTCCTGTGATGAAATAAGATGATCATAATCAGAGACTCCTGTGGTGCAAAAAAAAAAGGAGACCAACTTAAAGAACCAAGCTGCTACAGCGAGCCGAGCAGGTTTGGTGTTAAATGGCAGAGGAGGAGTTAAAGGAGACTTGCAAAGACTTTCAGTGGCAACCTTGGTGCTATTGTCTCAGGTACCTGGACAGAACTAGTCTACAGAACCAAACACAAGTCAAGACTCGTATAGATTTTAAAAACATATGCCAATTTCTAATGGGCGTTCTTGGTGCTATTGGGTGCTATTGTTTATCCATTTGCTGCTCCTTGAGTTTCTTTTACAAAAAAGTGAGAAAAGGAAAAAAAACCCATCATATTAAAAGGAAAGAAGATTGTGTGATGTCACTTAAACACCTTGCTCTCATTTGTCAGGAAGAGACCACACACACCACCACACACACCACCACACGGGCACAGATTCTCACCAGCAGTAGTAAAACCCCACATGAATGCGGTGTAATGCCATGAGGTCATGCCAGTTTGTTACTGACTGTGGAAACGAATTACATCATTCTCCTTCTATGAACACCACCTTAATGCGTTCTGTCCCTGTGACCATCAACCAGTAGGCATTTAAATGTACGCAGTGTGTAACTGCAGTGATACTCCTGCCCCAAAAAACAACACATTGTATAACTCAGAATTGTACCGGATGCATGTTGTATATCCTTCACAGTGCCATCATATTAAGAAAATCCCCAAGATTGATAGCTACTTTTATTACAGTGGGATTATTATAATACCATGATGCAGTAAACCCAGTAAAAAAATTTTTTTTTTTGTAAATTTTGAAATAACCGGTAACATATCTACCTACATCAAGAACTTTTTCCAAAAGACATAAAGCCTCTTAAAAATCGATCTCTTCCTGGCCAATGAGCATTTAGAATTTGGTATTGACTTGGCCATGTATATTTTTGTCTTTTGAGAAAAGATTGCTTGTTTCAACCTTTTCTCTTAAGACTTGTTAACAAATCGCTGATTATAAATTGTTTTCTCTATTTTTTTTTTCCCCGATCAGCCCGGCCACATCGTTTTTATTCTCAAGACAATTGTTCTGACACCAGTTGGATACACAATGACTTTATGTTGTAATATTTTGCATCATTTACCTTTTTTATTACCTCTTAAGAGTTATAAGAATGCTAAGATTGTTTGCATTAATTAATGAATGATGAACAAGGCAATTTTAGCAAGCGTGGTTTGTTCAGTATACAGAGCATTATTTTTGTGTTAAAATTGCTTTTGGGTGCTTTTTTTTTTTTTTTTCTCTGGGTCTATGGTTTAGTCGTATTAAGACCTTTGATTAGAAGCTACTTATTCTTTTACTGGCTAGGTTCTAGTGGGTTTTTGGCCTAGAGTGTTTGCCAAGGCCTTTTCTCTGAAAGAACTGAACTGCTTCTTTCTTCAGTTTGCAGAAAAACATTTCTGTAGTTAAGACTCATCTCAATTTTATGTAAAGCTGATTATACTTACAAACCGTTTAAAACATGCAAAAAAAAGAAATTAGCTCTGGACTACTGCAGTGAGAGAACCCTGGCTACCTCAGGTAAAAGCTATTTAAGACAACATGTTTATCGAAGACGTATACAGTATTTGTCAACATCTGTAACATCACTGCACCTTTTACCATTTGAAAGCCCAGGGACTGCGCAACAAGTCCTGTGGCTGATGCAGTAATCCATCCTTTTGCTTAGTTTTGGTTCATATCCTTTTTCTTGATTGAGTTTTGCAGTTGAGCCAACACAAACACAGCACGTTAACTTCAGTAAGATTTTGTATTATATTATTTCTGTCTCCTGCCCAATGGACCTTGATGATGGCAGCCATATTGTCTGTACACTTCACTACAGTTTCTTGTCTGTATGTCTTGCGTAATTTTAGCTATTTATCTCCCACTGTACCTGTTTATTTATTAACATGAGTATTGGAGTGTTTGTTCATATTTTTGTACACCATTGATTAAAAGGCGACAAATTGGAAATTTGTTACAGGTTTTGAAGTCGGAGCCATGTCATGATGTAGCACGTTTTTGTAGCAGGGTTGTACAAGTGGAGAGGTTTACTGGTCTCAGGTCTCTGCTATATTCATGATCTATTTATTCCATTATGATGGTGGTGGTGCTTTTTGGACTTTGAGGTAAAGAGACTCATAAAGCTTGAGTGTTTTAACGTCTTACCCCATATCCCCTGCAAATGGTCTGCTTCTTGTGTATAATTCTGTAGGTACTACTGTGATGCTGACCACTGGGTCTGAGATCCTGACATTTTAGTTTATTTCACAAATTCTGTGAGGATTGAAAGAATTGGAGGACATACATAATGTTACCTGTGTTCACCTCTGTAAATGTGGTTGATGGCTCACTCTTTGTCCATTTATGTTTTCAGTGATTGTTGTGATACTGCACTGGTCCTAAACTGTGTCACTTGGCCAACAAATGTGTAAGTGAAATTTCACATTTAAAAATAGATCAGTAGAGAATACTGGAAAGCATGTCAAATATAAAAAAGTGATTTCAAGTAAAAAAAAAAAAAAGAGGATTACATTGATATAGTTATCTGGACCTGGTACAGGAAGCAAATCTGAGCTGTCCTGGAAAATCCTGTGATGTCAGATGAGTCGGGTTTAACGCGTTGGTCAAAAATGGTACTAGTGATAAACTAGTGCCGTGTGCCACTTTCTCATTAGATCTCTTCTCCATGTTTGGTTTGATGTAGTCTAGTTGCATCTTTGATCAAAATTCTGTGCTGTTTCTAGACCAAAATCTGGCCTACTACAAAACTGCCTGACTACTATACCGACACCTGACTGGAGCCTTAAACAAGTGTTACTGAGTGAAAAATAGTGTATCTCTGATCCTGCATCATCTCCTGAAGAAGAGCTACATACAAATTACTCGCATATCAAGTGTGGCTTAGCTCATGCTTCTTAAGTCATTTCCTTTTCCATTTTTCTTGATTATAAGTCAAGCTGATGAAACATCCAGTTTGTTGAAATGCTCGGGAGGGTAGTTCAGGTATGCAGTGTTTTTTTGTTTTTGTTTTTGTTTTTTTAAATGAATTTCCAGGATTTTTTTTTTTTTATTATTATTGAATAAACCTCTTTGAGTGATATAATGATTGCCTCTAATATGTAGTCTGTTGTTTATTTATTGATCTAATTTTGGGGATTTGTATTTCTGCTATTGCCAGGGTCTTTGCCCCATTTTCTCAAACTGGTAAAAGACTCATTTGAAACCTGGTTAATTTCCAGCCAAGTTCTTTTAGTGAAAGTCCTGTTGAAATGAGTACATTTACTGTAATTTCTTAAACTGCTGTGATTATACTTGAATAAAAAGGTGCAAATTGTACTATTTGGTGAACGCTTTCATTACTGTTTGTTATTGTTTATTGATTTTTAAGGTTACATTTCAGGTTGATTTTGAGGAGTGAATAACAAGGTCAGTAATCAGTCATTAGGCATTGTAAATTTTGCTACACTGTTTAGTAGTAGTATTATTTTTACAGTGACTGTTGACCTTTTTCTTTTACTTCTCATCAAGAAGAATACCCCCCCCCCCCCCCCCCAAAAAAAAAAACATTTTACCAGGACCTGACCAAAAATGAACTAATGGGTAAACGTTTGAAAAGTCTGTATTTTTAATGTAAAAATGGGACACAATATCTTTGTTTTATGTTTTATCATTAATAGCATGTGAATGGTCCTTTTTGGGTACAGATTTACAGTCATATTTTTTGTTCAACCTATCGAAGTTTCTTAAAACATTTATACAGAATTACCTTCAGTTTTAAAATATACATTTTTCCTTCCCTATGATACAGGACCCTCAGCCCCCCAAACTCCTCCATCCACAGCCTGGTTTCAGCTGGATTCAGATTACAATGGAGGAACAAAATGTACAATGTCTTCCTCAAAATCAGAAGTAGATTGTGCTTTGACTGTGTTTGAGAGAAAAGCAAATCCACCATGTTCATTCAGTTGGACCTTAAACACACGGTGCTGTCTTGTGGTGATGCAGGCTTCACTGATGTACCCTCAAGTCAAACTATTACATTACCTTGACTTGATATAGCCTGGAATCTCATCCTCAATTCCATGGAATTGATTGATTAACTCTTGTCCAGTAGACCTGATAGGCCAAGTAGCAGAAACAATGTACCATGATGTACCATGACTTTGATTTCAGCATCTCTTTATAAGCTCGATTCACTCCTGGGGGGGGGGGGCTGTTATGGACAGATATTTATTGGAAGGGGCAAAAATACTTCAAAGGAATATGCAAAAAAAAAAAAATTAAATCAACTACAAATGTCAAAGTAAACAAGTTTTTGTAGTTAGTTGTCGAAATGCTTGCTTATTACTCATATGGCACGAGAGCCGTGGATGAGGGTTCGCTACTCTACACTTCCCTTCCAGACTTGTCCGACAGTGGAGGTCCACTAAAGTCCACCCAGTAGAGCTGCTGGGGCTTGGGGAGTCGTGCTTCGACTTGGATCCCTGCAGTGCATTGAGGAGTGTGTGTCTGTGTGTGAGTCTGTGTCTGTGTGTGCGTGCACGCTAGTTGTCAGCCGCTCTGGATGTACTTCTTGATCACCACACAGCCATGTCTGAAGAGCGGGCATGGCAGATTCTGAAGGAGAGTCCATGTGTTAGTGCAGGGGTCGAAGGTCTCCATGTTGCCTAGCGCTGGTCCCTCGCTGCTCACGATGCCTCCTGTGGTGTATATTTTCCCGTCCAGGACAACAGCACTAAAAAATAGAGTAAGGGGATTTTTTACATAATTCTAAGGTGACTACAGATATGATGGATAATGCAAAAAAAAAAAAAACCATCTTCCAGGCTGCTCCAGTATAATGGCTCACTGCAAGGTAGCTACATGAACACACACTGGTATAAACTGGGTAAAGCTGTGAGGATGGACAGTAATAGCTAACTAGTTTAGATTGGCTGATGCTGAAAAATGTAGTCAAAAAATCATAGATTATTTTGCATTAATCAGAATGAGAAATGTTTCAGATATCTTAGAGCAATGGAACTGGTTCAAACATTTTCCACGTCAGGCCTAAATGCACATGGAACAGTCCACAAAAAATAAGACAGCTGAATCTGTGAGCACCAAACCTGTTTGCAAAGCACACAAATATTTATGTATCTTTTCATATGTAAATCTCGCTATTTTGTGAATCACTCTTTTTTTTATTGTTTTATTTTTGTTTAGCTTATTTGCCAATTATTTAATTTTACCATTTGAGTCTAATATCTTTATTATTATTAATAATAATAATAATTAGTTTAAAAAAATTTCTATAAGCAGGCATGTCTAATCAATGACTATACTGTATGATTAAAGTTTTGGTAGACAAGCAGAAACAGCATAAAACAAATGTGCATGCTGATTAATGTGCTGCTGCAAAAGAATAAACAATGCAGGTAGAAATTATTCTCTAAATGAGAAATATCGACTGTGCAAGGAAGAGAAGGGCTACCAGACCTGCAGAACTGCCTGGAATGGTTCATGTTGGGCCCAGCTTTGATGTTGCCCTTGTCCGGGTCGTAGATGGTGGTGGCTCTGGCGTATGCTCCTCCCAGGATGAAGATGAAGCCATTGAGGCTCACAGCAGGGGCGTACTTGTTATCTAAATAAATCCGAGAGGAGAGAGCAAAGCATATAGAATTTACCACTTCGGTGCAGTTCTTCTCACACAGGAGCTGCCGCTGAAATCCTTTACATTTCTATATATAAATATGTAGATTTCTATAGATAATATAAATATTCCTATATTTTTCTGCTATTTGTCCTTTTTTAAACCCTCATATCCATTTCCTTTATGCTTTCCAGTCCTTTCCATTTTCTCCTTATACTGACGTCCTTTTTGCTTTATCTTGTTTTTAACCAGGTGAATAAATAATGCTGGTCATTTACGTTGAAAATGTGAACAGCTCCATCTTGTTATTGCTCTTTCTGTAAAGGACGTGCACACAGGTACTTCCTCAAAACAATGCGCTTAACCCCATTCTACCTATTAGTTTTCCAAAATACAGAGGTAAATATACAACAACAAAAAAAAAAAACATTTTAATGACTGGGCAGATGACTGACGGCCAAACACCAGTCCACACAGAGTAAACAAAAAGGTTTTCCAGCAGTCTAACGTAGAATTTGCTATCACTGAGCTTCGCCTTTCCAACAGCGAAATTGTCTCCCAAATGATTACAGCTGGGCCAATTTATCACACACATGAATAATTCACACGACCATGGTCAAGTTTATTTATTTATTTATATATTTCTTTATTTCCCCCTCCACCCACATCCAGTGCTTGAGAAGCCATGCACGGAAGGGATCTGTGAAGCTGCCGCTGGGTTTAATGGTGGAAACATAAACGTGTCAGCTGGGCGCTGTGCTGCTCCGGCAGGCTTCCTCAGTGCTGGCTGCCAGCTGCATCTCATTAAAAGTCCTGCCACTCCTGCATGAGTGACGGGGGACATAACAGACAATCTCTGTGGCACTACATAGACGGCACTGCGGAGCTGAAGTCACTGTAACGCGTCTCCTCTAGCAGTTGTCATTCAGTGTCACTGTGGGGCAAAACCGATATCCCAGATGCACCTGTGTTTTAGACCTCTGATGTTTGTTGGTTATCTACATCTTCCCACCTCTATATGGGATCAAAGAGGATAGAATTGAGCTGCTAGAGTTAAGCACCTTACAAAAGGGCCCAGCAGCCCGGTGGCCCCGCGGCACAAACCCCTGACCTTCTGAATAGCAACCCAGCACCTTAACCATTGAGCCGGCACCAGCCCCTCATTGCAAGCCTCACATATGCCTCATTAGCACTCAGGAGCATATGGAAGACTCGCTCCTTATCTCAAACCTCATAACCAGCCTCCTCATCTGTGTGACCGATGCTCTTAAAACCAGCCTTGATTCTTTCGGCTGTGATCGCTACTGAAGCTCACCTGTGTGTACTCTGAGCCTGAAAGCCACTGCACAAAGGGATAACGACTGCTTCTTTGATGGCGAGATTCTGCCTATGGCAAGACAACTTAAGGTCTTTCAAACAAGAGGTCTTGTCAACACCAACAATAACATGGAAGATGTCTTCCAACAGGAGATAAAAACAAGTTTACAGTTCAAGTCACCGATTTGTAGAACCTGTCTATTTTCATTTTGTAAGTATGCTAGCCGTGATGGGAAATGGACAAAGGTGGAGGAGGCTCTTAGAAACAAAGGAATATTGGGGTTATGGAAGGCTGCTGGTAAAATGAGGATTGCAGGAAATTGACAGCTGTCGATTCTTAAAAAGATCTCAAATGGACGCTTTAGTGCATCCCATCTCAGAATTGCACTCTGTTACTGTTGCATCAGTATGCTAGCACACTCAAAGACCTCTTAAAAAAAAAAAAAAGAAAACAATCGCTGCTCTTCTTGCGGGTAATTTAGGTGTCTACTGAATATTTTGATGCAGGGCAGCACCTGGCAGAATGACAGCCAGCGATGAGTCCGAGATGGAGTGAAGATGCCGGAGTATATGGCTACCTGAGTGGGCGTAACTCATCAGGATGTCCAGAGAGAGCCCCAGAATCATTTTACAAATCTGCTTCTCTCTCTCTCTCTCTGAAAAAAGCACAGCAATTCAGTGTGATTGGAACAAGTAACTGTTTTCGACCAGTGTTCCTGTGCCAGGCTTCCAGTAGCATATCTCCCCTGTGCTGCTCTGTATGGCCATAGATGACAGCTTGTCTGTCAGTGGGGTGCATGTCTGCTAAATTAGTGTTCGAGGAAACTGTTCACAGCGGGGCCATGTGTGTGCATATTGGTTTTACTGAGTGTGTGACATTCTGTTTGTGAGTATCATTTGATTAGCGAATCTATGATTAAAAAATAAATAAGCTCAGGATTGTGTGCTTCCTTGTTTCTGGGAAAATCTGTACATATGCATACTTGTGTTGCTGGAGGTGCCTGTGAATATGTGCATGCATTTGCCAGTTAAAGACTGTTGAGAAGACAATTCAGTGCCGTTGCTGCAGGGGTTGGAATAAAGATATATTGAAAATCTTCCACCACCATTGAGCCCCGCAGTGCACGCATGATCTCTGAGATGACTCCGGGCGCAAAACTGGAAAATCTCTGCCGCTGCCGCTCTGCTTTCACACAATCCAGTTGTTAGGAAAAAGAGGGAGCGAGAGTGTGGGCGAGAGATGGAGTGGTGGCTGAAAATCTGCAGGAACCATTAAAATCCCTCTATTACACTCCTCTCTCTGGCTGCAACAGCCATGGACTCAATTTCACCAGACAAATCACTCACTCTGTCCAATCAGGCCAGCCCATAGCCAGATGACAGACAACTCACTCTGAGCAAAAGGGGACAGAGAGAGTGCTGAGGATAGGTGACTGATGGCACCTGAGCAACTCTCCCACCCTCTCAGAGTTGAAACCCCTAACATTTCCTCTACTCACACCTGAGCCACATGCAATATCCACTAGACTTCTTAGCTTTGAGGATGAACTCCTGTCCCTACACACTTACAGACTGATGAGGAAAGACAGAAGGTAAGAATTTGCTGAGAAGCACTCAACACTCCTTAAAACAGCCTCCTGCACTTTCTTTTCAAAGCTCTCTCAAATGTTCTTCTCTGATATTCCGACTTTTCCGTATCTCATCTTTAACAAGAAGAGATAAGGTATCGTCCTGCACAGAGTTACGGTGGTTCCAAAATGTTCGAAACCAGTAAATGTACAACGGGATGGATTTTTGGCATGTGGGAGGAAACCAGAGTACTCGGAGAAAACCAAGATGGCGAACGGGTGAAATTGTAGGTAGGCATTTTCCTGAGCTCATTACCGGACCTCTGGACCTGTGAAGTGGCAGCAATAACCTGGTGCACCTTGCTCCTTGCAGTACAGAAAGCATTAAAATAGAGCTCAAAAGGTCAAGAACTCTCCTGTCTTACCAATCATCGGGGACTCGATGAAGCTCCAGGTGTTGGTCTGGGGGACGTAGGACTGTAAGACCCCGGCTGATCGTCCGGCCTCGTTCACCCCTCCAAACACGTAGATCTTCCCTCCACAAACTGTAGCTGCTGCCGAGTGCACTGGTTTGGGCAGAGGAGACACCGTCTCCCACTGGTTAGTGATGGTGTCATACCTGGAGAGGAAAATGAGAAGATATTTTATTTATTTTCGCTAATTATTTCTATACAGCATCCATGTTTTATTTTAGGTCCTTCCTTTCCAACAGGATCAAGAAGCAGTCCCTGTCATCAGCCTGATCTTTGTTATTAAGACAATGAAGGTCAAGTGGTATCAGTGGACCACAGTAGAGAAATTTCCCTAACCCCGTTCTGTACTTTTAAAACATGACACACTTGTTCCAAGTCAAGTGCTGTACAATACCTGCTTGCTTTTACTCTATGCTGTGGGGTAAAAATAAAATCTGTTGGCTGCCCCTTACAGGTCTCAGAGTCCATCCTGCTTGAGTACATTCACATGGCTATTACTCGCTGTACCTGCAATCAGGTCTTCTCTGAATCAGTTCTGAAGTGCTCCTAATGACTCCTGAAGACTGGGAAATTGCTCATACCTAGAGTCATTAGTTTGCTCGACAAATGTCACTGAGATCATTTAATGCCATTATAAGCTTCCATATTGTCGCGTCAGGTTTGCATACAGAATAAGAAAGCGTTTTCTTTCCGTAAGCCTACTGTATGAATGAATGGTGTATGTATATTTATGCTTGCCTTAACTACCTAAGACAAATCCCCTTCCAGCAAAGAGTCATTCATTCACTCCTTGTAATCTCTAACAGCTTACTACAGGTGAACAGCGTGCTAATGGCCGGAATGTTCATGAGGCAGCAATCCGAGACTATCTGAGCTCATTCATCTCCACCTGAGGAGGTGAGTGCAAATGGCTCGACCCGCATTTGGGAACGGTGTGCCCTTTAACTGCTGCTGAGAGCAATGTCAAAATAAACTCCAAGTTTTGCTTGCTTGCTAACAGGAGGTTTTGAGCTATGCAGGCAGTGTATTACATATTGAATAATGAACCAGATGAGCATCAAGCTCAATTATGAGGCAAATGTAATCAATTACACAGCTCACACTTATTAGTAAGTAACTTCACAAACGGGTGTGACAGTGTGACATCTTAATGGACTCACCGTTAATGGAAATTTGCAGGTGAAGATAAATGGGAGAGGACTATGAAATAGAATCTGAGCGAGAAGCGCCAGGAGGTACGAGAATATTAGCGAGTGCATTTCTGTGTTTATGAACACATCAAGTCAAAATGTAATCACTTCATAATATGAAACCACTGAAACAATAATGAGGAGTGATGCCGATTATGGCCTAACCACTATTTGCCAGGGATTCATACAAGAGCAGTAATCTAGTTTTCTATCGGTGTCTTCGTCCTGAAACCTTTCCTGGTTTAGGTTCTGTGCTTCAGACTGAAAGGTTGACAGATTACGTCTACTGCCAGAGAGCCAGTGCCAGGAACCGTTACCGTTTTATCAGTATTTTAGATGAAAGCATCTGCCAAATAAAAGTGTTTTATTTCCAATGAGAATTACATGACAAATTCACTTAGTGATTTAAGTTCAATTCTTCTCACTACAAGCACTACATACAGTATATGTATTAATAATTAGACAATTATTTGCTGTATGATTTTTTCTTTACAAAGAATGCAAAGAAAACAAAGCGCAGTATAAGTCTGGCAGGATGTTTAAAGGCCGTATGTAGCTAGCATGCTTCCCATGAACAAAAAACTATTTCAGCCTTAAACCAAAACATTTTACACGCAGGCTAAAGAGTTCTGGGATCTGTAGATGATTAGGAGATTGTTGGAGAGAAAGACTTGAAGGCAAAGCCTCAAAGAAAGAAAGGTCCAGAAAGTGAAAGTAACCTGGGGCAGGGAGGCTGCACGTTTCTGAATTATTACCTTTGGGAAAGAAGGGAACAACTGACAGAACCCTAGAATTTGGTTTTGCAGGCGTTTCTCAACGTTGATTATTTTCCTAAGCCGAGTTGGTCAATAAGAGTAGGAGTTTGTAAGTAGGAAAGCTACGGAGTGAGAAAGGAAAGGCAAGGAAAGGAAAAGGGCAGGAAGCGTGAATGATACGATGGTATCAGCGCAGTGTGTTTGATGATGATATCCTTCAGGGATGCACAATATTCTAGTCAAGGATGAAAGCTACGCCCTCTGATGGTATCATCATGGTTGTGCTGTAATTATGACAGCTACTGCAAAGTGGCTCAGACCCCCTCCCAGCCTCCAATCTCCATCGAGACCCAATTTAATCACACTCGGGGAGCCGGAGGGAAGCGTGTGATTGGCCGTGGTGATAACCCACAGGGCACTGGAAGATGATGATGAGCTCATGCGGAGGAGGAGAGTGCACACTGTTGTGACTACCTATAGCAAGTCAATTTCAGTGGCACGTCTTCGGTCATGAGATTTGTTGCCATTTGCACTGAACGGCCTGGTGCTTTTGGAAAGGTGCACACGTTTAGCAAATTACAAATGTCAGAAAATACCACCAGGTAAATGCCTGCTGTGTCTGATGGTGTTTTTTTTTTTTTTGTCAGTGCTGGCCCCCGGGGAGGGACTGACACGCGGCTACCTCTGTGACGGACTATGTTCAGTATTTCAGCAGAAATGGAAAATTTGATCCTGCTTGTTCTGCAGGGAAATGAAGCTCTGAGTCATTGAAATCTCATGGAGAGTGTGTGTGACTGCACTTCAGAGTTCCTCTCTGACCTTATCGCCACTTCCTGGGCTGCTGACATGCTGCCTTATCTCACCTAGCTCTCAGGTGCAGCCACACAACGGCCTATTGAGAGTGGAGAAGGTCACAGCGGACACTCCACTCATGCCAAAGGCTCAACAAGCTAACAGTGTATTTTCATGCGCAGCGACGCCTGGAATCAATATGTTGATGGTGCGTGTGTGTGCATGTGCCTGCATGCGTGCGTGCGTGTGTGTGTGTGACGGAATCAGAGCCAGTGTCTGGCAGGGTTTCTCTGCATAAATCTCTGGCTCTAGCTGCCAAGTGCACTCTATCAGCACTACAAGCTGGTCAAAGACTCTCTAGTGTAAGCTTATGTTAACTTGGCACACCCCAGGCATTGCAGGATACGTCTGAGGTTTGATTAGAATCATTCTGTATATTTATTAGGGTGATGCATTAGTTCATGCCATTTTTTAACAAATGTATTAGTGATTTTTTTAAAAAATAATACATAGTTAGTCTTCAGAGTAATCGCTGTTAGATTCTATGACTTTCTGCCATTTATCTGGCAAAGAATGAATAACGTCAGGTTTTGAGAAAATTAATTAATCTAGGAAATTTCAAATATGTAACTTTTTATGAAATGGCCAGAGTGTGTAAACGAGGGGAAATCCAACGGCGCTATGTCATGATTGAGTTAGCAGCACTAAACTTTCCATCAAAGGCTTAAAATTGTGTCTTTTGACACTTGTGGCCTTGTGTTGTCATGAAGAAGGATGATTTCTTTTATGAATGGCCACTTGATCATAGTTCATTGATTTTTTTTTTCCCACTTCATTTTTTCAATTGATCACTTGTGACATTCAGCATTTGACAGTTTCCCCAGGATCGAGCAGCTCGTAATAAAGGTGTAACGCACCTGCAATGCAGGTGTTAAGCTTTTGCACGATATTTCTCTCTGAAAGTGCATGTGGAACCCACCTACCAACTTTCAGAATCTTTCCCATTGCCTTCGAACAGTAGAATGATCGATATTCAAACGTCTTGCCACCTCTCGAGTCGATTGTGTCACATCTTCGTCCAACAGTTCCTGCAGTCTTCCATTTTCTTTGGTCTACCACTTATTTGACTTATCATCTAGCTCAAATTCACCTTTTCGAAACAGTGAAACCAGTTCTTTCACTAATTTTCCCCTATTTCATCTCTTGCTTTGTTTTTCCACTATTGAATAATAACAGAAGGCAATGATGAATAGGAATCTTGCTTTGCTCTATGCTTTATTGATAATCTACCTAAAGCACATGCTTTTACAGGGAGTTTTAGAAAAACAATTAAAGATATTTACTAGGCCATGAACTTATGCAACACCGTCATAAAATGCACCCTAACAACTGCTTCCTAAAGTGACAAAAACAAAACTGCAGAGAACAACGCTACTTTTTCTTTTTTGTACTGCAACAGATTGTAGAGTCTAGCTTGATATTTCTGCCTTACATATTTGTGTACCTGAGAGAGATGATGGGAGGATCTGGACTGTCATCCTGCAGTTCCCTGCACAACTGACCTATGAACCCGCTCACAGGCACAGCTAAAGCTGCTGCCTCACAGGAAGTGAAGCATGAAAGCAAAAATCACTGTCAAAGAAAGCATGTTCCTCTGTAGTCTACAGGATGTTCTCAATGGAGATGAAATGTGTATAATTCTTTCTGTCTGACTAGCTCTGTACAAATTTACAGCTGTCGTGCTCTGAACACGGTGATTATGATTTCTTCATGCAGCACGGCGATAAAATGTTCCCAAATTAACTATTTATTGTTATTTGGTGTGCATCTAATTCCCACTTCACAATTCGCTTCAGATGCCGCAGTCAGGTTTCAAACATGATACTATTGTGTTACTTTGCAGTTCAGATAGATAAAGTGGCACAATTTTGATACCACTTAAATACGACCTCTTGGATTTTCCATGTGTAATGCAATGACTAGTTGTGCTACTACACTATACAGTATGTGTATATTAGTGAGGTCAGACACAGTGATTGTTGGGTGAGGAGGTCTGGGGTGCAGTCGGCGTTTTCAGTTCATCCCGAAGGTGTTGAGTGGGGTTGAAGTCAGGGCTCTGTGTAGAACCACTCAAGTTCTTTCACACCAGCCTCAGTGTACCATGTCTTCATTGAGCCCCATTGTGCAGGGGTATTGTCATGCTGGAACAGGTTTGGGCCTCTTAGTCCTGGTGAAGGGAAACTGTAATGATACAGCATACAACAACGTCCTAAACAATCGTGTGCCTCCAACTTTGTGGAAAAAGTTTGGAGAAGGACCACATACTGGTCTCATGGTAGATGCATAATATACTTGTCCATGCAAAACATGGTCGTTGGTTACTTGAGTTCTTGGTTTGAAATCGGCATGAATGGTCAGTCGACGCTAAATATTGTAAAAGTTTCGATACTTTACAAGTTTGCTTAATTGGATCAACATGAATTGCACCGTCAGCATGAGTTACACAATAGATTTCATGTCTAGAAAAATGAGTTGATTAATAATTCCTAATTTTCCTACCCAGAGATGGGAGCGAAGATGAAAACAAGAGTTGCTTGCGTAGGACAGAAAACAAGGACAGGCGGAATCAATAGCAAATGTTGCTGTCAACTGAAACGTCCTTGTTTGCTAAAGAGCCACTTTAAATCAGCTTCATTCATTTATTGATCATTTGTTTCTCAGCTGTATTGTGACTGGCCATAATGGATCAACATTCACTATGCACAAGGTGTGATTACAAACGGAATGAAACTCAACTAAATTGTATTGTTTCTTTAAATATTTGTGTTGTTTATTACTGTATTAATTTTAGGACTATTAGGGTTGGATCTGTGAGGAGAGAGAGAGAGAGAGAGAGAGAGAGAAATAGAAAAAAAAAGCCCTAACTGGTCTTAATGTATTACAGAAGTCGGTCATTACTCTCCTATTAAAAAACTGCTCTCTTGAAATAGGTCTAGTTTAGCTGTGCCAATTTTCTCTTAATCTGTGAGTAAGTGTGTTGCTTGATAACCTCCAGTATGAACAAAGGCAGTTAGGAAGTGAAAAAGCCTCAGTGGTGGGATGACACTGACACATCTTAATTATGACACGCTGCTTTCTGCCAAGCTAATAGCTTTATCACTGTCTAATAAAGCAACTCTTCCGAGCCTCACCCAGGTACCTGCGGAATCAGATGCTTGCTCGTTAACGACATACGCTGCTGTACTTTCATAAGCTTTTCGATGAAAATAATGAGTGCTAATTATATGAAAAGTCCGCAGTGAAAATCTCTGAGGTGAAATCCAACCCACATACATTAACGTTCTTGTTACGTCAGTTAACTCGGTGAGTGCGCATGACACAGTTCCTCTGTTGCTGAAATGCAGATCAGAAAGCAATGCCAGCTTTCCAGTATTATCCTCCTCC
>JAOVYU010000040.1:1042088-1052574 GCA_025674565.1 Synodontis membranacea | reverse complement strand
GAGAGCGAGAGACTGAGGGGGAAGTGTGCAGTAGGTGACAAGCCGTGGACATTGCAGGAATGCAGAGTGAATAAGAGAGAACTCAATGTTTTCCCGACTGCATCTCTGAGTGGACCTGTCTAGTGACGCGGCGCGTTACCTTGAAAAGCGAGTGATTAATGGAAGCGGTGCAGGGTTCGGGTACGGCCCAGTCGGCCGGTGCATGATCAGTCTTAATGAGCTCTCTCTCTTGCTAGCTGTGTATTATATTAACTGCAAGGGCTGGAACGTATGGGCTTGCGGTGGGATTCTCCTTTCTAAAGCATGATAATGAGCACAGACTTCATCTCCTCTCCCACACCGAGCTTCACTCCAGCTCGAAATAACGTCTCAATGGAGGCACTCCGAATAATAATGCACAAGGGGCTGCCAGTGCCTCGGCAGCAGGGAAATCTATGCAGTGTGACACAGCCCGGGCTGCTGGTGTGTCTCTCTTCATAAGTGAGATGCACGATCCACAAATAATTACCACTCGGCGAATGTTTAGATTAAATGCAGTTTTCTGAATTGATTCGTTTCTCTGTGACAGGTGTACAGTTTCTATTAAATCTGCCTTGCTACTAAAATAAGATATTTATGAACAATGTGTTCCAATTAAGTTTAATACTTCACTTTGCACGTTGTGGAGTAAAATGATTTTGTACTTGCATTTTTTTCTTCTTTTTTTTTTTTTCCTCTTAAACCGTGTTACAACAGCGAAACAACAAAACAACAAAAGCTGGTGAACACACACTGTGCTGTGGACGCAATTAGATTAGGGCTGGAAATCAGGTTTAACTACAGTGCTGACGCAAATATTTGAAATGCATCTGAAACATATTTAACTTCTTCGGCAAAACGGCTTTCTCGGTAAACGGCAAACACTTTCTAGGAAGCCCATATTCATGAATCATTCCAATTGTGCTTATATGTCTTAGTTAGCTTCATTTTGTAAGTAGTTTTATAAACTCTAAAAAATAAATAAATAAATAAAAAGCTCTAATAATGTCCTATATGCAATTCTTAAAAAACTCTGAATCACTTTCTAAAGAACCTCACAGACTCATTAATAATACCATATAAAGTACCGCACAGCTTTTTTATAACTTTTTTATCAGTAAAAAATTAGATATTACCGCGTCGCTTTATAATTACGAACCTGTTGATCGTTACTGCTTACAGTACAGCATTATAATAATTATAATAATAAGTGACGTGTGTTAAAGCATTTTTATAAGGTATGCAGGAATTAATGGCATTTTGTAGAGATTTTCAAAACGCCATCGAGAACTCGATGGAGTTTTTTTTTTAATAGGCACATCAGCTGGCTCGAACAGCTCATCGAAATTGCATGACTAATCTACTTCACTGTGGTGATCACAGTCGAGGTTTTGTTTTTTTTTTCCCCCATTGAATTTCTCCCCAAGCTCCAGAGAAGTCCAGTAACTGTGAGCCAATCGCAAAATGGAGGCTTCCCTACCCTTCATCGTCACGGGTTTCGTCTCATTCGACCGTCAGGCAGCCATACACCTCGTACTTTTCAGGGATTCTTCATCACCAAGTGTACATCAATCCAAATATTTGGTATTCAAATGCCAGGAATTTGAATTTCAATCAATGCTTTCAATGTTATCAACTATGTCTCGCAGGATGTTTGAGCCTGCTTAAGTTTTTTATTTTTTTTTTAAACAGCATTTGAATTACAATGTGGCAGAAACGGCTGGCCGCGAAGCAATTTCAGAAAATCTCCAAAAGTGAGCGAGGAAAAAGTATCCAGGTTCTGTGAATAGCAATAAATCATGTACCTATTCAGCGCAACTGTATGCCTACCATTCTGCCATTGTGTCCCAGGTTTAGAGGACGCAGGCAGCCACCGCATTCGAACCGCCACCTGAGCGCAGGGCACGCTTGCACAAAATGAAATATTTACCAATTTCAAATCATTCCAGTTGAAAAAACTTTAATTTATATGTAAATGCAAATATATGTGTAAAATCACTACTCATCACTACTCTCTGGTGATAATATGTCTTTCCGTACCTACTAATGATGACTGTATTGCTAGCGGAAATACAATTTCGACGCCAAGTCAACCATGTTCCTCATCTCATCCAGCTTTAGGCAAAATGGAAAGAAAAAAAAAAAAAAAAGAAAAAAGGGTGTTTGGCTTCAGATTTGCATCAGCACTTCAAATGTGGCATTTCTAGAGAGATAGAAAGCGGACGATGTGTAGGTTCATACGCTTGAGGGGGAAGTGTGGACGTGTATGTGACAACATTAGGAGCTCTAACCCTCAGTCGGAGAGCAACGCTCATGAGGTGGCCTCTCGATCATGCTGCTAACTACCTGTCCAAACTGATTAGGGTTATAATTGAGCTGTCTAGACGACCCGGGGAGGGGGGGGGGGGGCACAAGCTTCAGCTACAAAATAAGTCCGAGCGAGACACAAAATGATATACTGAAACTGCCGCCGCTTCTGAATATACCTAGGCGCTTGACGGCTTCTCATTTTCTATTCCGGTTCTTCCACTGCGATAAGCAAAGAAACAATAATATAAAAAAAAATTATTTTGGCAGTCGACGGGGGACCTTTTCACACATGCTGCCATCTGATGTGGCAGATTTTCAGGCGCACAGCAAAGTGAACGCCGTGCTCCTCGCTAACAGTGGCTCTATTTCAAAAAAGTAACGTGGCACCATCCATCACTTCCTTATCCCTGTAGTGCTGTCAAATGACCCCCTTCCTTGGTTTCTCCTTATTAACATCCATTTACAAGGTGAACAGCAAGACAGCGTATATAAGGCATGATCTATGGCCGTCTTTTTTCCTCTATATAACCCTCGCGCTGCTGGGAAGGTATGCTTATTCACTGTATGGCTTGAGGCTGCTCTGTCCTGCTGATGCAGAACCTGCTGGAAAACCCGCGCTCCAGTTTCAGTGTCAACGCTGCACGAAACACCTTCATCCTTCCCATACGATCTGACTCAACTTGCGATGAGGTGACAGTCTGTGGAGTCGGAGGCACCGCACACGGAGCGCCTGCCCCTCTGATAGTGCCGCCTTAAAATCAGACATCCCAGCATGCCTCTACTCCAGGAAAAAAAAAGGCAGCTCTTGAAAGCAGGACGTGATTCATGGCCCGGAATGCCTTTAAATACACACATGGTGACACGCACACAAATCAACACACTCGCTGGCACTTCTTAGCTCATCCTCGTTCTCACTCAGTTGTTCATGTGGGCAGGTGATAAATTGCTCTCTTAAAAGCCACGGGGCGAATCAACTATGTACTCATGCCTGTAGGCGTTTCCACTTTTATTTTAGAAAACATTATAACTGATAAACGGCTCTGAACTGTGAAGGTCAAACAACAGTAAACACATACACACACACACACACACACACACTAATACACACACAAATACACACACAGAGGTAGCTGTGAAAAGCCAGAATCCCTCCTTATGCTCAGAAAGAGCTGTAGCTGGGGTAAAATACCCCACAGATGAAGGCCAGCTTGAAAGGTGCACATATGGTGCATGATATGTGCACCTTTGATCCTTTTGACCATATGATTCTTGTCAATGTGTCATCCGAGGAGGACCTGCCCTTCTCAAATGCAGCCCCGGCACCAAGGACACGCAGGCCTTCACTTATTGCCGTGCCACCTCACGCGATCAGAGCTAACCTTTTCACTGTGCTGCACTTAGCCGTGATGCAGTAATACAAGAGAGAACAGAAGAGCACTTCTCATGGCTGCATGAGCGTGTGCTGACTTATGAAGCCACTCTCGATGGAGACAAGGCTTCAAAATCTCCACGGCACTCACGACCTCCGTTTGTCCAAGAGGAACAAAGAGGGAAAAAAAAAGACAGAATGATCGTAAGATTATAACACTCTAAGATTTTGATTGTTCAAGCTTCTATACAATACCCTGACAAGCAACTATTAAAAAAAAAAGCTTTTATCAGAAGAGTGTTCAATAAATATTGCAACAAGGGTATACATAAAAATTCACCGGTAAGAATGCTCAAATTAAGCAGCTAACATGATTGAATCGTGGCGACAATTACATTTCATGATCGGTTCTCGGCTATAAATAAGACTCTTTTATACCGCTTTTGACTCAAACCCTGGACCAGATGAGAAATTTGTTTTGAAAGCATAAATGCATGCTTCTTTCAGCACTGTGTTTTTGTTGCCAATTCACTGATCACAACCAGACAGGGTTAATAATCTATGAAAGTCTAAAAAGTTTTTTTTTCTTGTTGAGCTGCCTTCAAGTAAATCATTTACGTAAATGTACTGTACACAGAGCTGTGACAGACTGGCGACCTGCCCAGGGTATACCGTGTACAGCGCCTCTGACCTGAAGTCAGCTGGGATCAGCTCCAGCTTCCCCACAACCCTTAACGTATAAGCGGTAAGGATAATGGATGTACTGTATGTGATTGCAAGATGCATTGCAAGAGGGCTGCCAGAGAGGATCTGTTACAGACGTCACACCGGTTCATGCTTAAGAAGCTAGTCTCACTTGACTACGGTCATTTTTCGCCCCCAAACATTTCTGCTAAAGCGTTTGTCAAGTGCTCAGTTCGAGCCAGAAAGCCTCTATCGTGGTCCTGCAGGTGACGAACCCTCATCTATCATGCTCCCAGCAAATATTTTACTTCTCATTCCCCCCCAAAAAATAAAAAATGATAACCATCACGCAAATAAAGCTTTAATACGATTATTAAATAATTATTTAGATGTATTATCGAGGCATGTCGAGATTTGGAAAAGCAACGGCAAAGAGTTAAATGCAACAAATTGTGAATCACAAACAGCAAAAGTTCTCTACATGAAGAGCTTGCATGGCTTTTCAGTGAGCTATATACGCATGACTACATGAACCTCAGAACGATCTCCAATTTTTGTAGCTTAAAAGACAAAGCTGGATCGTTGTGGTAAGTAAATTGCACACGTTTTCTAAAAAAATAAATAAATAAATAAAATAAAAAAAAAGAGTCAAATGAGCTTAAAAGCCAATCCAAACCCAGATTAAAAGGTTCATTAAATGCAAAAATTGCTCAGGGAATACTGAACATCTGTTTCGGGCTGACGGGGCCTAGTCCAAGGTTATCTTGTGAAAACAACAATTTATTACCACAAAACCAGTTAAGTCTCCACAGCACACGAGTCTCGGAAGGCAAAAAAGATCTCAGAGAAGGCAACACATCCAAGTGGCATTTGTTACTGCTGAAATCCACAACCTTGGAAGCGCTTTTGATTTAGCTGGTCCTGGGGTTTATTTTAACAACCTCCCAGCTGCATGTTTGGAGCATCTTTCATCGCCAACATCAAATGCAATTTCCTGAGAAGAGATAACATATGACAACCCAGGGCAAGTCTGTTATTTTCAAAAGTCCGAGGGGCATGCTTTCCCATGGCCCTGCTCTCTTACCTTTAGGATGGCCAGGATCTGTGAACTCGTACTTCCCCATGCCCACCGTCCGAAGCATCTGCAGCCCGTTCGGGCTCTCCTGATTGGCTGACGCAGGCGAAGGCTGCCCGTTGGTCAGTGGCAGTGCAGAGGAAGGCAGAGCGGCCAGCTGCAGGAGAGGGTGAGTCAGGTGGCCGTTGCTCACTACGCTGTGTCCTCCAGCTGGCATGGGTGAAGGGGTGATGGGCGGCTGGTTGGTGCTGTAGGGTGACTGGTTCTGCAGGCTGAGCACCAGGCCGCCGGGGGGCTGGGACGAGTGCGGAGGGACTTGGAAGTGCGCACTCATGAGCGGGTGGTGAGGGGGGACCGGTGTCTGGATGGCAGGAGTTACGCCAATGACGGGAGACTGGACAGAAGCTCCCTGGCTGTAGGCGGGAGGCTGAGGCAGCGTGTACGAGTGAGCTAAGAGACTCGGCTGACTCACTGCGACCACCGGAGGCACCCATGGAGGCCCTGATGAAGGAGGAAATAAATGCCACGGGAGAAGGTTACTTACAGGTTACAAATCATGCTTTCTCTCAACCGTCTGAAACTATTTCAGGTTTAAGAGTCATTGTTTTATTTTTTAACAATTATGCTCAGCTAACTGAACCATGCTATATTTGTCTTTATCATTTAGGTGGAATTTATTTATTTGTTTTTGTTATTTATAGGACTATAGTAGTAGTAGTAGTACAGTAATAGTAATGTTAGTAATAGTTGCAGTACTAGATGCTGTAGATGTGGTGGTTTAGTAACAGTAGTATTACTAGAGGTATTATTATTATCATTATTAAGTAATAGTAATAATTGTAGTAGTGATATTAGCTACAATCTATTGTACATTATTTGGTCAGAGAATTATTTTTGCCAGAGGTAAATCCTCGATGTTAAGACAAATGCATGTAGAAACAGCTGAAAAACAACGCAAGGTCAATGTATGATGGCATGATTATTTTAGCACACATTTTAGCGAAAAACTTTCACTGGCTTTCTTTTTTTTTCCCACTTTATATTAGTTATGGCTAATTCCCATCCTACAGTCATGTCTCCCTTATCACACAACAGCTACCAACCAGGGAGGGTGAAGGCTATTTCATGCTTCCTCTGAGACACGCCAAGCCAGCTAACTTCATCTTTTTAAAACAGCTGCTCGCGCCGTGTCACGTGGCAGCATAATCGGCTTACGCTCGGAAGAAATCGCTATCCGCCCCTTTTCCGCATGCATAAGCTCACAGGCGCGCACGATTGGCTAGTGTCTCCGGTTGATGGGGGAGAGGCAGTACGCCAGCCCTCCCCACACAGGGAACATGATTTTAGTCTCTTGGACGCCCGGCCACGGATGACTGTGGCATCGTCGGGACTTTGCAAGGGAATAATATATTTATGACTGAGACCAATAACGTTTTCTGCAAAAGTGTCAAATTGGATGTTTTAATTCCAAGGTCTTGACAGTTTGACTGTGTAGGTATGGTATGTACAGGTATGTACGTGCTGAGATTGAAAATGACTCATAACACTCTGTTCACATTATAAAATGTTTTTTTTTTTTTAGTTTTTTTTTTTTTTTTTTTTTTAAATCTGACCTTAAAGAACAATGCGTTTATCTTACATAAGCATTTTCCCTACTACTCCACATTTATTTTCGTCTGAGACGGACTCTTCCCCGGAGAACTGTACTAACTAATGAATTCACTAATTAATTCATGCATCACTGAATCACAGCCCTACATATGAATTATATACGGTGTCAGAAAGTTTCCTTCATATCCTGAGATAGAAATTCTGTGCATAATACGAGCTGATAAAGGCCCACTGTAGTCCATTTGTCTGGGTGCTACAGGTGCTACAGCTCTGTGGACCAAAACAAGAGAAATGGCTCATGGGAAAGCTTAGCCACATCCACAACAGGCCCGATTAATCTCATGAATATGCAGCCGCGTTGGACCTGTGCCCTGGCTCCTCTGGAAAAGGAACGAAAATAGCACAGAGGGCCTATGGGGTACTTTATACCAGGAGGAGAAAAAGGAAGATTTAAAAACATTATTCATGACACTAGGCCTCATTGCACTGTAGAGTGGATACAGCGAGAGACGGTAATGGGAATAGATGATCTACAGTAGCCTGTGTGAACATGTAATCTGCATTATTCAGTAAAATCTTAAGGCTAATCGTAACAGGAACAGCACGGGATGCCTCTTTCCCAAACTACACCATGAGAATACATTCGGCTGCACCGGATGTGCATCAATTTACAGAAATGTATAAGTTCGATCGCCTACCACTTCATTCTGTATTCAAAGATATTAAAGAGTTTCTGCAAATTTCTGCGACATAATTACATTGAAAAGCCTGCACTCATTAGCACTGCCCAAACATGCTCATGTTTTTTTCTTTCTTTTTCTTTTTTTTTTTTTTTTTTTGCAGTCAATGAAAGTTAATGAAAGGTTTTTAGAAGGGAAAAGTGATTGTATTAACAGGAAATGGATCCTGCTCTCTTGTCTCCTGTAATTAAAATGTGTCATGATGAAATATCAGTTGCTGTTCATACAGGATTCTTTGCCCTTTTAAAGACTATTTCAATTTATCCTCTAATCCATTCAGTCATTTTCTATACCGCTTATCCGTTGCAGGTCACGGGTTGCGCTGGAGCCAATCCCGGCTGACTTCAGGCGAGAGGCGGGGTACACCCGGGACAGGTCGCCCGTCAATCACAGGGCCAACACAAAGAGACAGAGGGCTATTCACACTCACATCCATGGGCAATTAAGAGTAGCCAGGTGAACTAATCTGCATGGCGTGAAACCCATGAGGGCAAGTGGAGAACATGTGAACTCCAACATCGAAAAGCCCCTGGCTGACCAACAGGTTAGAACCCCGAAGCTTCCTGATGTGAGGTGACATTGCCAACCATCGACTAACCAATCAAACTCATTAAAATCCAGAAATATACCCTTAAAAAAAAAAAAAAAGAAGAGAAGTTTACATGAAAAAGAACTTTCTGAGCATTTCTTTTTTTAGCTAAATTCATTAATTCCAGGCGAGCTGTTCGCAGGATCCGTGTAGTTCGCTTCAATTAAGTGGAGCTGGTTTCAGACCTAATGGAGCTCAGGCAGGGTGCTGTAAGCGTGAGAGGAGCCTAATGCGAACGCTGCCTCCCTCTGGGAGCCCCTCAATCACACAATCACACAACGTTTGGAGGAGGGTCACGGACAGAGAGGGCCGGTCGCCATGTCCAATCACCAAGGTCAAAAATAACGACTCTCTCCACAGGCAGGTTTGCCCGGCCGAGGCAACACGTCGTCCTCATTAAAGCCTTGTCTGAATTAGCTCGGGTCTAACTCTGTCTGAATGATAATTGACTCTTTTTTAAGTTTTTATCATTGTGTTTTAGTGGGTAAAATGTAAAGCACTAACTGTGCTGATATCAAAACGAATCTCGGTGCTACACGCGTCCCAGTTTGGTTACTCGCTCGTAGAGCTCGAGTCCTCTTCCACTGCTTTGTGAATGATTTAGCACGCTCACATTAGAAGGCTCCCGGAGTAATGGGAGAAAATTGGCAGCTCCAAAGCAGCGAGTGTGAGTTCATCTCTCCAGGAGGATGTCAGAGGACATCAAGGCTTAACCCCCTTACACTCATTATGCAAGGCACGCTTATTTTTCAATCTTAAATCTTGTGTATATAGAATTAGATAGCCAGCAACTGCATTTTACTATATTGTCATGTATAAGGATGATCAGACTATTCCCATATTATCAGATCCATGTTTTTTCTTTTTTTTTTGTAGATTTGTGTTGCCGTTTTGGACAGGGATAAAGCTGCTTTGCAGTGGCGTCCAGGACTGACGCAGAGAAAGGTGAAAGAGTGCGGCATACCCGTGGCGTCGTTCTCTCTGTGCTGTTTGACCGGAGGCTCATCCGTATCCCATGGCGTGGACTGGTTGATGGGGGTTTGGCCCCACCTCAACCCCGGAGCCAGGAGCAGTGCAGGAGTTTGATTCTCACCGGGAGAAAGGCCTGCAGGCTGGAGAAATCAACAGAGCAACTGTGTTAGACAGACCAACGGAACTCAGAAGCAGCACTCTGAATCCTTAATCTGAAAACAAAACCTCCTCCTGCATCTAGCTAAACAAGTTCTGATAACAGAAACATGTCCAGAAGTTCTCGTAACAGAAACATGCTCTTTTCTTTTTTCTTTCAGGAATAGTGAAGGATTTTACGTGTGATTTTTTAAACAAAATGGAAATTCAAGCAGCACAAATATTAGGCAAGTAAATTACAGGGGAAATAAAAGGAGACTTCATTTACACACAAGCATGTTTATGCTTTCTCAATTTATTAGCAGATGCGATCCGTTAGTGTAGTCCTTAGTTCATATTTAATAATATTTAATACGACAAATTAAAGGGCTAGTATGTAATTATGGAGGATTTACATATTTAAGACCTCTGTGGCAGAAATATGTTATTACTGTACAGTCAACACACAAAACATTATTCCAAATCAACAGCTGTGTTCAGATTAACAACCACTGCAATGACTGTTCAGATTAACAACGGAGCGCAAAATATGGAGATACCTTAATTGTTATGTGGCGTTATTTTTACATGTATTAAATGTAGGAAAAAGTGCAATTAAACGTTAATCGTATACAAAATTGTATAGGAATTAGCAAGGAAACACAATCGAAATCTTCTAATACTCCTAGTGCTCTGTTTCTCATTTATTAAGATTCTTAACCAGGCTGTTTTCCAATTATTTCCCTTGGTCTCATAAGTATTTAATGAGTTAAAAAAAAAATTATTTGTAGGCATTTAAAAAAAAAAAAAGAAAAGAAAAAAAAAAAAAAGAAAAAAAAAGCAATTCTCTACTAATCTCAATTTTGTGTTGTCAATTGTTTTCCATTAAATGGTGTTTTAGCCTCTTATCTGCTCAGATGTTAAATATTCTGTCTACATTGTATTTGAAAAATCAAGAATGAAGTTAAAATAATCTTACATAT
>JAOVYU010000040.1:1029240-1040628 GCA_025674565.1 Synodontis membranacea | reverse complement strand
CCAGCAAACACCGATTCCTCTTTTTTCTTCTTCCTTGTCATCCTTCCTTCTTCGTCGTCGTTCCAGTGGATCCATGCACGTGGAAGGCGCTGTCTAGAGGTCTGTCCGTTCTGGGATACTGTTGCGGCGCAACACGGCGGCTCTGTAGACGTGCACCCGTGCACTATGTAGATATCAAGGGCTTGTTCTAAGCTTGCGAAAAAACACAACTATTCATAGTTACGCACGAATGAACACATACTTATGAATTCCATAAGTATATAACGGTATATATACTCCATTCCTGTTAATAGATCAGACATCTTGCATAATGAAAGGGCAAACCAAAGACGATCGACCGCTGAGACAGTTTGGAAAGTTTGCTTTCTTAAACCGAGACTCAATGGTAAATCGGTAGTGAAACTGACGGATTACGGCTAGCTTAAGAATGAACGTTAACCCTGATTCACAAAGCCACCACTGCACTTCACCCAGAGTTAATGGGAAAAAAAACTCAGTCATCAACCCCTTTGCTCTTGTCTGGGCCCTTCTCTCCATTCCATTATCCCACCTGACCCGGAGATCACTTCATCAGTTCATCTTGTGCTGTTTTTAAAAAGCACATTTTGTTACCTTATGCTAAGCTTTGTGAATGGAAATGACATGTAACTGTTGTAGAGATAAACTGTATCTGTAATTGTAAAAGAAATCATGAAAAAAAAAAAAAAAAACTATAAACAATCGTTTGCACAAAAATTTATTTCCGGACACAACATTAAATTCCATTGTTTTGTAACACGTTACTTTGTCCAATAATCTTAGAATAACTAAATCAGCGTTACTTCCTCATTCATCTTTGAATTTAATGGGTCGCACTCCTAAGACGTGCCCTACTTTACAGACCCTGACACACTTCATAAACAGAATGAATGATCAGGGACTCGGTAGAATTGTTTTCCTGCAATTCTATGCGGGGCCGCATTGATCCGTACTAAATATTGAAAGACCATAACCTTATTCAAGGAACAGTATGATCCCCTAGACATGCATGGCTCAATGATTCTCTGCTCTGAGCCAACGTCTTGTAGTTTTCCATCTTCCCCTGTTGCCATCTTATAATCTCTAATCCTCATGATAATGCAACATTTAAATCTCCAGCGAAAATAATCTTCTGTGTTCTTCATGTACATTTGTCATTATTAGTAATGGAGCTTTGCTTATTATAACACAATTCTAGCATTTCAACACAGACAGATATATTCAGTTGATGGAAGGGGGGGGGGGGGACGCACATTAGACTATCACATGCGTCTCTTGACATCAGTGATGCTGTTGACGAGAACACGGCAGGGCTTGGGTCTAACCAAGCGTTGCCCATTTTCTCACTTTTTAATTCATCGTCGCTCTTACCAGACCCTTTTTTCCCTCGTGACCCATTATCGCGGTGCGGCAGATGGCTTTCCTCTGACTCGACAGAAAACAGGCTGGAATTGGGTGCATGTGCGTGTGTGTTTGCGAGACACAGAAAGAGTAAACCAGGCAGCCAAGACAAACATTCTTCTCAAGCTTCTCAGTACAATGAATTTCGATGTTTATAGCTGGCATTGGTCTGGAATTCCCCCCATTGAAAACTCATTTTTACAGATGGCGCTGTCTCTCCTGTCTCACGGAAAGATGGTTCAAAGAAAGTGGTTGAGGGAGCTGGAGGAAAAAAAAACACACACACATACACAAAAAAACAAACAAACACGAACGCACAACAAACCGTAAGCACACAAAAATCACACCTATAGATAAATAAGTTACATTTAGAAAGGTGCAATAATTTGCACCGGAGGGATGAGATCATTACAGATCGTTACATCACTCCAAGCTGATTTTGACATTTCAGAAAGCGTCTTTTTTTCACTGACTATATCATACACAGGCCTAACCTAGGCCTAACCGATGTCATAAATGTTGACGCATATATGCACGGGCATGATCAATTCACCCCCTTCTGGGTTCCAAGACCCTTGCCATATTCTCTAGGTCTTTCATACATACGTGCATGAGATAGTTTTCTCTGTCACATGAAGCTAGTCTCGCCAAAAACTGTTCCCCAAAGTGCCTTATCTGAGAGTGGCCTCAGCTAGCTGTAGTGCTGAAGTGCTGAACCATCACCATGGTTACACACCTCCCCTCCAGCATCAGTCATCAGATGAGTATGCACTACATATCTTACTCCATACTGTGTCCCACATGCAGCATTTCAGCGAGCACGGCTTGCAATGGGGGGGGCATAAGACACATCAGCATTCCCTAACGTTTTATTGCATTAATTGCGTAATGCATTAGCTGACTGCTGCGTACCGATGTGGATTCTGTACATGCTGACAGGGCTAGCAGAAACGTAGCTGGCGGAGCAAGCGTACTGGAGGCACTAAATGTGATTGTGGAATGATCTCGGCATGCCAAAGACACCATGGGGAGAAGGCAGGAGTCAAGAGCTACGGTAGTCGTCTCCATGGGCCAGATGCGTGTACGTCAGGAGGCGCAGTGCAAAATGCAACTCGATGCGGCTGCAAAATGAACTCGCAGTACGTCTGAAATTAACATTGAACTTACTAAGGCTGTAGCTCGTCACTTTGCCCTGCACAGCCCATTATGTGCACTCCGTAAAGTGTAAAGTGTCATTTAATCTGCTTCGAAATGTCAAACAAAGAGCTGTCTGAAAAAAAAAGAAAAGAAAGACGGGGACTAAAGAGGAAACGCAAGTTTAGCGACGAAGATAAGATTCTCATTAAATTAAGACTTAATACAGTTAAATGTGCTTTTATTACTAATTGGTTTTATTGAAAAGGCCGCCGCGTGCGCAACTTGAGCAGCTCGCCATAAAAATGCGCAGGTAACGTTTGTGGTCAACTGCGGCTTCCGTGACACTCGGGAAAACAAATTCGAATTCAAATTTTATTTGTCACATACACAATCATACATGGTACGACATGCAGTTGAAATGTATTTGCTGTGCCCGACCCGTAGACATTAAAACAGAAAACGACAAAATAAAAACAGAGAATAAGTAAAAAATATAATAAATGAAATGCAAATATAATAGGATATAATATCTTAAAATATATAAGATATGTCTATGTACAATGATACAAAGATCTAAAACATAAACTGTAAATTAAAAAAATATGGGCAACAAAAAATATGTGCAACAGGAAGTGAGGTGCAATCAGTGAAGTAAAATGTGCAAATAAAACAGAGAATGTGCAACGTATAAAACAGAGAATGTGCAACGTATAAAACAGAGAATGTGCAACGCTGCAAAGGGCCTGTTTAATGTGTTGATTTCTTTTGCTTGTGAGCAAAATTGCTTTCTTGGAGTATGTGCTCTGTCCAGGGTTGCCAGATCTACAGTACGTAACCAAAGAATCCCAACGGACCACCAGTACTGAATGACATTTTCTAAATATAGCTCTACCAAGATTCTTCAATGGTAATTCATTATTTCATTAATTCCTTCTTCAGTGGTCTTGTCTTATTATGCATTTAATCATTTTTTTTTTTAAGTATCCAGGTTCTGCATGAAAAAAACAACTCTGGGCATAACTGACAATAAAGCTCAGAGGAACACACGTGTTACTAATCTAACCTTGTTTTGAAAGGGTATTTTTTTTTTTATTTCCCATTTGCAGACCTAATCACAGTCACCTAGTCAACTAGCCACTGCAAATTGAAGTTTAATGCTTTTGAAGGGGGTAGGATACAGTAATCATCCAACATTTCCATTTCTTTACACTGTAATTGCACTGATGCCCCACTTTTCATGTGATCCTCCCTCAAATAAATAAGTACGTGGTCAAGAAGTGCACTTTGCTTGTTTTGCAGCATGCACAGTGCTTGATGTGTGCATTTAGGCTTTTACAGCTCTTAAGGTCCAAGAGAACGCTGCATAATTGGGCCTAAAGAAGTTGTCCAGAGTTTATACACCAGGCCCTGTGGGTTCTTTTCACTGTGCAGAGTGCTGAGCAAATGTGCCGCACGGAGCAGATCTTCATGCACTGATGGACGACAATTAGCCGACACAGACAACAGAAGGCAGCTTAAACACTACGGTTGATATCTCGAGCTCAGAAACCCTACCAGACTATAACCTGCCCTTATTATGAAGAAGTCAAGCAAGCTCTGTGTTTAAAATAGTGAATGCAGCTTTTCTCTCGGATCTGAATGAAGTCGGTTCCTGTTTCCTGCCCTGGTGTGGCTCGATGTGCTTGTGCTCGTGCCAGGTGATATGCAGGATAAGGGCAAGAAAAGTTCTGAACACATAGTCTGTGTAGTTCATATCCTCTGTGGACATGTTGAGTCCAGGGGAGCAGTAGAGATGATCGTACAGAGCAAAGGTAGCCCTCTCCTACCCTCTCCTTCACAGACCATACTAGCTGTGCCAGACTGCACATCAAAAAGGCGGGGACACAAGACACTGGGCCTCTGTTCCATACGAGCCGCGGAGAACAAAGCGTACATTGTAGTGGCACACTGAGAAGGGCTATTTTGGGGAGACTGCCGTTCGGCTGTGTGTTTTTAGCTGAGGCGCTGTGGTGCTATTTTAAAGCTTCTGGACGTTTCAAAGACGCGCATTTCTTTGTGCGACGAGTGGTCTCTGGTGATGTATACCTCCCACCCTGTACACACACGCACACATACACACACACACACAGAGCAGTATTTTTGCGGGACCTCCCATTAATTTTTATGGGAATTACCCTAACCCTAATATGACAGCCCTAACCCATACCCAGCCATAACCTTAACCATAAGTAACCGAATAAAATATAAGACTTTTGGCTGTTTCAGTTTTCTGATTGTATTCACAGATTTTTTGTAAAATTGAGTTTTCTCTTGTGGGGACCAGAAAAAAAAATGTCCATAAAAAAATTAAAAGTAACAGGTCTTAACATTTGTCCCCACAATATAATAAAACATGATACACACACACACACACACACATATAGTTTGATCAATCACTCAATCAATCAATGGACAGACAGACAGACAGACAGACAGATAGATAGATAGATAGATAGCTAGATAGATAGATAGATAGATAGGTAGATAGATAGACAGATAGACAGATATTACACAAATGAAGAGAGAGACTGCTGGATATCTGCTGTAACACTGGAGGCACGCTCATACTATATATATCCCAGTCTGTATCTTTCAGTCAATCCTAGCATATCTGACTCCTCCATCCCTGGGAGCGTGACTGCACTTCAGATGAGAAAGGAGAAGAAATAGATGACTAGAACCCCTGAGATGTGTGCAGAGGCTTCATTAGCACAGCAGGCCAGACACGGCTGGGAATGCCAGACACCATCACGTTCTGTTAGCCTTCAGATGCTCTTCCGAAGCACAACCTTTATAATTATCAGAGATTGGAAGAATGTGAGAAATTGGGCTGGGAAGAAGCAATGGGAGAGAGAGAGAGAGTCTGGATGTGTGTGAGTGTGTGTACTTGGTCATGGGGTGGGGGGTGGGGGGGGGCAGAGTAAGTGAAGGATTCATGAATACACCGAAAAAAAAGGTTGCCGGGGTCAGAAACAGTGCAGTAATTAAAAGTTAATCTCGCTCTCGACCTTACCTGCATATAAAAGCTGCCACGCTGCCACTGGGCTGCATTAACAGCACTTCCAAACAGTAGCAGAACAATGGGCTGTCTAGAGCAGGCTGATGTAAAGGCTTAAGAAAAGTTTCCTACTGGGAGCAAAAGGAGGCCCTTTGCTCCAAACACATGCAAGAGTTTCTGAACAGTGCACAATAACAAAACTGTGATGGGCTACACAGACAAATGCTCTATATTTATATCCGACAAATGTCAGTATCAATTCTGCCCAATTTTCTAAATCCTTTTTAAAGCATCGTCGTTAAGGGACACAGTGGGAGCCGCGGAAACTGATGCAACCAGTAAAAACCTCCTTGCAAACCAGACAGCATGAAGAGCCAGGTTGTGGATCAACCTAGAAGTAGAATTGGCCAGTTCGTTTATTTGCAGTTATCATAAAGAACCAAGGCTAGGGCTTTTTTTTTCTTTTCCTGATGAATATATCAATTAAGAGCCCAAAGAAGACCTGCTGTAGTAGCATGGCTGGCTCTGCATGGGCCATTATGGACCAATTTAAATGCATCTAAGAGACCAGGGTCCTGTGTGACTGCCTCACAATCAGAAATATCTCAGGGTATATAATATAATATAATATAAGAAATATATCTTATTACATGCTGATGTCTCAGGGACATCAGCATGTAATAAATTGAATCCAAATCAAAATTTCACTAACAATAGCCCGTCCCCCGATGACGTTCTGTGCCACGGTCTAATTCAGTGCCTTTAACGAATCGTACGGGAGAAGGAAACATGCAAGCTGGTGAGCAAAAATCCAAACCTAAAATGGGCTCCTTTTTATTAGTTTCTTTCTCGTCTCCATTCCTCTATTGGCAGTCCAGAAAGGGTAATATGGAGGTGTGGAGGAGACGGAGTAGGCCGTTGGCAGTAGCATAGGGAGGAAGACAGATCCATCATCACATGTCACATCATTTCCTTTGACATGTCATTTTCACTTGGCCCTAGACAGGCTGCTCTGATCCATCAACTATAACTACCACTTTGACCCAAAAGAACCAGAAAAAGAAGAAGAAGAAGAAAAAAATAAAGCTTTGGGCAATTCTATTCTTTCTTTCTCTTTTGTGTCCATAACCTATACAGCTGTCTTCCAAAGTAAACAATGAGAATGCAAAAAAAAAAGTGCCTGCAATTTGTTCTGGATTCAGAGTGCTTGACTGCAAATGTTTGAAATTCAATGTGAACCACCGCCTATTGTAGTGGAAAATTCAGTCGGTATAAAGAGGAAAGCAAAAGAATAGAAAATATGTCGGGCATTTAAACTCAGAACTGTCACGGGTATACTTAGCCAGCCTGCTGGTCCAGCTTTAAAACACAGAAAAAAGGTACTTTAAATATGCAAACCTTTCAAATACATCTGCACGTTACCTGTGCGTCTTGTAGAACACTCAAGGACATCTCAAATCCGTCGGACAGATGTTCCTAATTAAATATAAATTTCGAAGCTTTAACCCGAGTTGCCCTGCTAACCGTTAAAGGAAAAACTTCAAGCAAATAAAAAAGTGGCATTTTAAAGGTACTGCTAACTTTTTTTTTTTTTGTACAAGAATGGATGAAAGCACAAGAGGGAGAGACAGTGAGAGATGGATTTCTGATATACCGTAGATGGAAATATAATAATCTTGATTTCTCAGCCTCAGGATAGTGACAGAGCCTGGCTTACACTTCAAACACACAGAGGCAGAACTCCGGTATAACTACGTACCCATATTAATATTGGCAGGTTTACACAACAGGTCATAAAGACTCGTTAAAACCATGCATGGTAACATTTCCACGGGCTACTTTTTTTCCTATTTACGAAGGCTGATTGAATTTATCCTTAATACATGCAATATCCTGTTGGAAACCATGTGTGGTAAAGTTGTTTTGTGGCGCTCACTGTAAATGCCAGAGATTTGCTTGAGTAGCCAAGAAGGAAACCCTACCTTGCGAAGCCTTGGTGGTTATTTGATTTGCTATAAAACTATAACAGATTTTAATTTGAGACTTGCTATCCCCTTACCCATAGCGAGAGGGCTCATTCTGCTTTATTTAATGCTGCGACGTGTCCAGATAACACCAGCGCAAGTTGAGAAGGGGGGCAACGGCATGCCAAAAAAGATTGGGAAAAAAAAAAAAAAAAAAAAAAAAAAAAAAAGGACAAAAATCATTTGCCTTGGAGAACAGTCACGTCCCCTTTTCCGTCCTCTTTGGATTTACATCATTAGATAATCATGCACTTAGATGTCAATGGTAACCTTCAAAGACGGCAACCCGAGCTTCACACCATCTTTAGATTGGCCAGGGAGCAATATAACCAAATGTTATGCTGTGTTTTTTCCTGTGCAGTGAGATTTTTCAGAACTATAGCTAACGGAATGAATTTTATTCCATGCCCAGAGTGACGGCATGGACGTAAAAAAACGACAACTTGCTAGCTCATCTAAACAGGCTTTATCGTGCTTGAGTGATCGCGAACGATCGCCTTCCGCCGCACCTGCCCTTATGTTTTTTCAATCGCTGTGTAACACATTTGAAAGGAAGTGAAGAAGAATCGAGATTGAAAACAATTAAGAAAGCGAGCAGTGTGATTTATCAGAAGTTTAGAAGTATTAGAGATAGTAATTAGTTCTGTTACAAAAAGCAATTATGCCACTTCGATGCAGATAAGAGTGTTTTTACATGCAGCTCTTCTGAACGAATCCTTCAATCCTGTTAAAGTGGACCCAACACAGATCCAGCTGCCTCGCTGCTTCCCAATACAGTTCTCTTTCTTGGAAGTTTAGCACCGGTTGGGTCTCGGACACCACAACTCCTTTACCGTTGTTTAATAATGAATCTATAAAACACAAAATGATGTCATTCAATATCGTTGCTTTATAAAATTTGGCTGAAGTGCTATGATTTCTCCAAAATCTCATGCGCCATGCCGTAGAGCTACTGACTATAGGACTGGCTGATGTGAATGGTTAGGTAGACCACATACATGCATACGCTACATATATTACACACACATACTGTATACACCATTACACAGTAACTACTGTTCCTCTCACAGTAACTAGACTATTATTACTGCTGCCTATAAGCTCCATCGCATAACTTCTAGTGCCACGGTGACTCTATTAGCTTATTTATCATGTTGCTTCCTAACCCTGCTGACCTTGTTGTGGGACTACTTGACCCTGCGGTAAACCACGCGAGTTGATTTTTCTGTTAGGTGACAGAAAACTACGGCTATGCACGTATGGCAACTTTCAAGTTCGTTATCTATAAAGCGAGATGTGAAGCGGACTGAGACCACTTCGATTGCACAACGCACAAATCAAATGGACCACAAAATGAACCACAAACAAACCATACTCAGACCACCTTCAAACATGGCTTGACTGTGGTTTGTTTGTGGTTCATTTTGTGATTTGTGCGTTGTGTAATCAAATGAAATGAAAAAAAGTGTTCATGTCCTCTTTGGTCAGGCAGGTAAGAACACTTTGGGTGTGGACCAAAATAACTTCGCTCAGATGGTCTCAGAGAGGTTCCTACTCCAGCACGGTTCTATTGCCTGGGCGTGGTGGTGGTGGGGAAGGGGGGGGAACGGACACCTGACTGCTGGGAGTGAACCAAAACTTGACACATATTTTGGATTGTGGGAAACATTTTTCTGCAGACGTGAGCTGTCAAACTGAGCTCTGAGGTTCAAAAGACACAGATGAAGTGCTGCACAAATGCTATGTGCTCTGGATATCTGGATCGACGTACAAAAAAGAGAAATTAAAAGCTGGGTGTCATATACAAAATCATACACCTTGACCAATACTTTTATTGCTTTATGGTTTGTTTCTACAAACAGTATATCATTTTGCTCTTATTTGGGTTAATAGATATCATTATAATTTGGAATAAGTGCCATTATAAGCTATTCTGCGATCTTACGCACAGTAAACATGGCCATCAAGCTCTTATTCGGGCCATACAGGATACTCTCTGTGTAACTGAGTGGGATTTTCTATATTAAAAGATGCCTGAGGCTCAGTGGGAAGTAGGAAAAGGTGCCTTCCAGCACAGCGACAGCGTGAGGCTTTGTATACCGCAACACGCTGCCGAGTGTTAGCCACACACAGACAAAATGTCTGCCTTCTGCCATTCAAACGTAGAGTTACAGAGAATTACATGAACGCAGGTAGGTCTATGTTGGTGCTACAACGTTGTCCTAGCTTATTTTACGACATGCTTTGTTAAAATCGATCGGTTTCACTTATTCCGCTTTCTTTAACCGTGCTCAGTAAATCTACGCTTTGTTTGGGTGAATTCTATAAGCAGCACGTACATCTTCGAACATACAAAATGCCAAGCCTAGAAAAGGATTTGGATTTGAACGATTGTGTGACTAGTGCATCAGAAACGAAGACCTAGAATAACACCCAATAATCTGACGTCTTAGAATGATGATGTTATTTCCCCAAAGAAAATTCACTCTCAAAAGGTTTTTTTTATTTTTTTATTTTTTTATGTCCAATTACCAGCAGGCAGAAATAGCCTCATTCTGTTCCGGTCTAGGTTTGTCAATAGATGCCCCTTTAAAAAAAAAAAATATATATATATATATATACACAGGTCATTAAAATGAGAAAAATTGTCAATCAAATGTCTCATATGAGCCGGAGCTTCTTCCTAAAGGCTTGATAAACACATCCACATTATTTATTCTCAGTGCAAGTTCATCATTAAAATTATATATATATCAGATTCGGAACTTCTGATAGAAATGTAATTTACATTTCCTACAGAGTGCCCAGTGTCCACGTGTGTGTGTTGTGCACTCACCCACAGTCTTTCCATCTTTCTTCTTCTTTTTTATTTTTAACATCGCTGCTTCCAGTGCCAGAGGAGCAGACAGGGACAGGACAAGAGAACGCTTCCAGCCCCTTCGGTCTTCCTCTTCGCTTTTCTCAACAGTGCCCACTGTTCCATTTTGTCTCCTTTATCAGAGGTTTAGGTCATAGTGTGGTCTCCAAATTGAACATAGCGCTTCTAGTCACACTCAGGTGGTTTCTTTTATTTTACACTTTTACAAATGTGAAAGGTGATGGAATTTTTAATAGAAAGAGGAGCCTAGCGCCAGCCAGTGACACTCACCGAATCATCTCCACTGATATATTATCGCTACAGCTATCCTATCACACCGATCCTCCTTCCTCACACCACTAAACGCTGAACTAATACAGCAGAGAGTTCCAAGCAAAGGACACTAAACGAAGAGTGACCTTCACTGCCCTAACAATCGCACTGCCGTGGTGCAGCGTACGGCAGCGGAGTGGACCTTCGAACCCTGTGTGAAGGAGGCTCTCGTTAAGAGTACCTACAATGATCTAGATTTTTTCCTCGCACAATGTTCAATGGCTCTGTGCTCTCAATCACTGTGCATATGAATACACAGTCGGATGACAGATGGACAGGCGGATGGACGGACAGATGAGGATTACGTAAAAAGAAAAAAAGAAAAAAAAAATCCAGTTCTAGAAAAAACAACACTATAAAACAACACATCAGTGGGAAAAGCTACAGAACCATAGCAAAGAGCTTAAACATCCCTGTCCGTACATCCTTGTACAAACGGTTCGATAAATATGCAGGTGGAAAGTTCATGGAACCGCAACTAATCGTCCCTGGTCTGTTATACCACCAGTGTTGGGTGTAACGCGTTACAAAGTAACGCGTTACTGTAATAATATTACTTTTTTCAGTAACTAGTAGTGTAA
>JAOVYU010000040.1:1017398-1027874 GCA_025674565.1 Synodontis membranacea | reverse complement strand
ATATAACTAGTTACTTTCTCCAGGGAGTAATAAAGTAAAGTAAGGCATTACTATTTTTGAGAGTAATATGTAATATGCAATATATTACTTTTTTGAGTAACTAGCCCCAACACTGTATACCACACACGATTTCATGACGTCCTCTCAGACTAATGATGAAGAAAGGTAAGAGAAAAGCCGGCAGTTACTGGAAAACAGTTGCAGAACAGTCTGAAAACAGTCGGAACAGGAGTTCAACAGAAAACAATCAGCAATGAACTGAACCGCAATTCGCTCCACTTCTGAACCTCACACAAAACTCCTCTGCTTAAAAAAATAAAATAAAATAAAATAAAATAAAAAAAAAGGCAGCACAGAGACGTGCATCTACAATTTGCACATGAGCATTTACACAAGTCGGAACTCTTTTGGAACAAAATGTGAAACAAAAATTTAACTCGGTGGCAAGAATTCAGCTCATAAAATGTGCAGAAAGAAAGGGTTTTGCTTTGGATCCCAGAAACACCACGTCGACAGTAAAGCACGGAGATGGGAGCGTCACGATATGGGACTGCTCCTCTACAAACGGTACCGGAACATTCCACGTCGTTGAAGTAGGTCATCTGAACGGAATGAAATACCAGGCATTTAAGAAGACGATTTGATCTCACTGACCAGTAAACTGAAACTTTAAAAATAAAAAAAAAAAAAAAAAAGATGGTGTTTCAGCCAGACAACCCCAAATGTACAGCTAAAATAACTAAAGATAATCCTGACTTTATTTACTGGTGGATTTTGAAAAGTGAGTCCATCAGAAGGACTTGAAACCTTGGGGAACAGTAGATGAGTTGGCAAGAGGAATAGGTAAAAAAAAAAAAAAATTGAACAATAATGCTGCAAAAGAACCTGATTACGTATCACCGGAGTCGGCAACAACAGCTAGTACTAATGCTGTCCATTTGCTTGTTTTCCCTAATGATTTCAGTATCAACATATCGATAGGTATATCCATGTACAAAGTCAAAAGACATTATGGATGTACATTTGAAGTTGATATATGTGCTGGAAGTATATTAAATAACCAACACAATCCTGTCTGAACACTTATTTCTCCTCACTGTAGAGTAAAGAGTAATAACTTACATTGCACAGATACACAGACAGACAGATAGACACAAGAAGCCAATAATTCATGAAAGAGGTCAATAGTTCCAGCATAGTTCTTGAAAACAGCTTTACACCGAAAATGCCTGGATTACTCATAAATACAGTGAAGGTAAGGCTATTAGCCACACAGGGTATGTGTATCCAAGCTGTCAGTGAGTGCATGTTATCCAATCTGGATTTCAGATATAGCAGAGAGCTTTTAAATAGTAATGTGTCCTTCTTGGCACTTACTGATGTCTCTAATTTATGAGCAGTCAGGATAAAATACAAGAAAAGTGTCTACGCTTCCCATCATGATAGTGAAGGTCTGGCAATCATGCATCCATCCATCATCTATACCACTTTTCAATCAGGGTCACGTGGAAGCTGGAGCCAATCCCAGATGACTTCAGGCAAGGGAAGGGGGGGGGGGGGGGGGGTTACACGCTGGGCAGGACGCCAAACTATCGCAGAGACAGACAGACATTCACACTCACATTCACACCTATGGGCAATTTCGAGTAGCCAGGAGAACTAATCTGCATGTCTTTGGGCTGTGGGAGGAAACCAAAGCAGGTTCAAACCCAGAACCTTGTTGCTGGCCTGGCAACCACACAAAGTGTAAAATTAGATCATCACAGCGGCCTCGTCGACTTCACCTCGATTTGTGAAATCAATAAACCTAAATAAAGCACCGAGAACTGCTTCAACTTTACCTCCAGCTGGACTAATAAAGTCCGGAAGAGTTTAATCAGGCTCTGTGGCAAAGATAGTAATTAAATAACTTTTTTCAAACCATGAAAAAGGTCATGGAGAGATTAATATCGTTCTGATCATACACACAAAGGAACAGCAAGTCTCATTATTGACATAAATTGAGTGAGATCTTATCTGTGAAATTACACATCTGTAACCTCTTAGAAGTATGCCTTTCAACACAGCGGTGCGTTTCTGAGATGATTTATTTAATCAAACGTGGTTAATTAACAGAATGGAAAGGCAGATAAGATGCATTTTTTTGCCTCTTTAGCATTGCAGGTCGCACTCCTATGGAGGTGAAAAAGTTATTAGTCTGCTTTTATTTCTTTTTGAATGAATAATTTCAAATCACACAAACAGGGCTTATTATCATTTCAACTGGCAAGACTTATGGGAGCTCTAACGAACTCAGGCATGAATGAAAGCATGCTTCCTGAAAATTGCATCTGTATCACAAGGATGCCGTGTGAAACACGCAAACACAAGAATGTCAATGCGAACAAATGCTGTTGGGATGACGCCACCGAAGTAATAGACCAAATTAACGGCCGCACCCAGCCATGGTGGTGGTGTTATCCCAGTCATTTGGTGTGCAGTAATTAGTGCATGCCTGTGTGCTGCTGAGATTGCCATCTAATGGAGATGCAGCGGCCATAGAGGATGAGCAGGACACTGCCTTCAAGAGTAGCCCATGAATCTGCTTCTCCGCCTGGACTTTTCTAAGAGTCATTAAGCGTCTTTAAATGAGGTCGTTAAAACTGATGAAATGAGGCGGCATATTCGAGTGCGGACGCGGCGACATGGCGACCGTTCCTCAATGCAACCGGCTCGAGTGGCCCATCAATCTGAACACACAGGAGGCTAATGCCCCATGGCAGCAATGCATGGGGCAAGTGTTAAGGAAATAAAATGCCTGTAAGCAGCCTCGTTATCTTGCAATAACTCCAACGTAGAAATATTTGTTTCAGCAGCATAAATTGCGACACCGGCCATGCAGTGCGTGAGAAAAGTCCACAGCAGATGCTCTTTCATGTGTGCTTACATTTCGCTAAAATATGACAACCTGCTGCCGCACCTGTCTCTGCTATAATGAGAATCAGATATTACTCTGGGAGCACGCCGAGTTTCCGCTCTCCGACAATATTCCCACTGTAGCTGGGTGATGCGACAGCCCTCGGGGTGTGGAGGATCGATAAAAGCCGTGACGTGCCTGCTAGGGATCTGTGGGAACAGCAGGAGTGGGTGAGCCGACAGACTCTTTGGACAAACTGAAAGTCCGTACTGCAGTCCTCCTACTGTTCAGCATCACGACACAATCCTCACTCCTTCACTTCCTCCTGCATGCCACCATTTTCCTCTTTGGCCAAATTTCCAGATTCCAAAAGACAGTCTACATCAGCCCTATTCAATAGGCGGCCCACGGGCCAGAACCGACTCATCAGTCATTTTGGACCGGCCCGCTGACTACCTCTTATTTATTAAATAGCTGCGACTTAACTGTAAGCTCATTTAAATAAAATGTTGAGAATGCAGTGGTGCTTTGTATTAATGGGGTACAATACAAGAAATACAGGGAAATGTGCGGCCCACTGGCAAAAGCCGTATGACAATTTGGCCCAATGAAAAATCTAATTGAATACCCCTGGTCTACATTATAACACATCTAGTGATCAAACGATGCAGTGAAAACAAACAAACAAAAAAATCTCATTTGCTCAGAATACAACTCCAGCTTTGTCCATGTTCAAAATGTATGCCGAGTCTCACACAGAAGGTGGAGCGTGAATTTCTTTAAGCATCAACTAAAATCCTGTTGTGTAATACACTAAAACCCTATGTACTTTACTGACTGTAAAAAAAAATATATATATATAGTTTTGGATCAATGACACTTTGGGGCTGCTAGTCCAGTAGCTTTAATGAAAAACTCACTGCATTATGCATTATTCTGCGAACATTGTAGCCCAAGCCCGGTTGCCTCTTCCAGGAGGTTAAGTCTTGGCCATAGATAGATCTTTCAACCTAACAATAACCCTTTCAAATCCATACTAAAATGGATGTAGAAACACAGATCAAAGTCTTGTATTGGCTCCCTCTGTAGACTGAATTGTCAAGGGAAGAGAACAGAACCAAGAACATCCATCCATTTATCCATTATCTATTCTGCTTATACATTAAGGGTCGCAGGGAAGCCGGAGCCAAACCCAGCTGACCCCGGGTGAGAGATGGGGTACACCGTGGGCAGGTCGCCAATCTTTAGTGGGGCCAACACAGAGGTGAGCAGTCACTCGATTTAGAGTAGCCCGTTGACCTACAATGCTCGTCTATGGGCTGTGGGAGGAAACTGGAGCACCCAGATGAAACCCTACGCAGGCACGGCGTGGAAAACACACAAACTCCACACGGAAATGCAGTCAGCTGGTAGGTCCAAACGAAGAACCTTCTCGCTATGACACAATGGCTAACCTCTGCACCACCGTGCCACCAGTACTAACATTAAGCCTGAAATCCACATGCTGTAAGGAGGAACGTCCAATATCCCTCTACAACTGCTTCCAAACTTATTACACATTACAGCAAGAGTCTGTGTGTTGTTCTTTTCTCCAAGGGAAGTTTCGATTATTATTGCAGCAGTTATGGTATTTTTAAAACCAGTGTTGCAGGAAAAAGGTTATGTTCAAATAAAACTGCGCTTTATATCTATATGTTCCAGCTTAAAATATCACACATATAAGGCGTCTTGTGTATTTTAAGGTGCATGAATTTTTTGCTCATCTTCTCGCAGAATGCCAATATATCTTCTTCAATTGACTGTACGAAAACATGATATTCAATAAAATTCCTTTCGTGGCGTCATTTACATCAGGACAGCGCAGCTCGGCCTTTCAAGTCTGGTTACATTTGACCCTAGTGAAACAGATCTGAACGATTTAAATAAAAAACAATCGCTTAGATGTTTTCGTCCTTGCTCTTACAGTGTTATAAATATTAATGTGCTTTTTCTTATAACGAATGAATCAAAATACCAGTGCCTAAAGCGGGAAAGCATGATCCTGTAATGCCACCTCTGCATCATTCCAGAAGGGCACAGATGTAGACTCCTTCGAAGGGATGAAAAGGGGAGAAAAACGAGCTTGACTGAGATCCAGGAGGTCAGGCCTACGGCACTGACCGCATGTTTAAGCTGTTAATACAGAGGCCTAGTGTTAAATGGAATGCTTATTGATAGCCACTAATCAGACCAAAAAAAACTCCCTTCCTGCCGAATGCTCTTTTGTCCTGTTAACATTTTTTCATTTAAAAAGGGGCTCAAAGGTTTGTCTACGCCGGTAAATATATATATTTTTAAATGATAATCACCTATGTTCACACATTTCTGGTCATTAATGAAATTCTGCCTTTTAAATCTGTAGTTAACTGTACTCTAACAATCATTACATTGAGACTCGGACAAGCTCGACATTAATTTAAAAGGATTAGCCAGAAAATAAATATATAAGTCGGCTTTAGAAACCCGGAGATCTGTTTTTATTCTTTGCTCATATGGTTACAAAGCCCGGCTACAAGTCAGGAGCTTTCCTTTCAATTAAACCTTTTTCCTATCACACGGTTTCCATGCAGATGTGGAAAAATGGGTATAGATGTGACCTGTGATTTTATACGCATTGTAGAGCTTCATTCTCGAGACAAAGCCTGACTTGTCTGTATAGACCTAATTGCATAAGAGAACCCCAATCCAACCATATCCACTTCCAGCTTATCTTGGAAATGAAAGAAGGCTATCCAAATACTGTAAAATGACCCATGACCTTGGTTCTGGGCAATTTATATAGCTGCCTCTATATATATTTCATAAAGATAAACCATGCAATCACAAGCAATGTAATTAAAGGTACTTATTATGTCCATTAATAATAGCTTTTGGACAACGGACTATAATAAGAGTTGAGTTAAGCATGCGTAGTGAAGAGGAATTGAGTAATTGTTAATCTGCCAACAAATCTAGAACAAAGTCTAGAGCTTAATCAAATGTACGTGTGTGTGTGTGTGTGTGTGTGTGTGTGTGTGTGTGTGTATGTGTGCGCACGTACGCACGCGTTGTCCCAGTGTTCCTGGGATAGGTGCCGGGTTCCTGAACCTCACCAGGATTAAGCAGTTATTAAGACGAGTAAGTAGAAGAGGTGGAAGTCATTAAACAGCGGTCACACTGTCAATCTCCCTTTGATCATTTTATTTCTCAAGAACTCTATTACCATGAATACTCAGTTACGGAACAAAAGAAGAAAAAAATCTGCGACAATTCTGTCATTTTGTATTCTAAGAAAAAGCATCATCTTTTGAACGGCACTCAGTGACAGCAGTTCTAAACCATACAATAAATCTAATTACTCACAGGCAAGGCATGAAGCAGGAGTGGAAACGCAAACCACATAAAGTGGTGAGAAATGAAAGGTAATCACACCTGTTTTTAAAAATAAGGTGCGCGCCTGCTACAAGGGCATGATCGAATATTTCTGCACTCTGAGCTCAATTACATAATGACCTTCAAACGTAGACTCCATGAATCCGGCATACGCGCTGATGAAAAGGAGACGTGCACCAGTTAGTGTCAGTGCATGAACACGCACGCCATATACAAGAGTGAGCTGACACACAAATAAGTCCCCTAGAGAGACCACAAGCTGTTTGCTTTTCTGTTGCCACAAACTGAGATATGACTCATAAACTTGGCTGCTGTTACAGTGTGGCCTATCTCGAACAGAGGAACGGATGTAGAGCGCATTGGAATGCTTGGCTATGTTTCCAGTGGCAGACTTGCATAGGTGTGGGCGTGACATGTATGTGGATATCTGAAGGTGGTGATCTTTATCTTGATTAGGCATTATTCTGCAGACCTCATGGCAATGAATCACAAATTCGTGGCACTTGGAAAGCCTCCGCATGCAGCCTGAGGCAACGCTGGGGAAAAAAAAAAATAACAAAGACTTATCACTGCTATCCTTCTATTTAAGCACTCCTGTGTGTAAACACATCATCCTACTTTATTGTCTCTATAAAAGGAGACACAACGGTGGAAAGGACAGGAAAAGATGTCTAGTGTTGGATTCACATGTGACACATACAGCACAGCCATTTTCACATAAAACGCAGTACACCGAGTAGGTGCATCGCCAGATACTACAGGGCCTACAGCGAGAAACAACCACCGCCTTGCACTGACTGATGTGTAACTGGAAATACAGGTCAATAATCGCTGAAGTTAAAGTGCGTATCTTCTAATAGAAGACCACAAATCCCCATGAGCACTCCGTGAAGCTGAGCGGCACTTATACTAAACACTCATAAGACTCGAGGAGAGATTATGGGAGACCGTGGCTGCGTGTATACGTTTATACGTTTTCAGCAATCCGAATAAATCTGCAATTCCGAATCCGCACAGATAAACAGAAATAACTCTTTACATTCGCGCAAAACCTGAAAAAAATATTCACTTACATGCAAGATTTAATCATATGCAAAAATCCAGTATGGTACTTCAGCATGTTAGCAGAGATTTCATTTGCGCAGCTTTTAAGTAGATGTTTTTTAAGTAAGGATTAGTACATACTATGTTCTACGAAAAACATCAACTCAACGTGTAAAACGGCACAACACAAAGCAGAATCACTGAAAACAATCCCAGAAGGGCATTATTTTCATAGAACCGCACAGTCTGGAATGTGTTATTCTGCTTATAGCACAGCAATTTGCCGATAATTAAGTCTAATTTGTTAATAAACAAGGTGGCGCACACTTGGTAGCTTATAAAAAGCTACATAACACAATTATGCAACGTGGTGTATTTTCATGGGAGATGGTCCTCTTCTTGTCATTTCCGTAATCATTTAGGAATACGGCTCCAAATCCAAAACTAAAGCTAGCTAAGAGTCGTTTATCGGAGCTTTATCAGTGACGAGCTCCGTTATACTTTTAGTTTGCTTGCGATTTTATTTTATTGGATTTACAAAGAAGCTAAAGCAACACGAGCCTCTTGGACGTTTTGCTATTTCTGAAAATTATTTAAAATTTTAATGTATTATGATTCACTTTTTCGTTTTCCTGCCTGGCTTTTGAAACTCATTTAAATATAATCAAATTTTCAATCATAAGGGTTTTTTTTTTTTTGTTACTGATATATAAAATAAAATGACCAAAAATTCTCCCAATGAAACTTGAACAGAAAAATGAACAACTTTACACTCCGTTCAACTTTTGAGTAAATGTTACCCAAATGACCGATGCTCGTCACTGACAGTTCCCTCTGCTGTACCTCTCAGAAACCTTCACACGCTCCAGTGGTCATAAACAGACAGACAAAAAAGGGTGCGTGTTTCCAAGTTTTTCCATGGATAAATATGAGAGTCAAACTGTGCAAAAGAGTGAACATCTGCACAACTTTTCAGTCGACTGAAAGCTCAGTGGGAACTTCCGGAAGCACATTTAAGGCGTCACAAGAACAAACACTACCATGGTCTGCTTCTTTTGCTTCGGGGCACAGCTGCAACTTTGAATACGCAAAATTGATGCACAGAGTGAACTTAATGGAGTGTACTCTACCGTCGCCTGTCACAACATCTTAGCACATGAGAATACTAAGATTATAATTATCTGTGTGTGTATATATTATATCCTATGCAGTAGGGTGGGGAAGTCGAAGGTCCTCTCACTTTATTAGATACATGTCGTCTTAAACTTTCATATGTGTGCCCTGTGATAGACTAGCATGTAACATATTCAGTAACTAGGTACTATGTTAGGAATGCTTTTTAAATAAAACGTCACGGGGCTGTGTGGGACACGCAAAGACAAAAGCAAGTCAGATAGCAAAAGTGATGCTTGAAGATGCTTGGAAAACGAAAAAAAGCCTGGCAGCCAATTTCTCTACAAAACAGCTAGTGCTGCCATTGCTTTAATGCGTTTTGTGTCAAATTGTTTCAAATATATGTTAAAGTGAAAACGACATTATGTGTTATTCCATCAAACTGTGGCTCTTTCATCATTTCCACACATCTAAACTGTCTACTGTCTACAGTTGACCCTCGCCATTTCATGGTCCGAATTTCGCGGCTTCACTCTATCGCGGTTTTTTCAAATACAGTATATTCATTAAAAAGTTGATCGAGACAGTGAAAATGCGGGTTGCGCTCGGTTGTCTAGAAAAATTGGGTGCTATTTAATGTCTAGAGAGCTCTAATAATGTTAAAAACTGTATTTAGAAGGTCGTAAACAGGTTTTCTATGCTTTACGCAGAAATGCTACTTCACGGAAATTCACTTATTGCGCTAGAGTCTGGAACGGATTAACCGCGATAAACGAGGGTTTACTGTATTATTTTATTTTGTGCACGAGACATGGTATCAGCGGTACACTGCAAATAAGGTCAGGTGTTTTTGTGCCTTAATTTTTCTTCTTGGAAAAAACAACTTTGTTGATTAACATCTACTGCGCACAGAGATAAAAGTAAACTTATATTAACCCAAGTTATATCATAGCGCTGGTTAATACTCAATTCCGATTGGCTGTGACGTTCGCAAAGTATGTTATTTTTATAGAAAAAAAAAAAGAGAGAGAATTGGGTGGGATCCTTATAGCTGTCATAACATGGTGTATAACGTGATATCAGGTCATGCCACAACATGAAATATAACTATAAATCTATAAAAAAAAAACCTATATTATTTAAAGCTTATTCTTTTATCAATAAATTGCCCATGTCAGAAAGTACCGTGATGTAAAATGAATAAAACAACTTCGGCGCATTCTGTTATTGGAAGAAATCTAACTTTAGGGTGGAAAAGAGATCATACCTAACCCTGTCCTGTCATTAATTATTTTCCTAAAACAGTACTTTATTTCTTAAATAGTTATGACTACAAAAGCTAGTCTTAGCTAACTAAAGTTGATTAATATGAAGCTAGGCATCATCAAGCCACATATATAGCTGTACACCATTCTGACAAAAGGACAAGATTGTTTTGATATTATTAAAAAAAAAAAGAATCTATTTTGCATATCAAAACTGAATCAGCTAACAGTCAGGAATGCTATATATATATATATATAAGATGCAAACTTGTTTGACTTTTAATTTATGGCAAACTTCAATGAACAGAGAGATACAGAATATAAAATTCACGTGACTTCATATCAGACCAGGCGAATTTACTGACTTTGTTTATTCTAGCTTGTCACTGTGCATTTGTGCGTAAGGATCACTGCAAGTCTGACACAGATTGTAATTCTAACACATTTAATCAAATCAAATCAAATCACTTTTATTGTCACATCACATTACTTGGACACTGGTACAGCACATGTGAGTGAAATTCTTGTGTGCAAGCTTCACAAGCAACAGTGGTGTACAAAATATAACAAACATAAAAAATAAAAAAACAAACTAAATATAAGAAATAAAGAAATATAAGGATAAATATGCACATGATAAAAATGCAATGAATGGTATGAATATATGTACAAATATAAGAATGTATGCACATTACTAAATATGAACACCAAATATATACATACATATCCATGCGTGTATGTGCGTAT
>JAOVYU010000040.1:1007175-1017298 GCA_025674565.1 Synodontis membranacea | reverse complement strand
ATATATATACACAACATATACAGAAAGTCTACAGATGAATTTTGTGCTAAAATGGCATTTATATGCAATATGGAGTGCATAAAGTGTCGCAGTTCCGATAAGTGACAGTGAAGTGTCTATGAAGTGTTAATGGTCATGTTTATACCAATTACTTGCAAAACTCATGTTTAAAAAGCATCATGAATTTACAGTAAATCAAATATGATCATCAAGACTGATTTTTCATGATTGTACTCATTTCATGCTTTAAATGTTCTTTATTCTTTTGGCAGATACATTTGTTTCTTTCTTGAAATAAATGCCTAACATTAGAGAAAAAAAGTATCAATCAAAAAGACTGTTTTAAACATGACTTTAATAAACAAATAAATGTCTGGAAGTAAGTTTAATAATTATATATTTGGTTTATTCTAATCTTATAACAGGAATTTTTTTTTATTAGATTTGACTTTTCAGCTCCTAATTAGTTCTCAGTAGTAGTGCGTTGATTGTGATCGTGTGTCGTGGAGAGAGTATTTTTTTGCACATACTTCTTTAACACGATAAGCATAACAACCACATTAACACATCTTAACTGAAGAAAACGCTAGATTCTTGATAGCCCCTAACTTTCACTGAAGCAGATTAAAGACTATAAAATACTGGTCAATTCTATATTGATTCCAATCTGTAAACTGGCTCCAAACACAATTTAACAATCCGTCACCGATGCCAGTGGGAGCATCCACTTGAAATGTAGACAAATGAGTTCAGCGTCTCTCTAAAGCCCACCGTCGTCTGGCATTAGTCACCATGTAGCAGCATGAGGGCAGTTCGATCACCGTGGCTTGGCTTTCTAAACCAAATGGATGTGTGTATCCAGGCACCCCTTTGCCTCCGATTTGATATCATTTTTTAGGAGTGAAGTAATTAACGAGCCCATTAATTTATAAATATATTGCCTTTCCGAGGCTTTGCTAAAGGCATGAGAAAAGTGAAACAAAACAGAAAAAAAAATGCCTATGCCGTGTAGTTGGACCGTGTGCGTTCGGAAACAACCGTGGGAGGTCATTTTACCCACAGTGAAAGTTTCAGTGTGTGTGTGTGTGTGTGTGTGTGTGTGTGTGTGTGTGTGTGTGTGTGTGTGTGTGTGTGTGTTTCAGTGCGTCATCCTTTGTGATTGAAGCATCATGGTCAAATTTACTCCAGCTGAAAAAGTATCTTAATGGTATTTGGGCACTCACATTTCAAGGCAGGCATACATGCATTTGTTATTGGCTTTTGGACAAAGTTAACCTTAAGGAAGCCAGTACACTGAATGTCAAGTCTTTCGGCACAGACCTTTTTAAATGTCACTGCTATATATTTTGCCTTTATGTAATACAAAAGACAAGAGGGAGCAACTGGACAGATGGTGCTTCTTCAGCCCATGAACCAAATGACATAGCTCAGCATGGGTTCATTTGGGCTCCAGGGTTTCAGACTCCTGCTGTTCTTTTAATCTATCACACACACACACACACACACACACACACACACACATGTGTATATTTACACACAACACATTCTTAAGCACTGCATTATTCTTTTATGAAGCAATACGTAAAGTACGTCAAAACACATTAGGTAATATTAATGTTTCACGTATGTGACTTTTCTTATTCAGTAGCAGGAAAAATTTCCCTCATTTTGCCATATGGTTTAACTGTTCGTCAGCGGGGTGGTACAGTGCTCACAGGTAGTTTTGTTACCCGACATCTCCAGGTTCCTCTGTTCGAGTCTGGGCTTGGGTTACTGCCAGTGTGAAATTTTGCAATCCTCTCCAATCTGTCCTTCTGAGTTTCCTCTATGTTCTGCGGTTTCTTACCCACCTCCCAAAAATAAACATGCCAGTAGTTGAAGCGGTGACTCTAAATCACTCCAGGGTGTGAATGAATGAATGAATGAATGAGTCAATGTGTGAGTCTGTACTTCCCTGCGATGGACAGGAGTTCCATCCAGGGTGTCTTCCCGCCTCGTGCCCAGTGTTCCAGGGAACAGGCTCCAAATTCACCGCAACTCTGACCATTATAAGACGCTTACTAGAGAGGGACGAATGTCTGAGGCGGTTGTATCTGACTTCTTGTTTAATTCGCTTTACTCTTTACTAACAGCACGTTCAGGACGAAGAGTATGCACTTTACATCAACTGAAATGTTAGACCAAATTCTTTAGAAACTATTATGAAATGCATGAATACTACATAATTTTATGTATTTGAGGAAATCATATGCTGACCGAACGAAAGATTTTAACGCCCTCAAACCAACGTTGGAATGAATTTTGGATTTGCGTCAATGTTACGAAAAGCTTACGATCACCTTGGCTTATTTAACTAGTTCATGTGAATTCAGTGAATGGAAACGGAGTAGTTAATTCAGTGAAGATGTTCAGTCAAGTCAGTAATGACAAAAGATTACCTTTTCAATATCTTGAACAATATCTGATTAAATTGCATGAATTAATTGCTTTGCAACACTCTAAAGATTTGAGATTAATTTGCGCTTTGTAAAAAAATATTCTGCCTTTTTCTCTTGACCGTTTTCAACCAATAATTTTATCTCCGTTAACTTTATGTTTATTTCATGATAGCTAAGCTGAATACGTTGCTTTATGTTATTTCGCATGAATGAACTTTCCACTTACCCCGACAGAAAGTAAGGGTGTGCCATGTCAGCACATCTTCCAAGCAGGAAAAGGAAGTCGAGCCAAAACGTTACTAATGTGAGACGGGAAAAGAGACAGGCTTTTCAGGGATGTCAGTTAATATCAGAGGGTTCGAAATACCGATGAGAGTGTCATTCCAGATACATGTGCCAATTTTGCTCGTCAGCTGTTAGTATTAGAGAACAAAGAAGGTTGCTCTGTTGGCGTATTTCTGCGCTCCATCATACTGATGTGGACGTCCTACGCAAAATACCTTCCTGCGCACCACACTGTTCAAATATCTCAGCTGAATGTCCTTCCTGTGGGCTCAGATGTAAATAAATTCTCATGTAAAGCTCCGACTGCGAAAGCACTCAAGGAACGACCCTTCGTTCACTTCCCTCCAGCATGCAGTGTTAAAAAACAAAGGTGTACCTGAATTTAATGGCCCAGTGAGCCATAATTTTATTGCCAGATGCCCGAGTGCCAACATCCAAGAGTGCTAATAAGACTTCTGCTTACATGAGGGTCACTGAACTGCCGGCAGTGAGGAGAAAATAGCTCTTGGACGGGGTCCAACAAGACAATATGGATGGCGCTTTTAGCTTAAGCCCTCCGCCTCTTCATCAACACCTCATGCTGAGAGAGTGCAGTCTTACACATGAACACAAATTTACCTTTGTGCCAGGGGTCGCAACCTTTTACCTAACTCGTTTAACCTCCTGACCTACTGCACTTGGGAGGAATGGAGGCATTAGTCAAATGGCTCTAGAGAGCCAGCGGATCTGTTCCTGATGTGCTACGTGAAGCCTCGGCACTATCAGGTATTACATCTCTGCCACTCAGAAACAACGGATGAGCAATCCAATTTCACACAGGCGTGAATACAGCCGGCCTGACGCCAGCTGTGGAAGCGCTGTCAATGCGGAGCCGTTCTCACCGCCCAGGATGAAAGAAATTTGAGAAAGCAGATAAAAGGGGGGGAGAGAGAGAAAGTGAAGGGGGGGCAGAGAGAGAGAGAGAGAAAGAAAAAAAAGGCAGACATACACAGACATACATGCTGCCTATAAAGCACTACCTCTTATTTCTACAGCTGCAAGAACTGTCAGGTCCACTACACAACCAGGCGAGAGGGAACGAGAGTTAGAATTCCGTTCCCGAGGCTCTGCCGAGACTCTTAAGGCAACGTCTTTGTACTTCACTCAGCACTGGGCTCAGGCTTGTCTGTTTGTACAGTGTAATGCAAATAGCAATCTCTCTCTCTCTCGGTGTCACTCCCCTCGAGACCTCCTTAACCAACAAAAGTCTAAAGCAAGCCGGAGCCGCAACTACAGTCCTCCACTTTCACATTTCCAATTCTGCACAGTCACTGCGGCCACAGAAGCGTCTCTGTGTCTCACTGAGGAGCTTTTGTCTAATGTATTGTATTACTGAGTAGCTGAAGAACAAGCTCCCAGATTCCTGCCTTTTTCTTCTTCTTCTTTTTTTTTTTTTTTTTTTTTTTTTTGAAAGGAGCTTTGACGTGCATCAACAGTCGCCCACACTGATCTGCTTGCCTTCGGTCCTTTAGACCTTCGACGAAATTCTTTATTAAGTGCAGGGGTATTTAGATCCAACATTACTCCATGGACATGCTGTAGGATATGCACTTCCCACGCACTCCCCCAAGGCTTTAACCTTCTGTTCAGAGCTACTGTCCAAATCAGTCCCATCATGTTTTATTAAAATCCACAAGATCAAGCAAAACAACAACCAATGCTTCTAGCTCCTGTGTGTGTGTGTGTGTGTGTGTGTGTGTGTGTGTTTCTTCTCCTTTTCATACCTCCCCCCATTATTCAAAAACGAAACTTGCTTTGTTTGGTGTGTTTCTTCCTGGTCCTCAATCTTTCCTCCCTGTTTAATAAAATACACCATACAAAATGACATACGTCTGCCCCAAAAATTACAGCTTGACTTATCGTCCTTGCAGGCAAGCAGCTAAAAAAAAAAACAAAACAAAAAAAAAACATGTGCACGTCCGGGCACAAACTGAAAAGGCGTCGAAATGGAATTGCGTATACAGAGAAAGCGAGCATTCGCTCTCCTTTAAGTGCAAAATGGAAACCAAGCAGATTTGAAATATATTCCATACTGTATATCAAGCTCCCGATTGCTATTGACTTAAGCTATGTGATAAAATCCACCTGATCCCTCAAAGACTAACATTTATACAGTGCCGAGCAAGAACTGTTTGTCTTCACGTGTTCCCTGCGTAAAAGTAGCACTATTCTAAATTGACAAACTTATACAAAACGGAGAAAATATACATCCACTTTCTGATGCCTAAGCCTTCAATTATCGAAGCTGAAACTGTGTGAATCCTCTTGGTCCCCCCCCTTCTCATGTATATTTTTTTGTTGTTCTATAGGCTGAAGGGCACTCACTCTCACCTCAATTCAACTTCAGCAGATACTAAGCAGTGTTAAAAAGGAAAGACACATTTCTGACTCGTTGCCAAGGATTTCAGCTCCCAGAGCCACTGAGCGCTCCGCAAACATCGGACTGACTGGTCCTTGTTAGAACTGGAAAAAAAAAGAAATAAATGAAAAAAAAAGGAAGTGTTTCCATGTGCCAGGGAAAAAAAAAAAAAACTTGCCTATCAATAGTGGAGCTGGGGTACTCAAGCTGTATTCGGAGCTCTTAAGATCTCCGGATCCAATCAAACACATGCAGTGCGATGGCAAAAAAAAAAACCCTAACCTAACACAGGTGACCTTTGTAAAGATTTTGTGGCACAATTACCTTGGCAAATGAAGGATGGATTAACTGATATTACACAGACACAGTCCGCAGGGTAGGATCATCTTTAATCAGTGGAACACGACATGACAATCTGAAGAGAAAATGAGATTCTGTCAGACCTGCTCAAACCTTATGACAGTATTTTATTATTTTTTTTTTTTCAGGGGAGAAAATAGGGCTTATAATGACATATTAGAAAATGGAGGAATAGGATAATCTTGGGATTTAACTTTGGGATTTAACTTAAAATGGAATAACACTTTTTTTTTTTGCACCCAGAATGTAGTACAAGCTTTAAAACAGATCCTGCTACTAGACGTCTAGACATACCTAAGGCTAATTAAAGCATTTTCTCGTGTAAGTCACCTCACCTTCGGCAACCGGTGGATCCGGACTCTATCCCAGGAACAATGAGTGCAAAGCTGGATGCCAGTCCGACTCACCAACTCATTCACGCACTCATTCACACCTCGCAGCAATTTAAAATAGTCAACACATCTCTGCTTTTCATGCAGGAGAAGGACAAGGACCCCCGCGTGAAACTCTTCATTCACAGACTGTAACCGGATCTCAGGATCGAACCAGGGATCGTAGAACTGCGAGGCACCAAACGCTACCTGCTGAGCCACATGATCAGGTCAACTCAAATAATAAATCAGAAAGACTGCTGCAACGACGGGATGAATGGAATTTATATCTTGACTATAAAGTGTTCATGTTTCTCATAATCAACATAGGAATAGTAAATTAAGCTTTAAGGTCAGCAGGATAAAACCTGGGAATAGGGTTTCTCTCCACATCAATATTTCATGCTCAGGACTATCTGAAGATCTGATGCCACACACGTGACTCTGCGAAAGCTAAATGGCAGACATGAGGAGCTAATGACTCCAATGCTGGAACCACTGTACTTCCATTGATCCTCTTTTTCAGTGAGGAAAAACACACAAGCAGTGAGTATCATACGTAAACATAAGTGATCTGTAATACGTGATCTATAAGGCCAGGGACCTCAGAAGACACTTCGGTTGTGTTAAAATTAATAGGTTGTAGTTTCAGTGGTTTTAGGAGTTTTCAAATCCTGCTTTCTCCATTTTTAATACAGTACCAATATAAGAGCTTTGGGTATTTGCTGGCCCTTTGCCCTTGGCCCTTTCCAAGTTTCCGTTGCCAAGTTATTCAAATCATCACAGCGTGGTTGCGACATGCCTAAGATAATTTGTGAAATTTGTGAATCTGTGTTGTGTCAGTCATCATAATGCCCGTTCATCCTTCGTTTTTCTACCTAAATGTGACACTGATCTGATTTTTTTTCCCCCCAATCTCTGTGAACACAAAAAATCCAATTTCAAATCACATTTCAGCCATTTTCATACGAGGTCCTACATGAGACAACTAGAATTATAATTCACACGTGTAAATCAATGCTTTACAAAAGCCAGTGTCGGCGACGCATCAGCAGCTGCTGCTCTCGCCAACGTGGGGCCGGTAATAGCTGCAAAAACAGCTAAAGCAATGCATCTGCCCTTCTTTGCCCTAATCATGAAAAGTTGACAAGCCGTTAGACAACCTCCGGAACATATAATCTTTCCAACAAAGCCTCGCGCTGCCATTTTATTCAGTGATGGACTTTTTAAAATAAATGTTTTTTTTGTTGTTGTTGTTGTTGCTGTTTATGATGCATGAGTATCAAGTACCTTATTGATCTAGAAGATGTTCATTTTTGATCAAACACATACAGTATAGAGTTCATGCTGTGCCTCGAACAAACACTTTAAATGTGGATTTTAGGGTGAAATAAAGAAAACAGGAAGGGAACGGCTTTTAATTTGCATGTATAAAAATGAAATAAAACTTTCTGGATTTTGGAATTTTATTTGGAGCACAGCCCAAGAACTTGGTAATCTTGGTTACTCAGTAATAAAAAATCTGTTACGAGTATAAAATAACTTCATTTTGAACACCGAGATGCCTGCTGCAGTTGCTGCGTACTGAATGAAAGAGCAAAACCTCTGAAGGAGGGCTTGATTTTTCTTCATTTTTTTTAATCTACTTTAATCCGCGTAGCTCTTAGACTATTTGTCCACTGCACATGGACCCATCACCTGGAATTTCACTCCCGATCAGTTTCAATGAAGAGCAGCAGAAAAAAAAAAAAAAAAAGGGAAAAAAAAAAAACGAAAAAAAAAAAAACGTGGGAGGGATTGTGGGAAAGCGAGAAGCAAGAAAAAACTGAGCTGGTGTCAGCTTCGGAAAAGCAGACAAAAGACTGCATGCGGTTGCGTCCCTTCACGTTGTACTGCCTGCATAAGAGTTGCAGCTGGAAGACTTTAATAGCCACTGTATCTGGTTCCTGTAAGACCCAAAACATCATGAATACAAAGACAAAAATAAAACAATACAAAATAGACAAATAGACTTCACAGTGCATTAGAGAGCGAATGTGTGTCATTGAAGGTCACGGAAAATAGACAAAAAAAAATAAGGAATATTGTCACTTCACAATTCTATCACAATTCACACACACACACACTGAATGAGAAGATTCATTTGAGCAGTGAGGCACTGGTGAAGATGGCAGAAGGAGATACTGGTGCCACGCACAGTGGACACGTACCCTTACTGTGCCTAATGAAGCAGCAGGGCCTGTACGCTGCTCTGTAGCTGAGCTCGATTATAACTCGATTAGAAGCTCTGGATGAAGGGAACGGTTTGATCCGCTGCTCAGGACCTCACCTGCACCTCCAGGACTACTGAAAGCAGTTAGCCTGATAACTCTAGCTAACTAAAATCAAACATACAAAATAAACATATAAAGCACATATGGGGTCTTTTTCAATTTGTTTCCATTCCTGTGTTCACCATGGGATTTGTTTCTTCAGCCTGTCCAAAACTTTTGGCACAAAACAGTTTTATAGCACTAGCTAAAAATCCACAAGAGAAGGTAAGATTACCAGGATCGGGCAAGCCAACGGCTCAAATGATTAACTCTTGCCTGAGACGGCCAAGTTTAAAATACACAGAAATGCAGCCACTAGATACTGTAGATACCCAACCCTAACCCTACATCAACAAACTCTCCAACGCAGAGTTAAATTAAAAAAGATTAAAAAAAAAAAAAAACCTTATGAAAGTGTGATTTATTTAAAATAGAAGTAGACATCCTCGGGTATTTACATCCTGGGGTATTTTGGCAGTCAGGAAAACATGAAACGTGAACTTTCACATTTGAATGTGATTGAAATCAATATATATTCTTTTTCATGTCATGAGGGGCTCACTCCATAAGTAAGAACTACAGATGAGGCTGGAAAGTTGCTCATTCAGGCATCTGGGTGCACTGCGTGTCAGCGAAATGAGGTCGCTTTTCGAGCTCGTCTCCTGCCTCAGCAGCAAAGCAGGCATTTTGGTTTAGGATCGTTTACATTGTACTAATCTACTACTAATCTTAATTGATAATTCTGTTTTATTCGAATGGAATAATTTTTTCAAGGCATTTGCACAATGACGTGATGTAAAACATTTTTTTTTTTGTTCTGTTTAACATTGTGTTAGGGTGTTGCATAAGTTCATGGTCTAGTAAAATATCTTATTTAATAATTATTCATCAAAAGTCTCCGTAAAAGCACGTGTTGTCATATTCATCGCTGCCTTCTATTCTTATTCAATAGTGGAAAAACTCAAAGAAAAGAAGAGTCTACATTTTTAAAGTTCATGGCAACGCTGCAGTCGGAATTTCTGAGGTCAAGACCTGGTTCACTGTTTCGAGAAAAAAAAAAAAAAAAAAAAAAAAAAGGGAATTTGAGATAGATGATGAGCCAAGAAGTGATGAACCAAAGGAAACAAAAGATGAGAAGCTGCGGAAACTGTTGGCACAATCGATTCAAGGGCTGGCAAGACGTTTGAATATGGCTCATTGTACTGTTCTAAGGCGTCTGGAGGCAACGGGAAAGATTCTGAAAGTTGGAAATGTTGGGCTCCATATGCACTTTCAGAGAGAGATATCATTCAACGGCTCCACGCCTTCATTACAGGTGCATTACACCTTTGTTACGAGCCGCTCCATCCTGGAGAAACTGACGAACGCAGGACGTTACAGTGATCAATCGATCAAATCAAGTGAAAAGAAATCAATGAACTGCACGTGTTGCAAAAGCGACGAAGGACACTATTTTAAGCCTTGGATGGGAAGTTTGCTGCATCCATGACATAGCTCCATCAGATTTCCACTTGTTTAGGTCACTGCGACATACAATCTCTGGCCAACATTCAAAAAAGATTGCAGAGACGAATTCATTTCCTCAAAAGCCGAATCCTTCTTTTGCAACGGTCTTCATTCTCTGCCTTGTTTTGCTTTGTTTTAGGCAAAGATTTAGCAAGTGGATCTCAGATTTAATTTTAGTCTAACTTTGGTCAATGCTTTCATTCATGCTTTTCTCAGACAGTTTTATGATACTTCGTGTGGTGTGTCCTGACTCATACAGCAGTTAGAATCCAGGAGCGGTGTGAAAGCTGTTACCAAGCCTAGGTCAAGAATGTGAAACGGGGGAAGGTCATGTAAATATACTATTAACATCAAAATATTGCTGAAGGATATTTCTCCTGGCTGTCAAAATTCCCATGAGAAGTAAGCTAGGTTGTCCACCCAAACAGAGCCAGCTATTTCATCTCGTCTTTA
>JAOVYU010000040.1:946111-966272 GCA_025674565.1 Synodontis membranacea | reverse complement strand
TGCTGACAGATTGTAAAATTATCTTCTCTCATAAAACGTAAAGTGCATTAAAGTGCATTTTAACATTATGTAGGACTGGAGCTGTAATCGGCCCTTATAAGTTAGGCCCGACAAGGCCCGAACCAGACAAGTTCATTTTGATTGACAGCTTTTTAAAAGCCCGAACCCGTTTACAGCCCCACATTATTCAAATGTGCGCACGCACACAGCTCTCTTTTCCACACCTCAGACTTTGCCTTCTTTGCCGTTTCACCTCCTCAGCATCCATTTTCGCATCTTTCTCACGCTAATCGAAATGCATCACCTGACCTCTCATTTACAGCGCGAGCCCGAGCCCGGCCCGAGCCCGTGTAAAATGATAGAAATCAAGCCCGAACCCGACCGAACAGAGATCTTCAGCTCTATGTAGGACTACTACAACAAAGTGCATACAAATGTGTTAAGCCCATTTTCGGCCGAAAATTTCCGGTGGCCAAATATTCGGTGCATCCCTGAAAAAAAGCATGCTTGACTGTTACCAAGAAACTGGAAAGGGCAAAAGACTTCACCATGCTGGATGAAGGTACAGCTTTATCTCTGACAAACAGAGCTCTGACACTGGTGACTCCTTCCAATAATAAACTAAAAAAATTCACCATACCAATAATTACACACTACACTCATGAGGATCGTCCACACAAGTGCCCATGTAAGTTGCTACTACAGAAACTAGAGTACTTAGAACTAGAATAAATGCATTAATATAAACCTGCAGAGAAAATTGTTTGCTTTCTTAGAAACTACTGAACACTGAAAAGGTCACATTGTGGATAAAACAGGTATTGGGTAACACCCTACAACACATGAAAGAGAAAGAAAATTTTTACATTAAAGCTGAATATATTTACTAATAATGAAAGTGTAGTCTCATAAATGGTCTTCTTCTTTTGAAGGTCAATTAAGTGGAATTTTTTCCTTCTGTGTGATACCTATATCAGAGGACTCTCTTAGCACTTCAAGCACTGAGACTCTAAAAATGTGGCTTCACTCAACAGTATAAATATATACACACACACACACACACACACACACTGATCAGGCATAACATTATGACCACCTGCCTAATATTGTGTTGGTTCCCCTTTTACTGCCAAAACAGCCCTGAACCGTCGAGGCATGGACTCCACTTGCCCTTGAAGGTGTGCTGTGGTATCCCTCACCAAGATGTTAGCAGCAGCTCCCTTAAGTCCTGTAAGTTGCAAGGTGGGACCTCCATGGATCGGACTTCTTTGTCCAGCACATCACACAGACGCTCGACTGGACTGAAATCTGGTTAATTTGGAGGCCAAGTCAACACCTCAATCGAACCATTCCTGAACCATTTTCCTTTGAGCCACTGTGGCATCATCCTGCTGAAAGAGACCACAGCCATCAGTGAATATTGTTTCTATGAAAGTGTGTGCATGGTCTGCAACAATGCTTAGGTAGGTGGTACATGTCAAAATAACATCCACTTCTTCCCACAGTGCATCCTGTTGCCATGTGATCCCCGGGTTGGCGATCAAACTGTGATGCATTGTGTATTCTGACTCCTTTCTATCAGAACCAGCATTAACTTCTTAGGCGATTTGAGCTGCAGTAGTTCGTCTGTAGGATTGGACCACACGGGCCAGCCTTCGCTCCCCACATGCATCAGTGAGCCTTGACTGCCCATGACCCTGTCGCTGGTTCACCACTGCTCCTTCCTTGGACCACTTTTGATAGATTCAGATCACCGCATACCAGGAACACCCCAAAAGATTTGCAGTTTTGGAGATGCTCTGACCCAGTCATCTAGCCATCACAATTTGGCCCTTGTCGAGCTTACTCAAATCCAACTTTGAGGACAAAATGTTCACTCGTTTCTTAATATATCCCATCCACTAACAGGTGCCATGATGAAAAAAATCTTATGCCAACTGTAAAATATGGTGGAGGTTCTATGGTCTTATGGGGCAGTTTTTCCTCCAAATGCCCTGGATACCTTGTTTGGGTACATGGCATCATGGACTCCATGATGGCATCATGGACTCCATGAAATCTTAAATCAAAATCTATCTGCCTCTGCCAGGAAACTAATGCTGGGTCATTATTGGATCTTTCAGCAGGACAATGATCCAAAGCATATGTCCAATTCAACACAAAAAATGGTTTACTGACCACAGAATCAAGCTTCTGAAATGGCCATCTCAGTCCCCTGACCTGAAAATCAGTGAAAACCTGTGGGATGAGCTGAAGAGTAACGTGTACAAGAGCGGGCCTAAGACCCTGGATGATGTGGAGAGATTCTGAAAAGACGAATGGTCAGATGCCCTGCTCTGTATTCACCAACCTTATTGTACCAACCAACCAAGATTGTACAAAGTATTAAATGCACGGGCGCCAATAATTGTGGCATGTATTTTTGTTGAAAATAATTATTTCTTGATTAGTCTTTCTCTGAATAAATTTATATCAAAGAAAGTTTTTTCACATTTTTTCAATGTGAGATGAAGCTACTTCACCAAAAGGTGGATTTTTTTCTAACCCATCATACTTATCTTTAGCAAAAAAAAAAATGTGGTGGGCACTGTATCATCTCATTTCCTTATAAATTGCACAAATTGTCCCTGGTATTACTATTTAAGAAAGAAAAAAAAAGCTAACGAACGTCAAACCAAATATAGACTTGGTTTAGTTTATTACTGTTTACTATTAGTATAATTCTTTTAAACAGAAAGATTTAATTTCATGATTTTTGAAATCGCTTTACTTTTTCAGCATTTCGTTGCACGTGCCTAAGACTTTTTGCACAGTACTGTGTGTACGAGGTCTGTCTACTAAAAGCACTTAAATGCGGGAAGAAGTCCCAGCTGACACAGAGCTTTCTGCGGTGTCATTAAAAAGTGATGCTGCTCCTTCTGCAGGTCATCCGCTGGTCACTGGACCAGTTCACCGATGGAGCATGCCGTCCGCCAACAGAGTGGTATCGAGGCTCAAATGCCGTGTAACCACTGGCTGGCTGTTCCCAATGGACGGCGGTCAAGTAACGGTCACTGAACAATGCTGCACAGCCTTACACACACAATCACACTGTCGAACCAGGTCATAACACTGATCCCTGTGAAAGCAAGTGATGCTGAAGAATCCTTGCCAAGGTCAAGAGGAACATTGGAATAAATCGCACTGTTAATAGACTACATTCTAACCAGCTGTCATCTTGGCTTCTTCCTGCTTGTCCTCATCTAAAAAAGTAGCGCAGATTTATCTTTCTTTTAGGTGTGCCTTCTTACGTGCCGTGATAATTATAAGCTGTGCGCTATGCATAATTTATATTGTGAAGAAAGAAAAGCTATGCCAGAATGTTATCCAGAACACACACACCTTTTTTTTTTTTTTTCCTGGATGCAAAATCTCAGGAAAAGCTGCAGGGAGCAACAACTGTCGTTACACAGCGCAGCAGTATTGAGTCTTTTTTTTTTTTTTTTTCCTCTTTTTGAGTGTAGAGAACTTTATATGTCTGCTTATTGAAAGTTCGCAGACGGGAGATATTTCTGGCGGATTTACCTCGGCTGTAGTAGCTGCATATGGCAAATAAATCTTAAAACCTCAAAACCTAAATTTAACGGCCGCGTTTGCAAACATTCAGAAACCATGTGGAATCATTACAGACTCGAGTGTAGTGCGCAGAGATGGAGGCAGCATTTTCTGCCTCTTTTCGTCCGTGTCCTCCACTTCCACATGGCTTTTGTACGCGTGTTTGGTAGTCTGTTGGTCTTGCCTACTGATTCCACAGCACTGCAGGCGAATCTGATAAAGAGACAAGACACCTGTATTGTACTTACTTATTGAAATCCAGCAATCGTCAAACCAAAGGACAAATCCATATTTACAACACAGAGACATGACAAATGGTTAGAATCTGGTGAAAACAGAAAGATTCAAAAGTAAGAACTTTTTCCTGAACAAGAAGGAAAAGGAACTACAAGGCCAAATGCTAGAACTTAAACAGGAAAGGATTTTTTGAGACAAGCTGAATCTTAACTGCTGTATTACAACTGATCCCGGTCAGGATTGCTCTGGATATGGAATTTATCCCAGGAACACTGGGAGTGAGATGGGAATACTAAACACTTGGAGTAGTCAGTAGTCAGTTCATCTACCAATATGTTTTTTGTGAGAGGCGGGAAAAAACCTGAAAACCCAGAGGAAATTCACACGGCACTGGGAGATCATGCAGAATTCCACACAGATGGTAGTCCGTGCCATACATACATACTGTAATACCACGTCATTCATATCACGTCATTCACCTACCACAAGAACAAGCACTGATTTTAAAACCCAGAATGACCAGAGTAAAATGCTCACTTATCCACATCGTTTCAGCAAAATGTCCGCTACGACGACCTCTAATTGCGCTGCCCCTTCACCTATCTAGAGCTTCCACAATGAAAGCAGACACAGTGAGGCAGAGGTAGTGCAATTCCTAGTGAGATGGAAAAATACCAAAAAAACAGAAGTATTTAAATGGTCTTTGCTTTGTGCAGACGAGTCAATCGATTCAGGAATCTGGAATGACTGACAGCTCCGCTTGAACAACGAGCTGATGCGGCACCCTCGCTTCCCGTCACTCTAAACAGTTTATTACTGTGATTTTTTTTATTATTTTTTTTTTGTTTATTCACGTGAAATAAAAACTATTCGTGTATGTCCGACCTAACATTAAATAAGGGTGTAATTAACTATATTTTTTAGAGATGCCTGGATGCCTTCGGGCCATTAGAGAAAAAGGACTGGAATTTTTGAATACAACGATACTTTAACGGTAATTATAATTGTATAGTGATTTAAAAACACTGTTTATGATGGTTAGAAAACATTCATAGTTTAATGAGCGGTACTGGACAAGCGATTTGTAAAAGGACTAATGTGGAAAATCTACTGTAATTTTTTTTTATGTTTACTGCATTCATCACCCCCCCTTCTGCTGTGTTATAATACTTTCTTCATGTTGTTTCATTTCATTCTATTTAATTTTCCAGACGATAGCACTCAGTGGCGGTTGGCGGTGATATTCAAGGGTAGGGTTAAAATCAAATACCCATCAATATTCCAAAAACTGGGAAATAAAAATTATAATAAATATAAATATTTAAATACAATATTTACACACATGGTCCTTATAGAAGATTGAGAAGTGTATTAGTGATTGATTTTTTTTTTTTAAGTGTTCATAATACTGGACTGGGCTCATGCTTCGTTTCCTCTGAATAACCCTTTTGTTCAAACAAAAAAAAAATACTAAACTTGGAGTTTTGTCATCTGTCCTTTCGTGTGATTTTGTACTTTGATTGGACATTGTGTGCTCATCAACTTTTAGTTTTTAAATCTCTAAACATATTTTAGCAGAAAAATAATAACAGGGTAAATAAGCAAAACTGATATTGTAACACGCCTACTGATGATGAAATATGGAAACGTCACCCAAAATTGCTAGAATTTATTAGCCCATTGGAGCTCAACGCTAGGGGCGCAGTCACTCACACTAATACAAATCACTAATTTGATTAGGGAATAAATATAATAGGTCATTACAGCAAACAGATAAACGTTAATGCGCCAGCTTGCCGTGCTGAAATAATGGGACAATCAGGAAACTTAGCCAATCAGGAAAGCCCCTGATAGCGCTCCCAGAAAAGTGTTCATACTATTGTCAGGCGATCACTAGCTCTAATCCCCTACAACACCTATAGCTGAGAGTCTAAGACAGCAAAAGTGGCTGTGCTGTCTGAGTGGGAAGGATGGCCTATTCTTTGTCACCTATCATCAGCATCATCATCATCATCATCATCATCATAGGCATCTATGAGCTCCAGCATGAGGAAGAGGTCAAATAGCGCTGTCCTCTGAGTGTGTTAATCTGCCCAGTGATGTGGCAGGAGCAGCAGCTGGAAAAGTTGTGGCTGGTTGGCTTCATGTGTCTCGCAGGAAGGACGTGATCGCCTTCCACCTCCTGGGTTGGTTTACTGTCGTATGACAGCAGAGGCTTAACTTGTGGATTAAACTAGGGAAAATTAATTAATTAATTAATTATGTAATAATACGTTTTTTTCTGGGGAAGGGACACAAGTTCTCAAAAACTAGGAAGTGGGGCTCATGGGGGTGGGGGGGGGAGTCTGAATACGTCCACCATTCTGATGTCACATCATCACAATCACAATCACGTCACTGGATTACAGACTGGACAGCTGGAGATTTCAAACACATATAAAATAGGAAATATATCCTGAATGAAAACGCTTCTGATCATTATTATCCAAAACAAACCAAAGCTGCTTTAACATGTAGTCAAGGCAAGTTAATTTACGTGAGTAATACTGACAATATGTGCTTTTAGTGAGAAGGTCAGCTGCTTGCATTTACTACTAGCAGATATTCAAAAAAACACTATCTGGGTGACTGAAGGACTCTGCAGGCTTTCGCTTATAGCAGAACAAGCTTGAAGCAACAGCTCAGTGCTGCATTGATCCTCAAAAGTAGCCCATCCAGAAAGCAGCTCCTAGACCCCCTTGAGCTACAGAAGCTGTACATTACGAACAAGAGAGAGCCAAGGACTTTTGAGAGGAGTTGCACTGTAAGGCTTATTACAGATGAAAAATGAGGAAACGATACATTTGTGACTTAGATGCACAGCTCTACTATTTATAGGTGTATAGTCGCTGGAAATAAGCAACCAAATTCTTTTGCATGGCCATTGGAGAATATCTCCATTATTGATGCTGTGCAAAACATGGCTGTCTGTATAATGGATTCATGCATTTATGTGTATCTGTGCGTGCGTATCCGTCTCTGCTGTTCTATATCTGCAAAAAAAAAAAAAATGCAAGGCCAGTAGATTCTGTTTCCTAAAACGCGACGGAAGAAACAAAAAACTATTAAAGGCTCGTTACTGAAACTGACGTGATGTTTAAGTGTGTGTTCCAGTACCGAGGCTTATAAGAGAAAACATTTGATTCCTTCTACTGCCTGAACCCCCAGCACCCCAAGGTTATACACACACACACACACACACACACACACACACACACACACACACACACACGCTATGTAGATAAATTACTCTAGTGCACTTGAGCTTGATCCAAATGAAGCAATGATGTAGCTCAGTGGCCCGTGCCCTACATCTCAGCATGTTTGTGTGCACGTGTGTGTGTATGTGTGTGTGAACAGAATAAGTGAACTCACCAGTAAATGACCAAAGTGCTTCTTTATTAGCCAGAAATGCACTCGTCTGAATCAGAATAGCCTACAAAATATAAAATACTTAAAATCTTGTTTGTCCAAAACTCACTTATAATGCAAATCTGAGGGCAACAACACCAATAACAACAACTGAAAATAATAACAATCATTATTATTATTATTATTTGTATTATTACTATTATTATTATTATTATTATTATTATTGCTGTAGTTGTTGTTATTGGTGTTGTTGTTATTATCCTGCTTTCCCAGAGACTTCTTTGTACCACCTCATGAGTGATTTGAAAATCACTATGTAAACATATAAATATTTTAATATCTAAACATCAGTGTACAGCCTACTGAATGTTACATCTAAGGCTTACATCGAACATATCTCCAGTCGACTCACTTGTGTAGTCCCTTTTCTGGCTTTAAAGTCACAGAATTTGCCTTAAACAGAAAAGCCATTTGTATGCAGAGCTGGATTGTTGATGGAGGTGATTGGGATGGGGATGAGGGGGGGGTGGAATGAAGAGTACAGAAGTAATCATAGTGCTGTATTTAGAAATGATGACCATTATAGATCAGGCTGGGACACATGTAGCCCGACACAGACGTGTAAAGTCGAGAGGCCCTGCCACACTTCCCTCCCCTTTACAAATAGGCCAATCAATAAGGCATCACTTAAGGCCCTGTTTCTCTTCACTGCTCCTGACTCAGCACACTAAAAGTGTGTGGGTGCTGTGTGTAAGATGAGTGCTTTATGAGAGCAGCTACAGCATGAGGCTGAGCGTTCCCTACCCCCAATCTCTCTCTCTCTCTCTCTCTCTCTCTCTCTCTCCCTATCGCTCTTTGTCACAGACACACACACACACACACACACACACACACTTTTTCCCTCAGCCTCATTATTCCCAGCAGGCCGCTTTGACAGGTTCTCATTTACCTGGAACTCGGTTCAGGCCTAGGGCTGGGCTGGGTCTGTTTGAAAGCCCACGTGGCCATCGTCTACTTTATTAAAGTGGAAAACGAACTAATTACAAGCCACATAAGCAGGGACCTAAGGGGGGAGAGGAGAGTGTGCTCCCGGTGGAGTGTGTTCGGCCTGCAAAGAGAAACAGAGAGAGAGAGAGAGAGAGAGAGAGAGAGAGAGAGAGAGAGAGAGAGAGAGAGATCCCATAAAAGAACAGTATAGTGCACTGCTGAGAGCAACGCCGCATTAACACATGATAAGTGCTGCTGAGAGCACGGCAACCTTCACGCCACAGTGTTGTGTCGGGCGTAGGAGGTACAGGGTACAGGAATGACAGACAGAACAGGTTTCCCTTGGGGATGAGCGATGGTTTAAGGCAGGCGACAAAACACGAAGACAAAAATACCATCTTTAGATCCGATAGATGCATTTTCGAGCCACATTTAGGCAGAAATTTACACCAGCAAATCGCAAAACCAGCAGGTGGGGTCATCTAAAACTATTACCGAGTTCCCCTGGTATTCTTGATTAATGGCACTACTAATAAAAACCTTCTTCTGCTGTGCTAAAATCATTCATTAAAATTTCAAATTTATCCCACTGAGACAAAGCATGCTGTAAAACAATGGCTCCTGTCATCACAGCCAGATGGATCCACTGAGGCGCACGCTGATGTAGCGCTGTCACTGTCACCATGACGATGCTTAGAGGTAGCACTATGCTAACCTGATCCTGTCTGACATGTCCCATCACTGTCCCAGCGAGCTGGGGGTTTTGATTCAATAATGAAACGCTACAAGACACACACACACACACACACACACAAACACACACACACACACACACACACACCAATAAGCTTCTGAGAACTGTCTGATGTGACAAAAGGCTGATGTCATTTAGACGGCAGTAAAATTGCATGCGATGGGAGAAAGATTAGTCGGACGGTAGCCATGTGACTGGCCGACTTCATCACGAATAGAATGTGCAATAAAACATCGTCATAGAAATACAGCCCTGCTCCGCCATCAGTATCATATTAGTGTTCATTTGTTCAATGGGTGATCGTCCTTCATGAACCGAGCGCTGGTCCGTGTTCAATATTCCACACGCTAATACAGATCGCTGATTTGATTAGGGAATAAATATAATAGGCCATTACAGCAAACAGATAAACATTAATGCACCAGCTTGCCGTGCTGAAATAATGGGCCAATCAGGAAACTTCCCTGGTGATAAGGTGGCCCCAGAGCTTTCCATCTGCTTTGGGAATGGGTCTTACACATCCCCGAACTCCACTACACGCAGCCTGAGTACAAATAACAACCCCCCCCCCCCCCCCCAATATTCAGCCTAAATAACAGAGGATTTGACATTCCTAACCCTAAATGTGAGAAATGTTTTTATTAGAACTGTAATAACTAATAGCTTACGAACAAACTTGAATCGTGCTTGAGTTGTTCCAATATACGAATCATAAACGTACCACAAATTCATGGTCACATGTATCTCAGGGTATTTGTCCAAAAAGTCTGTACATTAGTAAGACAACTCAGTGGATTACAAGAACTCAATATGGTGTCAGGTGAATGAGTTCTCATTTCACAACACAACTTGTAATGAAGCATGTGCGTTATGCAGCGTTGAGCAGGAAGCAGCGAAACCATGTGAATCAACCGGCTTGCGAGTCGTTACAAATATTGATAAAAACCACACTGTTTCAGTTTCTTAGCATACACAATAAAATAATTTTAATATGCCAAACACGTAAAACCGGCAGATATTTATCTTTTCCTTTATTCTGACTTTTGTCTGGTTGCAGTCAAACAAATAATGGTTTGATGTGACGGTAAGATGTGTGCAAAAAAAATGTGCATAACCAGTAAAAAAGAAGATTACAGAACACGATCACCTTGTGTTAGTCATTTGGCTGACGTAAGCACTTGATAACATCCTCGTGCTGTGACGGATTATGTAATAAATGTCAGCAATGCTGTATTACATTTGATGACCTGTTACTAGGGGTGGGGGGGAAAAAAAATCAATTCTTAGATTGACTGATCTTGATTCTTTCTGTAAACAATTCTGAACTGATGCATAGAGCTCCATAATCTGATTTTTTCATTATTAGAATTTTCAGTGAAAAATACTAGAAGGGCACTCAGACAGCTCAGACCAAACAACAAGACTTGGCTCTTATATAATGTCCAAACTTGCAACCGCAACAAATTTATAAAGTCTGGATATATTTCCAGCAGAGTTATCCAGTGCAGTTTTTCTACATTGGCTATGTTTTGTCACTCCTGAACATTACTGCCATCTTATGGATATCAAGATGTATTGTTGAGCACACACTTCTGCCAAGACCAAATGCTGTCTCTCGCAACGTTAGCAAAAGCAAAACTAATCCCGTGGAGCCGCTACCATGACTCAGATCCAACCCAAAACTTAATGGGTTCTTCCCTGGCCCATGCTACACCCTGCCACAAAGTATTGAAGGAAAATAAAAGTAATTTGATTTGAATTTGATTTGATTTGATTTGAAATCGGTTTTGGAAGGCTTTGCACAATCCTGCTTAGAGGCAGACAAAACAAACAAACAAACAAACAAACTGCACCGAAAACATAACCTCCTTGGTGGAGGTTAAAAGAAATTATAGTGCATTTTTGGAACCAACCGGGCGTTAAAATGCAAGTGGTCCTAATGGCCAAACCTTTTTAGAAGAGACATGCCATGTGCCAGAATAAAGTAATGAAGTCTGTCAAACCGACATAAAGCTTTTCAGGAATTAAACAACCATGTGAACACTCACTGCATGTTTCCATCTGGAGTTCCTGCTCAACAAAGAGCCCTAGAGCAAGAGTTCCACATGACTTGGAAAGGAGAAACTAAATTACCAGGACAATTGCAAGTTTCCAAAGATTTGCATCCATGCGCTTCTTGTTGCAAACCTGGGCTGTTGCACACTGGTGTGTGAACTGTTGCCAAGGCACAGCATCTAAAAGAAATGGTTATACAGTGGAAAAAAAACAAGTCATGATGTATAGAATAGAGATCCATCCTGGCACAATGAATTGAAATCATATATAAAGAACCTAAAAAAAAAACAAAAAACCCCATTCCAAATGCCATTCTTTCTCAGCCCATTTTCAACCATTGCTTTGAATTGCTCACTTATTTTTATTTCAAGCCTCTCTTGTGTACTTTTGCAGAATATATTGCTAGAATGAGTGCCTTAGAGGACACTTGAAAGAAAGGCAGAAAGACACGGCTCTCTTGCAGCATGTGCACTCTTGCTTGGATGGCACGGGGTTAAAATCCAGGCCTGGTGGTCTCTGTGATTCACAAGTGCACTGGGCTGTGTGTAATTGCTAAGTGGGTGGAACGGAGATCATCAGGGGATGCCGGGTAAAACTGGAAGTGTGTAGGCAGGCATGGAGTAACTTGCAGACGGGAGGGGGTCAAAGCTCCAGATGAACAGATGGAGGAGGAAAAGGAGGAGGAGGAGGAGGAGGAAGAAGAAGAGGCAAAGTTTTGGCACAGGAAAAAAAATGCAATATTTTCTTGTCCTTATTATCTATGATGTTGGACTTGTTCTGAGCTCGAAGCCTGCTTACATCCAACTGCTGTTCAAAGCAGTGGTTGTAAGCCTAAAATTATCTTCCGAGTTAGAGTTATAGCTGTTCCAGAAACCACAGATGCAATCTGTCTCTTACCTAAATCTATGAGAAAATGAAGTGACACACTATATGCAACTGTCAGCTACCAGAAGCCATCTGATTTCTAACATATGTAGCAGAGTTTTAAATGCAGCTCACCTTTGCTCTCTGTCATGCTATACTATCAACACATTTGCAGGCTATTGATTCCTGACAGCTTGTTCAAATCAGACGGCCATGTTTCCATGTGCTCATCTCAGCCAGCGAGGATTACTTGTGCACAGCTCAACACTGACGAAACCATCGGAGATTCTGACTCCTGTGATAAAAATGCTCCCTATTATCACATGTCAAGTCGCATCCTCCACAGAATGCTAAAGCTTAAAAATTACCTATACGCTTTTGCAATTCGCTCAAATAAAGCAGAACCGTAATCGTATTATTGCATGACCTCCATGCTTGTGTTCTCAAAGCTTTTTTACACGATGTCTGGCACGTGAGCATATTGAAAAGGACTCTTGAATGATGCATCGTACAAACGTGTGAACTGCCAGCAAACACTTTGTGTAGCTTATAAGTTGCTTGTAAGGCAGAACACAAGGCAATTGGGATGGTACCTCTCGTAACGCTTACTGGCCATTAAAGATTAGCGAAGCCTGAGAGAACTTCATAAAAACGAGAACACTGATGAGGTTAAAAGAAGAGAAGGCAGGTTAGGTGTCATTTTGCATATGGGCCAAGAAAATTTCAAGAAGCAATTCAGAAACCGGGCGGCACGGTGGCTGAGTGGTTAGCACTGCTGCCTCACAGCGAGAAGGTTCTGGGTTCGAGCCCTGGGTTCGGCACAGGTGCCTTTTTATGTTCTCCCCGTGTCTGCGTGGGTTTCCTCCAGGTGCTCCAGTTTCCTCCCACAGTTTAAAGACATGCATAGAGGGGATTAGGTGGATTGGGGACTCTAAATTGGCCGTAGGTATGAATGCGAGTGTGAGTGGTTGTCTGTGTCTGCGTGTCGCCCTGCGGCGGTTGGTGACCCGCCCAGGGTGTAACCCCCGCCTCTCGCCCGAAGTTAGCTGGATATTGGTGCCGGCTCCCCCCGCGACCCTGAACAGGATTAAGCGGAAGAAGATGGATGGAATTCAGAAACTCCACCGCGTATCATGCCAAGTTAGACCACCTACTCAAAAGCCAATGTATGAATGATCATCACCTCTTTCTTTAGTGACTGAATGAAAATACGCATAAAAATCAATGTGACACATTGTGCCTATGATTTCAAATTCAACAGATTCCAAATCCATTCGTGGCCATGACTGGCCATGCTCTATGGGAGGGACGGCACACTCCCTTTCACCCGTCACGACAACACTTGCCAATCATCTGATCTTGGGATGTCTTTTTGCTTCTGTACGTGGAAGAGGGGGGATAGCGCTTTCCTCCGAGTGTGTTACGCTGCCCTGCGATGTAGCATGAGTTCTGGTTAGCTGCTTCTTCTGTCTAAAAGGAAGCCTGTCTGTTGTATAATAGTGGCAAGCTGGCTGGTGGGTGGGAAACTGGCAGGTGACTAAACTTTCTGTTAGGAGGTACAGAAGACTATAGGAGGATAAACATGAGTGTGCATTTAGCCTGATTAATAGTTTAATAGTTGGGCAGTCGAAGGCATTCGTGGCTGCAAAATGTTTGAGCACTGAAGAATGAAATACAACCTAAGTTATAAACTACCAAAGTTGTTTATCCACACGTGCATGGTTAGGTGAGCTGTAAGAGCAGTAGTGGCTGAGTGGCTAATACTCTGAGATAATACCTAGAAGACCTTTCAAATACCAGAACTGCCCGGAATCCAGTTTTGGATCCTTATGCAAGGTTGATAGACATCAACTAGTCAGCTGCTTAGACTGTAATTGTAAGTTGCTTTGAATAAAATCGTCTGCCAAAGGCAATGCAAACGTGAGCGCATTGTGTAAACACAAATCAAAGTGCTGATGATACGAAGGGAAACAGGGAATAATAAATGATAATAGATTTCGTGTACATGTTAGCCGCTAACCAAGCGCCTTCTTCAGATTCATTTTAGCTGCTTTAGCACTCCTACGTAGGCATGTAATAACGTTTACTGCTCTGCCATCATTCATCTCTTCTGCAGGTCAGGCACAATTTAAGAACGCATGCATAATGACTGTTGGTTTTATGTTCCTTCGTTCTAACAGTATGAAGACATGCTGATGCATAAAAAAAAAAAAAAGAGTCTAATAAAATCGTCAAAAGGTTTCGTCACCGCTGTCCTCACTGCACAACTTAATACAGACTTTACAGGCAACTTCATGTGACTGCTAATACAGCTGTGATCAATAATGAGTCTCGACATGCTTCAACTGCATCTGCAAATGTCACTACAGGCCATGCATCAATAATTATAGCGCAGACAGGGAGTAAATCTTCAGCGCTCCGTGTCCTGTGCTACAAGCTGCTCTAGTCACATCAGTCGAGCTGCTGGAGAGGTTTGATCTCGATAAGAAAGTGCCCCCCATGTTTCTATTAGCCAGCATGGCTCTGATCTTATCACATGGATGCCCCGGCTAATTTTGTGGACATTATCGTGTTTTGAAGCTACCAGCCACGCTTTACATCAGGCGCGGTCCTGTTAACTCTGAAACAGCCGTTTATTTGGACACGCAGCTCGGGTAAGAGTTACTGCCTCCAGATTCATATACTGCAATAATGCAAAGAACCAACTGCATTTTACATTTAAAATGCACAAATTCAATATACGCTATATAAGCAATGTCCAATAAACCGCTGGGAATGATGTTTTGGTAATTTCCCATTTAGAGGAGAATGGAACAAAGCTATAAAGGCTATGCCTAATGCTTTATCTGTAATAAAGCAAAAGAAACACAGATGAAATTTTTCTCCCGTTCACACTGCAACCTTTATATCCTTAACCGAATAAACCCTCAAACCATCTACGTGCCCTAAATACAAACATGCTCCTGGAACACTCAGTCATTTCCTCTGGCTCTGCCTAGGCATATCTCAGTTTTAAAATAAGGTCATAATGTGTCTAGAGAAGATTTTCCAGTGTACATTTTACAAAATTCTGAAGGATTTAAATATATAAAAAATATATTTATTTATTTATTTATTTATACATAAAACCCTTGCACTATGTGATATTATTCTAGCTCAAAAGTTATGATTTCTTGCCTGCAAGTGTATCTTGGTTAATTGGACCTAACATAAACCCTCTGCTGTGCACTCATGGCATGAGAAAACGTTCAAAATTCTTCCACTTAAAAGAATTAATGCTGCTTTAATAGGGAGCAAAAAAATCCATCTTCTTACCTGGTTAATTAAGAGAATTTTTTAAGCAAGAGCAAGTAAGGTTTCAAATGGAAAGCACTGCAGATTTTTTTTCAATATGCATACGTAAGCCTCGTAGCGTGCTATGAGGGTGGATGGAAGAAGATACTTGTCTTTATTCTTCTACTGATGCCCGTCCACCCCACCCCCTGAAATCACCTTTACTGCTTGTCATAATGTGTGTGTTAAAAACCAACAATCATTAAAATTTCATTTCAGTACCATTTATTCTCTGGCACGACTCGTAGTCACTATGCGGAAAGTGAGCTGCAAGTTCACTTTGTATTTCCTCGTGGTTATGTCACCAGCATGAACATACAACTCCCAAATATACATTTGAGCACATGTTCAGACTGCAGCAGCTTGACCTGACCTGTATTGTTAAACAGAAAAGCAGATCAGGAGATGAGGCATAACCTGATCAACATTATGCCGATATCCTGGATATCAAATGCTTTCAAAACAACTAACAAAAGCTCACTGACAACTCTGAGGGTCAAATTCCATGCTCATATCTTTGCCGAGCACATTTCAGCCTGGAATACAAGAAAGTGCAGGTCAATTCCAACTATGCTGAACCGGAATAAACATCCGCAACCCAAGGGTAGTTCAGTTCATCCTAATGTTGTACCTGTTAACGAGTGTTCATTAACAGGGGCACTGATCAGGAGACAGTTTAATCTGGATTAAGGATGCACTGCTGGTAATGCCCTATCTAGTTAATATTTTGCTCATTCAATAGCCATTCACCTATTAAGTCTAATTTTTCTTCTCCAAATTCTCCTTGCACCAGTCAGCTCTCCCCAAACATACGGCAGCTTTACCGACGGGCAAGGATGAAGGCTGATACGAGCTTCCTCTGTGACACGTGAAGCCACCGCGTTTCTTCAAAATCACATTTGGTGTTCTAAATTCACCGAACCTATCGCCATATTTCTTCCTCTACGTGTTAGTATCGCAAGTTCTAGGCAATTCTCATGCCAGTCGGTGTTAGGCAGGAGAGTTTAATCCTCTCGGTGAGTGTTTAAATTAGTACATTTGACAGATCAGCTAGCACATAACCCACAAGCCTCTTGGAAAGGTGAAAGACTAAGTCATCAAAGTCTGTCTTACAATCTGTTCACAAATGGATTCGAGAAAGAAATTAGACTTTTAAATCCAGCGTTGGAGAGCACATGTCATCGCCATCTCGACTGATTGCTTGGCGTTTGGGTGTGACTTGAATATGAAGTGCAATGAAAACATGCGGAGTGTCCGGCACAGATGGTGCTTGGAGGCTGAGAGAGCCACTGAGCAACATAGCCACAAGGCATGAGCCAGAAAAGGATCCTCCAAAGAAAGTGTTGAAGAAACACAGAGCGGCGTGCCAAGAGATGAGTTTTAGCACAGAATCTTCATTCAGCCGCACCATCACTAAATGGAGTGAGATGTGCACAACTAGGGTCGGATCCCTGCTGTCTCCCTGTGTGTCCCAGAAGCCTCTCTAGCCTCAGTGAGGCTGCCAACGAAAGCTTGCACTTGCAATCAACACACAAAAGTCAGACTGTACTATCTTTGGAATCTTGAGGCATTGAGGCCAAAAAACACAAGAGGAGGGTGTGGGGGGAAGGGGGGGGGGGGAATAAAAGAGAAAGATCTGCTCTGACTCTCGGTTAACTTACAGGATCTGTGTTCCTCGGGGCATGGGCCCTAAGGCTGTCAAAGTTACATTCGTCCTGTGTTTATGACAGAGCTTAAGTGATAAATCTGCATATGTCTGAGTGTCCTCAGCTGTAATATGCATCTAAGTGGTCCAGTGGGAGAGGGCTGGAGGAATGAAGGCCTTTCTGTACCTGAATGCAGTGTGGAGGAGGAATGTGGACCTGCAGGAAGACTTTACCTAATGCCTCCACCAGCTGCCTGGCCCCGGTCACAGCGCTGCACAATGCCCCTTCAGGCCCAGCGGGCGCGTTTTAAACACCCACCGCTACAGCTCATGCTCCATTAACCTGAGGAAAGGAGAAACACAGGCCCCTGAGGCAAAGGGCCTCTGGCTTCAAACACCCACACATAAGCCTCCTTGGCCCACTTGCCCCTCACATTACCGTGTACAATGGCTGACTAAAGCCATAAATAAGCAGCAGAAAGGGTAAGGGGAAGCTCGGACTGAGAGCAAGCATATGCTCTGATCAAGAGAATGGGAAACTAAGTTGACACAAAGATCAAACAATTTAATTTGAGTAAGAGTGAACAAGCATGATCGTCGGGAATATGTACACTAATTGTTATCTGTTAGGATTCAGGAGTCTGGTGGGTAGTTAGGTAGGTAGGAAGGTACGTAGGTAAAAAGGGAGCGAGAAAGAAAGAAAGCAAGAAAGAATGAAAACAAGGTACTTTTCCAGAACACTGTGCTATCGGACCTACTTTGAGCTAAGAGCAATTAAGTGAAATGACAACCCTCACTGACTGACCTTTGCTGACAGAGATATTAAATTTGTTGATACTCCTGAGACACATTGATTTTCACCGCAAAAATAAATAAATAAATCTGCCCCGTTCAAAACGGTGAATGACGTTTCAGGCTGAAAAATCCATGCTTGTTAACAGCACATGGAAGATGAGAGCATTTACAAAGAATCCCTAGATTGATATCTATTTTAGTAATATCAACTTCAATTTTCTCTGGCCAGATAAAGACTTAGAGGTTCTTTGAAATAAAATGCCAGCCTTAAGTGAAAGTGATATAACCATAGACATTTCTAAAAGGCTTCTATCAGTGCCATATAGACCGCATACAAAATACTGTTTTTACAATGCAATGCAATGCAACATTGGTATTTAGGTAACACTGGTTTTCAGAAAAATGTTTATATGCAAATACATAACTTGATTGAAACAATGCTATGACTGATAGTTCTCATCAAAGTTGAAAGCAAATCAGCCTAGAGACAGACCACAAGTCACAAAAAAATCTGTTATAAAAAAGGCATGACATTATCATTGACAAATGAAATATTCACCTTTTAGAAGCCTTTATAGATACTTATGTCGTTATTATACATTCTTATAAGCACAATCTTAAGCAATTTTTTTTTCCAAGAAAACCATAAGCAAATTTCAGGACAAAGTTGTGCAAAAAAAAAACACTGAATTAACACATGATCACAACCAGGCTCCATAAATGTCCTGCTTATTCTTAACTCATACTCTACCAAACTACAGGAGTAAGACAATAAACAAAACATCCATAGAGCCCCTTAATCTGTCCTCCCAAACTTCCCAAACCCCAGCTATGTTTTGTCAAGGACAATGCATATTTTATGAATATCAGCCTTAAAGCGATACACATATTATATACACTCACCTTCTGCTTCTATAGGAAACCCTGTACAACTACCCATTCATCCAATTATCCAATCAGCCAATCACGTTGGAGCAGCGCAACGGAAATCATGCAGATACAGTTCAAGTGCTTCGGTTAATATGCAATACGATCTGGTTCCAGTATTTCAGTACTTGCTCATCTCCTGGAGTTTACACCGAATGGTACGAAAAACAAAAAACATCTACTGAGCAGCTGTTCTGCGTGCGGAGAATAGACAGACTGGTTTGAGCTGACAGGAAAGCTCTACTAACCACTTTGACAACTGTGCTGAGCAGAAAAGCATCTCAGAATGCACATCATGTCACGGCAGATGGGTTCAAGACCAAATTGGGTTGACACTCGTGTCAACCAAGAACAGGAATCAAGGTCACAGGCTCACTGACACTGAAAAGTTGATGATTGAAAAGGCATTGCTTGGGCTTTTTCCAATCTTCGGCTGTCCAGATTCGGTGAAGTCAGTGTAAACTCTAGAGACTGTGCAGTGTGAAAATCCCAGTAGATCAGCAGCTTCTGAAATACTCAAACCAGCCTGTCTGGTACCAAGACGTATTTCACAAATCTATATTTTTAACCTCATTCTGATGTTTACTGTGAAGCTCTTGACAATGTGTTTGTGCACTGAGCCGCTGCCATATGATTGGCTGATTGGATCATTGCATTTATGGTCAGGGGTAGAGGTGTTCCTATTAAAGTGGCTGGTGAGTGAGCTATTATTCCATGTCAGAAAGGTTCAGACTACAGAATATACATCACGAATGCACATGGCTCCTACCACCTCTTACTGCATAACCTAGGCATGCATGATCGGTGCATCTTATAGAATTTCTCAGCACTGCTTAGCATTTGTCTCATCTACTGATGGTCACTATAGCTCCATTAGAGATTAGGAGAAGCGACTCAACAGCAGCACTCAAGCAATGAACGCAGTGAATCGGGTTAAGAGAAATATATTTTTTTTCAGGGTCAGACATCGTATATCTAAATGAGATGAAGGAAGATTTGTCAGAGATGATTTGGGCTGATTGAGTAGGCTGATCTCTGCAGCGGGCAAATACTGTGTGTCCTCTCCATCTCCTATCCTGTCACAGCTCTGCAGTCCCCATCTACTCAGGCACTGCAATTCCTCTAATGGCATATAATGCAAAGAAAATGAAGGTAGGGTTTACTATCTTAACCTACAATATTGGATTAAATAAGGTCAGCTCTTGAACAGGGATCTGAAGAGACAATGATGATGGACGTAAACGGGTCAGGCTTTGACATCTGACGTGTGGCTCAAGGTTCACGTAATATATTCAATAGGGTAGCTTCCAGTGGTGCCCTTAAATAGCAACGGGTTTGTTCATGTCATGTACTTCTTACCCACTGACGAAAAAAAGAGCCAAGGAATACAAATGTTCGGCAGTCTTTTTCAAAAGTTCAAAAAAACTCTGCAGGCTCTTTCACCATATTTCAATCCACAGTCAGTGCAAAGGCACGATCGGGCTACTTATCCCTCCATCCATCCCTTCATCCATTCATCTACTTATCCCTCCAACAATCCCTTCATCCACTCATCTACT
>JAOVYU010000040.1:927940-946011 GCA_025674565.1 Synodontis membranacea | reverse complement strand
TATATATATATCTCAGGAATGCATCCTTATAGGTCAACCACCTCCAATTTCCCGCTATAGCATGTGTCTGACATCTGTACCGCACATGGAGCCAGTCTATAAATCTTTCTGGAATCTCTTTAGTGGAACTACAAACACCACTAATGGATGTCCTGCTGCTGTACAGAACAAAATGAAAGCAAACTATCAAAGCAAATATGATTGCTAACCTTAGCCTCCTGCCATGCCTTAACTTCCACAGGGATGCCACTGATGAATCGCTGATGAACCACTGATGAACCACTGATGAACCACTGATGTGCCGCATCTCTGGACTGCCTTTAGAAGAGCAACTCAACACAACATTTACAGTCTAAGACTTTACAATCTATTAAATATTGCGATGTGATTTATTCAATACAACATGGACTCTTCAGTCATTTAATATACTTATCCTGTTTCACCAAAAAAAAATAAAAATAAAAAATAAAATTGGATCTGGATTTGATCATTAGGCTCATTACTCTTGAAGACTAGAGAAATCCAAGCCATTCTGCTGCTATTTCCATAAGTTTTGGTTGGACCCAATCTTTCCAGTGTGGTTTTTGGAGATGGCATGCCTGCTCATTTGCAGACGTTTTTGCCCCAAAGCAAACCCAAACAAAGAATATGATCCAAAACCGACAATACGATCCATAAACACCACAGCTGCAGCTGACAGGTAAGGCAACAAAGTACCAGAGGCAGCCAGAGTCTGATCCATACTTCTGCCTACCGCCGGACAGCACTCGATCCTAAATTAAATATGCACGAGCTCCAACTAAAACATATGAAACATTACACTTCAATGTAAAAAAACATGGCCTTAAGACACGTTGGCCCTAAGTCATCAAAGTAGAGCCGAAATGAGCACAGACTTGACTACACAGACTGGTGTATCAACAAATGTACAGCTGATGCATGAAGCCGTCATATAACATCAGATTTGTGATCTGAATTCCATTGATGAATCAGCTTCGGCTGAGTGGACACAAGAGTTCAAGCCCAATAGTTCCTTACTGTGCATATCACATGGATATACCCACACCCCAACTTACCCTCATATACATCTATTGTACATTAAACACACCCTAGTTTATGCGGCTGTTGAGACAGTGAGGCAAAAACAAAAAAGCAAAGCATTTGGTAATGCATGCTATAGTTTTTCAAGAGTTGAGGGAAGAAGTATATCGAGAGGACAATAAATTCATTTGAGTGAAACTGAGAGGTGTTTGTGTCTGTGGTTGCTGTATGCAGAAATGTCCTTTTAGAAAGCTTCAGAAATTGCACACGAGGACAGAACAGGACAATACCTTAAAAGTATATATATTTAAAAAGAAAAATAGAAATCAATACAATTGCAATTCATTTAAGCATACACAGCTAGTCATGGAAATACTGTCTGTTTCTTATAAAGCTATTTAAAACCCATCAGGTTTCATAAAAAAAAATAAAAAAAAACAATATTTAACTGCAGTCATATTTTTAAGCTTTCCTTATAAATATAGCAGAGAAAAATTTCCATTCTTAACAAACAAGGAAAAAACTTCTATATAAATCAAAGGCTAAAACTGATTAATCACTGACAACAGGCCAACGTGAATAAAACCTTGTCTGGCAAGTTTCAGTGTTGAAATGAAATTGTGTGGGCAGCACAGTGGATAAAATGGTTACTGAAGATGAATGAATCAATGCATGAAAGTTCAAGCATTTTTTCAGATTTACACACACACCAACTGGACAGGAGTTTGATCAAGAATTTCTATAAGCCTGCTTTACAATCAGTTTAAGGTGAATTGGGTTTCAACAAAATAAGACCAGTGGCATCTTTCCAAGGATGGACACAGGCTGTCTGAGGGGCAGGGCAAGGGAACCTCATCATCATAATCATAAGAGAGCTTCATCATCATAATCATCCCCCTGCCTAAGTTTAAGTCCCAGGAAGCGAAAGATCCAATTAGTAGTTTGTAGTGTATGCTGTCATGAGAATAACCGTAATGTCATATAGATGTTTGTGTGTTAAGAATGCCAACAGCCATTGCCGTGTGCTTCAGAGTAGCTTTCAGTTTAGTCTCCTAATTACTGAAAGTGTGTACAACACAGACATTCAGACAGGTCTCATTACTACTTATAGAAGATCTTCAAACACTTGATATATAAGCACCACGTTGACATCTGACAGGTCTGTTTCTGCTCTCACATTCCACACTTAATGCTGGACTGAGAGGGTAAACATGCATAGGAGCTGAGCAACAGATGCAGGAAAGACAGGTACAGGACCAGCTGATTGGCAGGCATAAGTTAGTAGAAGGGCTGTTTGAGATGTTAACAGTCAGCAGGCAATGTGAGAAGAGGTGTCTCCTAAGACAGTGACAGGCCAGAGGGTTCCTATTCATTTGGGTTCTGATGACAGGCTGGCTTGATCTGTGAACCTGTGGCTGCTATGGAAGCATAGGCTTTAACACTCACTCATTCTACTTCAACTTATCTCTCTCTTCATTTCTTTCTCTGTAAATTCTACAGTCATCTAAGCTGTTACTCTCATGGGACACTTTTGCATAACTACACTAAGACACGGATTCATTAGTGCACTCGTCCTAAAATGCAAAAAAAAAGGCTGAAGTCTCAGGTCTAGACACATCATTAACCTGACCCTTTGGCTGAAAAGTATCTATTAGGCCTACAGACACTCTTTCAGTATTGAGTTCCTGGAGGTATCTCTGTTCATGCTAAAAGCAGAAGCTCATAGGGATCCTGTGTACTGCTAAGCTAGTGATCTTTCATTGGCCATCCATAAAACAGGAGATGGACCTTAAGTGATCAGTGTCAGTAAAGCTGACACTGTTTCTAAAGTTTCTGAATGCTGTGACATTTGGCAACGGTAACATTCCCCTCTCAACTCGTCTGAGTCCGAGTCAATCTCTCAGTCAACGCCATCTCCAAATCCCTGCAGCCTGCATCCTGGCATACAGCAGAATATACTCAGGCAATTGACTCATATTTCCTGAGCTGCACAGCTATTCATGGGTAGTCTGCTGTTTTATCATTGCACAGACTTCCACTGGTGATTTGTAGTAAAGATCACTAACCTGTCAAAACGACCGAATATACATTTTATTTGCAAAAAGATACAAGTGTTCATCAGGAGCCGAGGGGACGGCGTCTCCGACTCACAGCTGATCTCTGCAGACTGATCCACTGCCAAGGTTGTACTGCATACAGATGAAAGAATTTTTGGTTTAAAGGGGACAGGCTGGAAGATTCGGTGTTTCTGAAATGTTTCATTTCAGACAGCTGGGGAAGGCTCCAACAATTCTGCAATCAGCAGCTGTGAGATTATACTAGTCAAATAATACCTTGACCCCTAAACACCCTGCTTCAAAGCAATTCTAAAAAAAAATAATAATAATAAATCTAATAAAAAAGTCTAATACTAATATGGTGGAAATTCACCTGCAAATAGAAGAATCACTGGGTAGTCACTTACACAAATAAACCTGAGAATATCTCATTCAAGGGACTTTACACGATTATATCCAAGCTAACACATGAATAATGAATACAGAGTCTAACAAAGGACTAACATGAGTTCTCCGATAGCCACCTCTGAACATGGTCAGCTTTCTGTATTACTCAAAATATTCTTCATCATCATAGGCTGTGCCTGAAACTCTGTACCGGATTCTGCTCATATAGCGATCAGCGATGGAAACGTATGGCGGAGGGCGGAAGTGGCTTTGACAGATCAGCATTTTGAATCAGCTCAGAATATTGTAAAATAAATAATAAACAGATTGTATATTTTGGTGTTTTCTCATCAGTTTTCTTGTTATTTAACAGAACAAACAGCCTGACCGATAGCAAATGCTAGCTAACTAGCTCGCTAATGTAACTGAATGGCTAAGCTAAGCTAGGTGGCATTTTTACATAGTACATTAGTGAAGTCACTAATAAGTATTCACTATTAGCAAAAGCCGGGTTTTCTGATTTACTGCCACCAGGCCCCATCAACCAAAGTTGATGTAGATGTGACAACACTTACTCACTTTTATTTACTCATTCATCTGTTTACCAGATATTCTAGTCTGTACTAGTCTACATGGAAGGTGTCACAATTGCAGACTATTCTGTCTACTCGAGTGGGAAGTCGTGTGTGTACTGGGCCAGCATGCAGTACACCACTACGCAGTTCCGAATACAGCCATACCCTCCATTAACATCCCTTAATACTCTACTTTCCCACATGTAACTTTAGAAGACATGATATAAGTGGCCTTCGACTCTAGCAACACTCATCATAAAAAGGGAATTCTTCACTTACAGAACTTATGCTCTCCTACAGTTAGTTTCTTTTCCAAATCCCAAAGATAAATGGAGAACCATGACACATGAGCAAGAGAATCGGAACAGACACTGTTCACTTTAATTAATGCTAAAGCTAATATAAAACTTGGTGCCACACTTAAAAGGTTTTGCTATTTTGTAAAAGTAATAAGTTTGGACTCATGAGACTAGATAATGTATGATATGACAATAAGCATGTTCCACAATTTAAGACTGAGCAAAAATATTTACAGAATAAATATATATATATACACTGTATATATATACACACACACACACAGAGGGGTTCCAATGTTCCAGCAGTGTTTTGGAAGGTCATGAATTCAAATCCCAGCACAGGGGTCTCCACCACCTTCAATAAAACACAGTTTGAATATCTTCTGGGAGAATGGTGTTCATACAGTTTAAGGGACATACAGAATCTGTTGCCAAACTCTTTATAGCTTCTCCATCAGCTTGTGGTGGTCATAGTAATATCGACACTTTAACTATGACACTTTATGTTTCTCCTTTAATTTGTCACTTGTCTGTACACGTATATACACCTCACATACAAGCTACATTTAAGTCAGTATTGAAAGCCTTCTGTCATACACAACCTTATTACTCTAATCTGTCCTAAACTGCTGTGCAAGTGTGCTTTTGCAGCCTATCTAGTCAGCAAGCAGGCGTCCTGTTTTGACTTGAAGCTTTTTCTATATTTTCTACTTTACTGGAGTTAGTTCTATTGATTAGATGATTTATGTGATTAAATGCTAAAATTCGGTCTATGGCCAAGTTGCAGTATCCTCCAATCATACTCAATGCTCCTAATCCATGATGAATATTTTTCGGCACTCGCAGTCAATAACGCAGCGACGGTTTCTGTGATTTCTGTCATCGGTATAATGGGTTTTAATTTAAACAATGCACCATGATTTTGCGTTCAGGCAATCTGAAAATCTGAACCTGTTAACAAAAGTTTAAAACAAAAAAAAAAAATACTATGGCAATCTATGCGAGTCCTGGAATTAAATTATGGACAACTCATCGGATAAGAGACTTCGGATTTTGAGTTATTCACCTTAGCTCCTCATAACCTGAGAATATAAACAGTGTGACTAGGTCTGTATCAGAACCTACTGCTTGTTTTTTTTTTAACTCTGGGGCTGAATGCTTGCCTGGATATTTTTGCACTTCATATTTTCTCAAATGGCACTACACTGCACAACACAACACAACACTGAGTCTAATGGCCTTTAAACACGCTCGTACGCTGTGCTTGATCATGATGGCCTGTGAATGCAGCTCATTCACACACACGTATTAGGCTCAATGGGCCAGACGTGATGGCATGGTGTGACCCCTGCTGTGACAAAATGCCTCAGGGGGCCGGCATGACACTGCACACCCACACCCACCCGGGCTTGACGTGTCTTAATCACTGCCTGTGTGCATGCATGTGTGTATGTGTGTATTGTATGCATGGTGGTCTAAGGAGATGGAAATGTTTAACCACATCACGGTCTGCTTTAGAGGACTGAGAAAATAAGATGAAATAATGATGTCTATGCAAATCATACACATTATGCATGCAATTTTCAACCCAGGTCTTAAAATAACTGTATACGCTTTTGATTTGCAGAGAATTTATGACGCATGTTTTAAGGGGCGGTGGTGGTTCAGAACCTTAAAACCCCAGAGCAGTCAGAAAACTAGTTATTTTGGACAAAAGCATTGCACTGTCAAATTTGTACATAAATGCAGACTTCATAAACGTCAAAGAATATACCCCACGCAATAATATGAGCTCTGCTAAACACTGGAGTCCATAAAAGCAGCTGCGGTTCTGTTGCTGGCTCTGCTGTATATCGCTAGTAAACACCTCATTGGTCTTAGCAACAGACCAGTCAAGCCTCATTGACAGCATGTATGCCAGTGTGAGCTGTGAATTACTATGAATGCGTTTTGTAAACACATGCTATTCATCACTCATGCTTACAGAAGCTAGAGTAAAAGAAATAGCTTCACCATCTCATTTACAATTTCATTTTCATCGTCCAAGAACATAAATTACAAACTGTCAAATCTATGCCCCACTTATAACGAATTCACTTAACCCATAGTTAGACAGACCTACAATTTATGAACATCGTTCCTGAGTCCTTACTTAAAGGTTTCATTTTGATGCGCATGATACATTATACGGCCAAAAGTTTGTGGACATCGGACCATCGCACCTACTTATTTTTTGAACATGGCATTCCAGATTTAGTACCCCTTTGCTGTTATAATAAGATCAACTCCTCTGGGAAGGCTTCCCACTAGATTTTGGACCGTGGCTGTGAGGATTTACATATTCAGCCACAAGATCATTACTGAGCTCAGGCACTGATGTTGGGAGACAAGGCCTGGGGTGCAGTCAGTGTTCCAGTTCATCCTGAAGGTTTTCAGGTTGAGGTTGAGGTCAGGATTCTGTGCAGGGCATTCAAGTTCTTCCACTCCAACCTTGGCAAACCCTGCCTTAATGGAGCTCCTTTTGTGTACAGGGGCATTGTCATACTGGAACATGTTCGGACCCTTTAGTTCCAGTGAAGGGAAATCTTTGTTCTACAACAAACAAAAACATCCTACAAACTTGTGTGCCTCCAAATCTTTGGCAAATGTTTGGGGAAGACCCATATATAGGGTGGACATATAGGGAGGATATATAGGGTGTGATGGTCAGGTGTCCACGAACTTAGGACATACAATAGTACATGTCCTCCTAAATAAAAGTAGTGGTGTACAGCATTGTTTATCAACGTGGGGGTTCGTGAAAAGTGCGTTCTGAAAGCACTTTTTCATTTTGTTGAAGTGGAAATTGCAATCCAGCATTGTCCAAGTTATTTATTCTTGAGATTTTATAGTTATTGGCCTGTTTGACTGGTCCTCTGAATTAAATGGGTTTATAAATCCGCATCTTACTAAAGGAAATACAAATAGGATTATAAATAATGTCAGCTTGGACCGAATGTGATTTGTTGGTGGCAAGTTCAGGAATAAAAAGTGCCAAAAAATAGCCAGAACATTACTGCACACACTTGAATAAATTGCTGAATATTTGAATAGTGCCTAAAATAAATCTGTACAAAAAAGGTCCTTGGAATTTTTTTTCTCTGCAGCGACAGGACCCGTGGCTGCAAAATAGTTGAGAGCCCCCGGTAAGCCAGACACTTTGAAAAGGCTTACAACTTTTCCTTGAAGAACTAACACAAACCCTTGGACAAACACTAGCATCTTATCATGACTGGTCACTGTAAATCCCAAGAACTAACAGCTGCATGCTGCATTGCGCAGGCATCACAGTAGGTTAAGTCAGTTTAAATGAATTCTGCTTAATTTGAGCTACAGCAATGGTTCAGACACCCATGATGCTCTACCCATGACCTTTTAAAGATCTTTAGCTGTGTGAGTACAAAATCTGTAAGTGCCAAGTGACAGAGTTTTACTTGTGGACAGTTTGGCATTTCTGTTGAGACGTGAAGTCAAATCCCACCATGGGACAAGAAAACAGGCTGGATTTCAGACAACCATAGTAAGCTATAAATCAAATAATTTATTTTCTAGTGCTGAATCTAGCAATCCGGAAGGGGGGGAGGGAGGGAGGGAAATGAAGTTAGTATGCACAACAGCATGATGTAAAATGGAAAAAAAATAAAATAAAAAAAAGCCTGAAAACAAAACAACACAAAATAATAGCTATATAAAACCTGACAACAGATAAAATACCATATCTCTTTTCCTTTGTGCTTTCTTTTGATGGATATTGATGGGAGAAAAAAAAACAAAAAAAAAAAACAGGTCTTTTCAGAGAGTGCGGTACCTTGAGTCTGTGGAAGCTGATGATGCTCATCACAGTCTAATGAGATCTTTTGAGTATAGCCAGGTGTTCCTGCAAAGCCAAAAATAACAGGATTATTACACTGTTCTGAGGAAAGGAATACATAAGCAACACAAGCAGCTCTGCGAGCGTTTCTGTTTGGCATTATTCTCTTATTCTGTGCTACATGATTCATTCATTTTCCTTCCACTTCTCCTTGTGGAGATTGAAGTGGTACTAGATGATTTCCAACCTATACATACACTCCATGCAGGTCATTTGTTCAAGAAATGAATTCCACTCCGTTTTGAAGACACTCCTCTTGGTGGTGCTCCTGCTGGGATAACATCCCGTTCGGAGGGGTGCCACATAAAAGAGCACTCTTGTCCAAAGTAAACAGCGCTTCTCCTGTTATTCCACAAAGTGTGTGTGAATCAGTCACAGCGCAGGCTTTGTGCAAACCCACGGCACTCTGCTGGTCGCGCTACATGGCCACAGCAACGAGGGGTCTTGCTTTTTATCGTCGCTTGGAAAAGGACGTCCAAACTTCGTCCAAGGACTTCCAACAGATGTCCTACGTATAAAACTGGTCATTGACAAGGAGAATCATATAATCACTTTCCCGGAGTTACTTGTTAAAGGTTTATGCCGTGTGACCTGTGCAAACTGTGTGCGCTTCAGAGAGCTGTGTTAAAAATTTATTCAGTGTGACCTCACACAGTAAAACCGCTCCTGTTGAATTCACAATGATGTCTGAGTTCGGTTTCGTAAAGATACTCCGAGTACGTTCAACAGGGATCTCTTTATGCAAATAAGGCATTGACGTACTGTAGCTGTATACACCTTATATACTCACTTAATCTGGATGTTTTCTGTTTTCATTTTTCTTGTGTAAAAAAACTGCATTATCCTCAATGAGAGAGAAGAAACAATTTATGCCCTTTTTTTTTTTTTTTTACTGATACCGAGCTGGGGCTGTCCAGGGTGTAAAGGCAGATTGATACCGGAAAACTGTAACACATAACGGAAATTACGCTATTATACTTAAAGGGTTTTGATATAGTTCACAAATCCCTTGTGTACAGTAGAAGCTCTAGTGCACGCATACATGGGGTTTTACGGTAATCACTGGGTGTTTGGGGGATGGGGATGGGGATGGGGATGGAGAAGCGGCTGCTTGCCTGGTGGTTACTATAAAACCTCATATTTATACACACTCCAGTTTCTACCTCGACATGCTTGACCACACTGTTTGAACGTGGCTTCGCCGATTTTAATCGCTTCCTAATTATCATTACCGTTTTAATTCTTCGTACAGTGATTTTCACTTCACTGTAGGCTTAGTTATTTTTTATTTTTTTTGTTGCTAACTCCACACTTGCCTAATGCGAGCTAAGTCAAACATACACTGAAAAATTTTATTTCACATTACTGAATTCAAAAACATTCTCCATTTACCTTGACAGAAAGCGAGGGCACCTCATTTTACAAGCAGGAAAACAGAGACAAGAGATTACTAACGTCATGTAACGGAAGGGGAAAGAATATTCATGAAATGCTGTAAATCTTTAGTCGGGGATGATGGAATTAACTTTACAATTAAAGGTGTTTCTAGCTACACAAAGCCTGAGAACCCGTACTCTACTTTTTTTTTTTTTAATGTTTTAACTTTAAATCACAAGGTCTCAGGATTACTTGACATTTATGAATGTGTCTCCCGGATGTCAGTGATGAACATTTAAGTGCTTTTGTGGTGTAATGATTTACAAAACTAGAAGCAATTTTCCCATTTAAAGATTTAAACTGACACACATTATTTCACTTCCGAAAGAACATTCTTCTCTGTGTCACAGTCTCGTAAAGTGTTAATAAATTGTCTTAAAACCTCTTTAACTTTAGGTGAAAAAAAAAAAAAAAAAAAAAAAAAAAAAGCATGGATTCATTCACTCAGCTTTATCCTGATGAAGGGCGAAATGATTTGAGAGACTATCCTGGAAACACTGGGTGTGAGAAAGGAATGCGCCCTGGATGGGACACCAGTCTATCGCAGGGCATCATTTACACACACTTACACGTTCATTCATACCTACGGGTGATTTAGTGTTTAGTTAATCCACCTCATGGCATGTTTTTGGGAGGTGGAAAGATACCAGAGATGCTGGAGGAAACCCACATGGACACAAGGAGGACAAGGTGAATCACAGAGACACAGATATGACTTTTCCACCCAGGCAGTTCAAGGGATGGTTCAGACCTGGTGCCTAATTTTGAAACAGTTCGAGTTTACACTGGCAACTGACTCTCAGCCAGGAAAACTGGTTTGAGAGCAGCACCAACGCTGGTCTAAAATGAAAAATTGCTTACATCATGCCCTGGGGGTAGGATTATCATGACCAAAAAGACCAACCGAAACTTTACAGCCATTTAAAAAAAAACAACAACAAAAAAAACAGCACTAGTTTAGAGGCTAGTCTGCCTAATCCCGCAGAGATAATAATCCAAAAGAGATGATGCAGGTTCTTATAGACGTACACAACGACATAACGGCGTGTCACTATGGTGGCTCTCTGGCCCGTGGAAAAGCAAACTGGTTCTTAGAAAGCTTGCAAGTTGAACCAAACTCCAACTCTCACTGGCACAGAACCAGCATCTAGTTTGCACTGGGGAAAAGGAGAGTAACCTGAGCTATGAGGCAGCGTGGCCTTTCTTTGTTTTTAGTAATGTTACATAAATAGTGCCCTGTAGGTAGTAACGCACTGAGCTGCCAGTTTAATTGTCTAATAAACTGCCAGCTGAGCTAATAAACATGTGTGGCTGTACCAGGAGGTGGTGGCAGTTAGGTCACAGTATGTCCATTGCCTACTACTACAGATTCAACTCGACTGGGAGAAAACAATTTGCAGGAATAAAAAGAAAACAGTTCAGTATGTCATTATCTTAAATTCACAAATCAACAGAAAAAATCTTGTATTTTTTTTTTTTTTTCCTCCCCCAAATAGTACAAACACAAAAATATTCCAATGCAATCACGGACATTAGGAATGTGATTAGAAACACAGGAGGCTAGTGTTCATCTCATCAGATTGAGTCAGGCCACGATTTCTTTCCCTTGTGCTGTTTGTTTTGCTTATTTCACACATCACCTCTTTTGTTCTTGCCCATACAAGCTTTTCTCAGTTCCAGACCACACCTCAATAACAAATAATCATGTTTACTTTGCCATAAAATCAGCAGTGGTTTCCTATCATTCCTCACAAAATCATTTGCTCCCTCATTCCCTTCCACTTATATAATTCTGATCCTTGCTCCTGGCATTAGTTTGTACTACAGTGCATGAGACATTTTATGTCAAACGAACCCAATAATGAAAAACGCGTGGTCGATTTCTAACCACAAAAGCATAATACTGAGAAACAGAAAGCAAAAAGAATCGACCGTTCTTTTATTCGAACGTGCCGTTCCTTTATTCAAATGAACCTGAATTACGTTCTCGAATAAAAGCGAAATGTTTTTATTCAAACTTCAAGCTGTGCAGCCAACAGATTGGACAGATTTTCTTAGGACACGTCACTTTTAATAGCGGGCACAATTCTTTATCTAAAAGCTGCACTAGAATCTTCGTTTAGTAATTATTTTACTCAGTCAACACAACTCCGACAATAAATCAATTTTGCGATTCTCAATTAATTATAAGCGTTATCTGGCGGATAAACTGAACTGCAGACATAATGCACACGATTTAATGGCATTTCTTAATCACAATTCTTGGCACTCACCAGAGACCAATTACCGGCCATGAGATAAAGATGAACCATTAATAATGTGTTACCCTGTTTCGCTTTCATGTCATTTACTTAAGCAGACCTTTTTTTTTTTCTTTTTTTTTTTCCAAAAAACATGCAAACACATGAAAAAAATGACCTTGATTTTGAAAATACTGATAAAAATAAATTGACTGGCAAAATGAACCTAATATGCAGTGCTGCTCGCTCAGAGGTCTAACTTTTCCCTGCTGTGCTTATACCACAAGCAACACAAAGAAAATTAATTTGAGTTTATCAAAAAGAAGTGAGGGACAAAAACGTCTGAGAATTATATAAAAAAAAATTAATAATGAAAAGGCTTAATTAATTGCATAATTAAGGTCATGACATTTAATTATGTAATTAAACTCCAGACACTGGACTTATAAACAGCGACTGCAATTTCTTTACCAGAGAGGCGAATGAAAACTGAGAAGTTTGACAAATTTCCTAACAAATATCAGGCAGCTGTTAGAAGGTGCAGAATTACTATACAGCATTTCTAACCCAAGCGGAGTTTTACCCTGGTCCTAAACCTATGCTTTCTATATTTGGCAACAGATTTCAACAGTGATTACACTGCTTTCAGCTCGTCTCCACCTCCAGCATACAGTGAGGTGTTAGAACGAGGCTCCATTTCAGCTGAGGTTACACTCAGCTTCACACACACTACTTCACACCACTTTCATTTCAGTGTCCTGCTTTCAGTAGCAGTGGACATGGCATTGGCTCCCTTTCTCCCACGTGCATGATGATGCTGCCGCCAGTTGCAGGAGCAGCGTGCAATTTTCCGTACCGTATTATTTTAATTCAGCATGGCAGTGGTACCAGCAACCAGATGGGCTTCCTGTCTTCCCTATTTTCAGTAGGAGGAGCATTACAAGGCATAAGAAATTCATGGTGCAAATCCGCTGATTACTTACGCAAATATACGTACACAATTTCAGTCCACACTGCTTTTCTTCTTTGTACTCATTTAGAATAATTATAATCATCATCACATTAAACACTGCAAGGGCCAAAAGTGTTAAACCAATCAAATCAATTTTATTTGAAACTCTTGACAGTGAGCAGTGAACCTTCCGAAATAAGCCAGCTCCTGACTGCTTCTCCAAATTTATATATAGTATGTATACATAAATTATTCTTTTAGCATGAACATGTGAATATTTTCACTATAATATTTTCTCTATACAGACGAAACAAAAATGCCTACAAGTGCTTACTAGTTTGTGTTTTTGTAGTAGACATGCCACACCAGCAGCTTGCCGGCCCATGCGTTAAATTAACACTATCCTGCTAACATAGCATTTAAAATCCCTTATCCATGTTAGAGAAAATGAGCATTTTTGCAGCAGCCAAAAAAAAAAAAAAAGCTTATACAAGTGAATTACAAGGTTTCAGTTTCATACAATGCTGTGTAATGACTTCTTCACAAGGATGCAGACATACATTTTTTCAGGGCTAGCAGAGGCATTGAGGACTGCTGCAAGAAAATCAAACAATTCTGATAAATTAATACTTAATACTTAATATTAACCAACATATTGATTTTTTTCTTTTAATTATGTGACCTTTAAAATAATTATACAGTTAAAGCAGCACATATAGTAAATGAATAATTCATGTATTGATGTATAATGAATTATCATATTTTTTCCTATATTTAGATACATAAATAAATAAATATCAATGCCACTGTATCGTTTAAAACGTTCACAGAAAATTGTACAATACAGTAGAGATATTCTTTTCTATTACTTGAATTTGCTGCTTCTGATTGTTACATATGCAACGCAAGAGCAAGAAACGATTTAATTACTACATTCCCCGAATATTAAATCAGCAAATTGCCCAAGGTGTCACTTTTCCAAATACAATTAATAATTGTTTTCTGTTTGAGCTACAAAATCAACATGAGCACAGATACTAAAAATTGTCTTGCTTTCCGTTTAGGTATTTCTTGTAGCATTAAGCTTGCTGTTCTGCACAAAACAGATGTGCTTCTCATCCTGTCCTGGAAATCATCCTCCTACAAGACTATGTACATACTGTAGATGAGTTAAACCACATTTAGACGGAACCATATTTAATTGGTAAGAGTGACCCCAGAAAGACACTGCACTGTGGCTGGCTTCCATACCACGCCGTATTTGTCCATAGAGGCCGAGCGCATAGTGCAAAATCATAAATCATCCGCGCGAGCTTCCACCTGAGCTCGCACTTTTGCCCTAGATGGAGCTGTTATCCTTGAGGCCTGATTCAATTATTTACTTGCCAAATAAATTATTACATAATGCCCCAGTGCATAACAGGCCTCAGCATCACTTCTTTTTTCCAACTACATCTGACAGCCTGTTTCCATCTGAAGTGTTCCCCAGGGGACTATAATGAGTGTCGTAAAAAAATAAGAAAAGTAAATGTTAAAATTATGGAAAAACTGAAGAGTGGACATTCTTTTTTAAAGTGAGAACCTGGATGCATTTCTAAACTCCTGAGATAAACTGAGATACCCGACACCGTGCGAGAAACTTCTCAGAAATTCAACATCCCATGCTGCTCTTTTTTTTTTACTATAGGCATGCATTAACAATTATACAGCGTTATTCATTATGTAGAATTCTCAAATCCCTTTGGTCGGAAGGTGTTGATTAATTTTCTATAACAGTAAAGCACTTACTGTAGTGCCGGCTATAATTCAAATCACGGGTTCATATTAACGCCTTTTTTATCATTTATATAGTAATTGCAGGAACTGCAAATAATCTAAGCCTTATAGAAATTATTTTAATAAAGCTTTATTTCATTAAGGAAAGCATGAATCTTTCTGTAAGGAGGCATTTAATTAACATTTATGGAGCAAGTCTCCTGTGTCAGCACTCTGTAACAGTCTGCTCAGAAGAGTCTTCAGGACAGAGGACTTTGCGGTTTCTGTTTACTTGGCAAGTATTCTTTTGTCTATTCTTTGTCTTATTAACTTCAGGAAAGAAAAAAAAAGACAGGCCAGTGAGGGAACGTCTGACTTCAGCTGTGGTACTGTGCGTGATAACAGGAACTAACCTGTATTCTGCATATTCCACAACATTTATTCTTTAGTAAATTTAATAATTCACATCATACCACACTGTCTGTGATGTTATTAACGGACAATAGAGGGAATGCATGTGACATCACCGTAGGTGGGAGTAACACAGCTCAAATGTCACGAAAACACACACACACACACACACACACACACACACACATACACACACACAAAAAAAAAAGATCTGGGAAAAAGCTTTTGTGTGATTGACTGTACAAAAAGATTCAACAAGAATTCGGAAATCCTTTACTGACAAATTTGCAAAAGACATGAGAAGCAAACGGGTAAAAAAGGTAGTTGTTTTATGATTACGTCTGACTACAGTCTTCGCAAAAGTTCATAAATGTTTATTAAGAAAAGGCCTATTTGCCTATTTGAACTTTTTTCATTTTGAATAAAAGGAATATTTTTGGTTAATAGGCTACTATATTTTATTCCGACCTTTACTGTTTCTAAATAATTGTTGGTTATTAAGAAAATGAAACAAGTTGCAAGTTTTTTTTTTTTCTTTAAAAAAGGAATATTTAAGGTGTTAAATAATGCTGATAAATGTTGCTTTTTTATTTTTGGTAATAAAATTTTCTTTACTTAATTTTTTTTTTTTTTATATTGTGAGAAAATCAAATCATAAATCCAGCACTGAGAATCAAGGGGAATCGTGTATTGGGTGAATTGTTATATGCCCGTTTCCTCTTACAGCATACCCTGTTTTGTTTTATTCATTACATATCCAAGTTAGGGAATTTTGTGATCCTGGACAATTCATTGCGTTTCATCTCCTTGTTTTAATTCAGAAGCAGCTGCATGAAGACAACATCTTTGGGCAGAATTTATGCTCTTGATATCTGAAGGCAACAGCTGTTTGCAAAGAATCCTTAATTTGGACAAATTAGAAGTCGGCATTGCTGCATTGTATGTATTGTTCTCAGCAAAAGCCAATTCCATAATTCTGTCCACAGTATGACAGATTCATGAGAGTTTGAAAAATGTGCCAGACAGAACTGTCACTCCAGCCGCTGACTGGGGAATTTTTTAGCATTTTTCTTTCTTTTTTTTTTTTTCCTCGAGTAAATATCTTGATCAAATTGTAAACTGTGAAAGGTCGTTCAATATTTACAATTTTAAAATCAGCACTATTATGAGTTACAGATGCAGTTGAACATAGCTTTCTGTTTCCACTTTGCGGACTCACAGACCTTTCTCCAATACCTTATAACAAGAGTGTGAAACAACATCCAAACCACGCACTGACCTGCAACAATTCACTTTAAAGAATAACGCACTGCAAGGACAAACTGGACAAGCAGTTTAAAAAAAAAAAAAAAAAAGTAGCAGAAGTTAAAATCGTGCATGATAAACTCCTCTCCTATTAAAAATGACGTAAACCGGAGCATTGCAGAGCATAGTGGGAGTTTTAGGGTGAAGGATCAGGCGCAGATTGCCTCTCATGCTTCACAGAGCCTTCTAAGAGTTTCAAAATGGTGAGGTTTGCTCATGGCCTTTTGCCCCTTCTACATTAGCAAGTATATTAGTCCTTTAGTTCTCGCCAGCGTGCATATTTGCATTTTAAATTTCAACATGTTCGATGACATTAAGCAAGTCTGACTATCTGGCTTGAGCACACACGTTATGATCCAGAATTGCAGTGGGTGTAATCTTTAAATGATCTCTTTCACTAATATCAAGATGCCATGCAAAATAAGATTTCAATTTCCTTAAGAGGTGTTGCTTCCGATGCATCCTCATAAGCACAGACCAGCCTGCCATATGGATTTCTAATGCTCTTTCTAATTCCTTTTGACCACACACACAAAAAAAAACAGCCTCCTCACATTACCAAGTAGAATTATTCATTACATTTTCTATTTTATGCTAATTCTAATGGAGCACTAAGGCAGATCCCATCTTGCCCCTATTGTGACAGAACTGAAACACATACTTGGGTCAACCTTAAAGGGGCAGTCTGTAAGTTTTTAGTGCCCCCTGCTCTCTGCAAAGTGAACTGTAACATCAGAGAAATCACCAAAAATCTTCAACAACCCCAAACCCATCTGCTGAAATAAGATTTATGATTTAAAAATTGCTCAGATTTATAGAAACAGAAAGAGCTGTGAATCTCTGTTCCACCTTGGAGGTCATTTCATTATCAGAAAATAACTGATTAATTCAATAATTGAGATTAACCAGATCAAATACGGCCTTGAGTGTAACTGAATAAATAGAAAGGGGAAAATGCATCCGAAATTCAATCCTTGCTTATAGTTTTTATCAAACATAAAAAAAAAAAAACATGATGAGAGCATTAAAAATTGGCCATGACTTTTAGGTTAAGGACATATTTGCCTCTATAATACTGATCTGCAAATACAGCGAGGTTTCTTATAAAACATGGCTTATGAAAATCCAAGGACCATTCTAGCTGGAGGTTAGCGCTTATGTTAGTATCCTATCAGCAAAATATTGGGGAGAAAAACTTCGCAGAAAAAGAGTAAATAAATCAAATTCTGTATATTCTACAATTACAATTTGCTACAAAGGTTTCACTTGTGATCAATGCAGCACAACCATTCTTAAAATGCTCCTCTGGGGAAAAAAAAAAAAAAAACAAGCACATGAAGACAATGATGTCACCCCTGTTTACAACACATGCCTCTATATGCAGCACGTGATTATCACTGCCATCTTTCCAGCAACAATAAACCATGGCCTAATCAGGACCTACAAACACAATCAAATCCCATAACCATTTCAACTGGACAGAGCAGAACCATTTTAGGAACAGAAGCAGTTTTGTGTTACTCACTATATTTGGCTTTAAATCTTACAGGAATATGAAATTACATTATATATATAAAAATAATAATAAACACTTACTGCTCAAATAAGCTGATGAGTCTAGAATCAAAACACATTAGATGTATTAAGGGGACTAAAGGGGATCAACACGGGGCACTCAATATTTACTCAATAAATTTTATAT
>JAOVYU010000040.1:901583-919715 GCA_025674565.1 Synodontis membranacea | reverse complement strand
GCGTTTTTTTCAAATACAGTATATTCATTAAAAAGTTGATCGAGACAGTGAAAATGTGGGTTGCGCTCAGTTGTCTTAAGTAAATTATTTTTATTTTTTATATTTTATTAACTTTTTTCCAAAAAATTGGGTGTTATTTCATGTCTAGAGGGCTCTAATAATGTTTTTTAGAAGGTCGTAAACAGGTTTTCTATGCTCTAACTACGCAGAAATACTACGTCGCGGAAATTCACTTATCGCGGTAGAGTCCGGATTAACCGTGATAAACGAGGGTTTACTGTACGTTCAAATTCACTGTTTGAGTATCTCTATTAGCAAGAAAATTGTTCATATCTTTGATTCACCAAAGTAGCCTTCTCTAACAGTTATAACAGCAGAGCACATTCAAGGCATTCTTTCTACAGAGGACATTAAACACTGCTCAGTAAGTTCATTCCAACGCTCCTGGTGCACTGAACACAGGTGTGATGCACTAGTTGGCTTCTACAGATTCACCTTTCTGTCCAGTTTATCCCAAATGAGCTCTATTGGGTTCAGGTCATGTGACGGCGGTGGCCAGGCCATGAGCTTCAGCTTGTCTGACTCAATCTGGAGGTGTGCTTTGGGGTCATTGTCCTGGTGCAAGTTTCTGAAATAAATGGAAAAGTAATAAAAAAAAACCTGTGGTGTGCAAAAACATTTGACTGGTAGTGTACATCAAATTGCCTGTAGATGTGAATAAGTGTGTGTGTGTGTGTGTGTGTGTGTGTCTAGGATGTATTCCCACCTTGCACCCATTGTTCTTGGGACAATCCCAGATCCACAGCAACCCTGAAAATGAATTACTGAATGAACTTGTTACTTTAGAAGCGTGTCACAATTATGAAATATTCGCTGTTTATTAAATTCAATATTCTATTGTCTCGTGTTGACTTTCTGCCATGTTTTTAATATTAACATGATAGAAGTACCATAATGCACATAGCCTGTGGCCACAAATAGTTCACAGATCAAAGTTTCTGGGTGAGAAAAAAATAGATTCAAATTTTATGATGCAGAAATCTGACTAAATAAACCATGTGTTTGAAATTGGACGTTGTCGGTTAAGTCTTGAATCACTCGAACTATCGCAATCAGCTGAAATAATTCAATAATAATTGCAAAAGACCCACTGGCCAAATTCAGTGAACTCCTATTAGTAACCTATCCCTAAACATGGATGGCACATGTATAATACATCACAGAATATTAAATATTGAAGGTAGCTTCTTATGAATTATTAAGTACAATGATCGTCAATTTTCCATCAGTCTCTAATTTACTGCCTTGGGAGCAGATGTTTACCATTACCTTGTGTCCCAGGTGCATGGATCCTTTAAATTTTATGTATATGTATGCAGCTCAGTAAGGGTTGGAGAGTTCCAGTGGCCCAAGGGGTTGCAGTACACTGCGTTCTACTGGGCTTCAACTGACCTAAACATGTTCTTACACTTGACCCCGGCAGGTATTCTATGGCTTTACCACAGAGTGAGGTTTTGTCCGTGGTTGTGCATGCAGAGGCTGTGAGTTTCTCCTCTGCCTTAGTATCAGACGGAAAACTTTTAAAGGGAAGTTATGTTTTATTTACAGATAAAATCCATAAGGCAGGCTGTAGCATAACCTTAGAAAACAGTATACATCTGGGAAAGAGATAGATCCAAACAACACCCAAATTACTGACCCCCACATGAGCACAGGCCATTCCACCATGTGGACAAACAGTTCTGGATAATTGGTCACCGGGGAAAAGTCGAAGCTGAGCTGCTCACCTGCTCACGTGGCACTTTTCCCAAACTGTAGCTCTGTGCATCAGCAAGGGACTTGCTTGCAGATACCTTTTAAAGGTATCCTCTCCCAAGCCCAGTACGTCTTTGACTTTATAGATCTTATAAGCAGTTTTGAGCTTATTACACAGGCAACATTCTGTGTCCTTGAGTCCAGTTGTGTCGAGCGCAACTAATTACTTCATGACACATTCAACTCCATAAATGGATGGTAAAATATCCAAGTCACCTTGAATACATATTGGCAACTGAGTGATGAGGCAGAAGGAACACATTGCCAAGAAGCATAGCATCCTTTCTTGTCTTTCAGGCTCCGTGCTGTGAGCCTGGAAATTAGGCTTATCGGCATTCAGTAGCTGAGAGCAATGAGGCGTGCCAGTTCTGAAACAGAAATGAAGGCAGACTATTAATGACAGATAATGATTATTAGCTTAATGCATATTTACTTACTTTGTAGTGTATTTACTTACTTTTTATTTGGGAACATGATTTCCTGATGAAGCACAGCATAATATCAGCATATTTCTGACAAGATACTTATGCTAACAGCATGAATGTCTACTGAAAATAGTTGCCATCAGCAGTTGTACTGCACAAAGCCTCGTACTGAAAGCATAGTAGGAGTGGGATTTTTGTGCATTATAGCAAGATTACATTACATGTTTGCATGTCTGGTCCTGTATGTAGCACAGGGATGCTGAGAGACCCTACAGCCAACACCTTCCAATGAAACCAGACAGTTGTAGCCTGCACATGGCTTTTCTGGGATCGAATCTTGAATCCCATCAGTGCAGACGTACCTCTGTACTGCCTTTCTAAAGTGTGCACTGAGGGAGTGAACTGCTCATTTAAAGTTAACCTCCTGTTTAAATGAAAGAGTCCTTTGGAAGATGGTATTATTAGAGACCATGCTATTATGGCACTGAGCACTAGTAATCTCTGAAATGGCTTCACAATCTAATTTTAGGACTCTTTATTTGTTGGACACCTTATAGCTCAAGTGAATGCCTTAAGGTTTATTATAGTGTGTGCTACATTAGGTGTATATGAAATTGAAGTGCTGAAGGAAAGATACTAGTCGCTGGTGCATTCCAGAACAAGCCAAACAGTGGGAAAGAAACCAATTTTGGAACATTTAGAAAATGCAACTATATTTTGTAAGCACAGAAAATATTAACCAGGCAACCTTAGAGCTTTCGCTTTTGATATCTCTGATTCTCAGAAGACCTGGACTAAAAAGCCAAGGAGTCCATCTGTCTAGTGCATAAGGCCCTCAGTGTGTTCCTTAAGGATACATTCCAAAAAGCGTCATGCGAATGCACACTAATGGATGTCTTTTGTGATGATGACTGGAGAATGGACTAGACAACCCCTAATCCTCACCATGGCTCCAGGCAGCCTCTCCTGTGTAGGAGGAGCCTCTAATATATGATCAATACGGCAAGTGAGTAGTGTTAGCTGCAATTAGGAGACAATGCTCCACATTGCTATTTTCAGAATTCGCCATCAGTGGGAAGAGGCAACAGGGAGGATAATTGGGTATTGACAAAAGGGTGTGAGAGGGCTAAGACAGCACACACTCTCTCTCACCAATTTACTGTCATCATGAGGCTTCAATAATACTGTTCACTGACCATATAATTGACCACTTGAGAAGCAAAAACAAAGCCACAGCAGCCAAAATGTCTGCTGCAGATATGGTGAAGTAGTTAGTTAGCTTCACTATATAGGAATACACTGAAAATACATTAGGAGTGCATTATACTGCAAGTCCTAATTTCATTTCAGTGCAACACTAGGTTTTGTGGACTATACTTAATATGAGAATGTGTAAAGAACATAATATAAAGAACAGAAACATATAGAAATATAAGGAATATATTCAGTTGTAGGAAGGGATTGCACTCCATTTAAACTTGCTCAATATGCAATTAAAAACACATTTAAGTAATTCACTTTTTAATGTGTGTGTGCGTGTGTGTCGGTGTGTAGGACACTTAGGATGATTCATTTAAATATTTGTTTTTCCATTTCCTTTTAAACCATTTTGTGTGCCATTTAATAAAGTCCAGCAAAAAGATAATTTGTCTAAAAGCCTGCTACGAACTTCTTTTAAAATGAAATCCCTTGAAATCTCTGTCAGACTCCAGTAGGTCCATTATCTTGCAACTTGAGTGTTATTTCTTTGATTAATATTCCTGTATGCCATCTACTGGTTAAGATTGGAATGATTGTTGAAAGGTGCATATGTCACAAGACAGACATGTGGCATTCTCAACTCTTTTTACCTCTGTAACCGAGCAGAAAATTAACTTGTTTATTAGTAGTACTGTATAAGTGGTTATAGTGAGTGGTGGAATATGTATGTATATATGAAGTCTGTAGATAATTAAAGATTGTTTTGGCTTTGTACTTCAGTACACTGAATTTGTCCTTTGCACAAATGGTGAATATTAAGTCCATCTTGACAGATACATAATAATAAAAAAAAGAACAAAAAAAAAATTAGACAATTGACTCCTCTCAGCTGTAATCATTGCATTGTTAGTGCAACTTATCCACCCATCCATCTATCTATCCATTACCTACACCACTTATCCGTTAAGGGTCATATGGAAGCTGGATCCGCTCCCAACTGACTTCGGGCAAGAGGCAGGTGAACACTGGGCAGGTCGCCAATCAATTGCAGGGCTTAGTGCAGTTTATGTCTGTCAAAATTAGGACAAAAGAAGTGCATAACAAGATCTTCTGGGAAAGATGATTTGAAAGATTGGAGGACTCAAGCAGAAATATGTTTAATTGCAAGACCAGAAGTACAAACTGGAGAAAGAAATGAAAGCCTGCCAGAGGTCCTCTCTCTCTCTGTACATACAGAAATACTCTCCAACATCTACCCTTCCATTATTATTTCTTTTAACCCTTGATCACTTGCCCTCTACACCTCCTGGTGGAGTAATCTGTTTCTCTGTATCTGGAAAACCATATCAATACTGTCTCAACTCAAGTTTGTGAGATGACCTTAAAGGGACCAAATCAACATAACTATAGACTTTAGTGGCAGTAACTTCTCCAGAATACATTGAGATCTTTGTTTGGATATGAAAATGGTTCTAAGTGAAAGGTTAGCACTTGCTGGCATCCTGGATTCGGTTTAAACAGCTTCTGTTCTAGCACCAGGCAGGAGACGAGTGACAAAAAGAAAGATAAATAATCACGGAGGGATCCCAGCAGCAGGAAGGGATCATCATCATGCCATAACCAGCAGCTATGGCCTGCTGTGCTCCTAGAGCCTCCAAATGGTTCTGAGCTCAGCAAACATCATTAAAATCATGCGAGCAAGCATTCATTCAGCCAATACAGTGTCCACATTTTGTACAGTTGAGATTAAGACTAATTCCATACTAATTCCATAAGACTAATTCTGCTATGGATTAACGCTGATTACATAAAATGCATTTTCAGTCCAGTGTGCATGCCATGTGTATGGACCACCACACATTACTGTACAGTGCAGCAGTCCTGAATTCCCAGTGACCATTATCCATGTACCAGTGGCATTTTTCACATCAGGGTGATGTCAGTGAGTGCACCATACCCTGTTTAAACACACAGGACAGGAGATGTATGTTACCTGTACACATGTGTTCAGAAAAACTGTGTTTTGTCAGTTCAGCTTGCAGCAAAGAAAAGTCAGTTGAGCCATATTAATTAACCTGTAGCCACCTTCCTTGGAGCTCTAGGTACCATTTATTTCTACTTCCCTCTTTTCATTTCTTCTTCTTTGTCGTCTTCTGGTGCTTCCTTCCAGATTCACACTGAAACTTGTAAAAAAATGCAAAACACAGAAGGCTCTGTCTAGAGGTTTGCCCATTCTGGGCTATCTATGCACTCAAAATCTTACATAGTGGACTTTTAACCCTCATGTGTCATAAACTCCACTTTATTCACTAGATATTTTTGTTGTACGAGATAAGGATACTTCAGTGCTCCCTTAAGGTTTCCTATTCATACTTTCTTATAGTAAAACGCCATCCACTCAGTCATGCGTGTTCATGTTTATTTTACCTCATGTTTGAGTTTTCACATCACTGCAAGGTTGTCGACTTGTCCACTAGAGGGCGGAATAACCATTATTATTATTATTATTATTATTATTATTATTATTATTATTATTATTATTATTAATAATAATAAAACACAATCTTCATCAATTGTACGAAAATTAACCGATATATGGCGCAAAAATATATTAATCAAAAACCCAACAACAACAACAACAATAATAATAATAGTAATAATAATATCTGATTATATCTAATATCTAATAATAATCTCACATATCTGATCACTCCAAACCATAAACCACAAACATAAGCACAATCACCTTAAATAACCATGTATACTGTGTATACGTTTGCTGATAATAACCCAGGTACTAGGCAAATTATGTCTATTTTATGCAAATGTCAATATAACTGCTGCTATAGGTTTTATTTTTATTGGTTATTTTACTATTTTTATTATTTCAATTTAATTTAATTTAATTTAATTAGGCTACTTTATTGTTTTATTTCTATTTAAATCTCTTCTACCATATGTACATAACTTTCCTAAATCTTTTATTTTCATCAGGAGTTTGTTCTTGTAATGAAAGAGAATTTCCCCATGGGGATCAATTAAGTAATTCTGATTTTCTGAATATTGATAATAGCTATTATAAATACATTTGATACATATGAGCATTCTTTGCATCAGAGAGAAGATATTTGTACTATGGCGCTTACAGAAGAGGGTTCTTTGATGGGTCTTTTTTTTTTTTTGGTTTACTGGAAAAATAAAAGGTTCTTACTGTACCTTCTCAAAGGCAGTTCTCACTGGAGCCCTTTCTGATAGAGAAACCTGTAAAAGCTGTATAATCCACACTTCTCAGCAGAGCCCGGATAGCTCAGTCGGTAGAGCATCAGACTTTTAATCTGAGGGTCCAGGGTTCAAGTCCCTGTTCGGGCGGAAGTTGCTCTTTGTTACTTAATTAAACTAGATACTGTACAGATTATAGAGGCGTTTGAAATGAATATCAAACGTCTTTTAAACTGAAGCCAAAAATAAAAAAATATTCCGAGCGGTTAAATTAAACCAGCCCAACTGAATGTATCTTTTTACATCTCAGTCTGAAATAGTTGTATTCAACACTGTAGGCTGAAGCTAGGGGGAAAACCACCATGATCCTGATCTAACTTCAGTGTTCCTATGTTTTCATTATATTTCGTAAAAATAAATAAATGAATGAATGAATGTTTTGGAACACTAGCAGAAATATGTGTCACAAATGTCCAGGTGCTGGGAGCTGGTCTAATGTTTCAGTAGTTACCACGTGGAAAAACAATCCAGTAAACATTGCAGCGAATATATTAGATTGTGGCGTCATTTAGCGGCAAAACTGTTTGAAGTTGTTGCTTTGAAGCAGGTTGTGTCTTTTGTTTTCAATACTCAATTATGTTCATAATTCAAGAAACCTGTCAACCATGGTGAATGACTTTAACCTGGTTTTGCTTACAGTTTAAAGTAAGAGTACTTCCTGTTCTATGTCCAGTACATAGGAAACAACTGGAAAATTCTCTCAGGAGAAATATTTAATGTTAATTTGCTATTAAATATGTTAAAAAGCTGACCACTTTTTTGAAGATTTTCTTTTCAGTCAGAGCGGAAATAGAACGTGGATGTTGATTGGCCAAGGGTTCCTATGCTTCCCGCCTCCTATTATCATCCTGGATGTTGATTGGCCAAGGGCTCCTATGCTTCCCGCCTCCTATTATCATCCTGGATGTTGATTGGCCAAGGGCTCCTATGCTTCCCGCCTCCTATTATCATCCTGGATGATGATTGGCCAAAAGCTCCTATGCTTCCCGCCTCCTATGATCATCCTGGATGATGATTGGCCAAAAGCTCCTATGCTGCCCGCCTCCTATGATTATCCTGGATAATGATTGGCTGGCAAGTTTAAAAACTATAAAATAAATAATAGGTTAACATGTCAAGTAAAACGTTTTTCTTTTCCTTTAAAATATTGCATCAGAATAGACAATTTATGAAATGTTGAAACTGTGAAATTCATAATGTTTTGTGAAAGATATGTGCTCATTTTGAATTTTGAAAAAAACCAACACCTCAGGAAAGTTTATGTGGATAACGCCAGATAGAACTCTATAACACTTAATTGGCATAATTTATAACAATTTCCTGCAAAATAAAAGTAATGTCATTAACTAACTATGTTGTTGTGTATTAACACTTTCACATCTTGTATAGGACTGCTGATGTGATAAACAAACAAACAAACAAAATGTCTTATCTTTTTTTTTTTATTATGTACACGGTATGTTTTTTTTTTTTTTTATGTGATATTCTACTGGCTGATTATCATTCAGTTCTACTCTTGGTCCATGATATCGTGCAGGAAATAGCAGAAAGATGAAGTGAACAGTAGGTGGCAGTATTGCACATGAGTGAGTCATACTGTCGCACACAAGGCTTCTGTTTGCTGATTAAAAAAAGTGCAATAGACCAATCTGGAAAAGTACAAAAAATGTACACAGCTTATGTTCACATTATTCATTAGATTTATTCCTGATTTCCCAATTGAAACAATACAGATGGAAACCTCAGAGGTGTGTGCAGATGTAAGTGTAAATTAAAGTGCATACAATTTGCCCTCCATACGTCTAATCATCATCATCGTCCTTCTCCTCCTCCTCCTCCTCCTCCTCATCATCATCAGCAATATCATCATTATCTCTGGACAAATGACAGGAATAGGACTATGATACAGTCAGGAATTCACAGGAGTAATTTTTCTTAATTATTGCATAACAGTGTTGTTGTGAGCATATGCACATCCAGTATGTTTAATAAACTTGCAAGGCCTTAATATCAGTCATTATAATCATACAGTAATTATTCTAAAACTGCACTCAGTATGTGTATTCAGTAAGTGTGAAGCATGAATGCTACAGTTAGTAATGCTAAAGAGTAACTGAAATTCTGGTGAAACCTTTACTTTGCTAGCTAAAGTTAGACAAATAACACTATACTGAGCTACAAATTATTTAAATTGTCCACTATATTTCATTGGAGGGTGTAGATTTCACAGCGGTTAGGGACAGTCATCCTTGCCTTTGGGTGTGTTGTTATAATTTTCATCCAGTTTGAGGGACAGTCTAAGTAAAGTCAAGAGTCAACAGAACTGTAAATATAGCTAAAAGCTGGTTCCTCTCATCTTTGTTTCTTTTTCCATCACTACTTATTCATACTTCTACTTCTTAATCTACTTAAGAAATAATTAAGAATTAATGCAAACTAAATTCACATGACCCCCCCCCCCACATTGTTGGGGCAAGAAGTTGGAGAGCTGGGCACTGGGGTGCTGATCGATGCTGGGGAGCTGTCATGTTATCAAGGCAGCTGTTCGTCTTGGAATAAATAAATGGTATGAGAGTTAGTCAGACTAAACAGGCATTTAAGATAATCATAAACCTTTGGCCTAGATAACAGTTCTATTGTATAATAAATATGTAGCTGCAAGCAGAGTCCAAGCGTTTTGATTTCTATAGCACTAACTAGTGAGCTATGTCTACCAGATTACACATTCAACAAAACGTTTTTCAAAATACTTGATTGTCTATGTAATTTATGAAAAAAATACTATACATACTGGAATCATCTTAAAGAGACCTTGGTTTTGATGCCATTAAGGGTTTCATTATTAAATATAACAAGTGAAATTTGTTATTTTCTTCTAAAAATGTTTGTTTAATGACAAATAAAAAAAAAAACTAAACAGTCAATCACTAACTAATAGGAGCATTCTCTCAGCTATGGCATTATAGCAGGACTTTGTATTTACGTACGTATTTACAATAATCTGTAACTGGTATGGCCAGCATGCATTTTGCAAAGACATTTGTCAATCACTGGGAAGCTCCACTGTGAACAACCAGTCATTATTATACAGAAAGCTTGCAATTACAGGCCCATTTCCAAAAAAGTTGCCATGCTGCGTAAAATGTAAATAAAAACAAAATGCAGTGATTTGCAAATATTGTAAACCCATATTCAATTGAAAATAGAATAGACAATTTATCAAATGTTGAAACTGAGAAATTGATAATGTTTTGTGAAAGATATTTGCTCATTTTGAATTTGATGCCAGATCACATGTCAAAAATGTTGAGACGGGGCAACGAATGACTGGAAAAGTTGTGTAACGCTGAAAAAACACCTGGTAGAACACCTCACTTAAGGTAATTAGCAACAGTTCGGTAACATGATTGGGTATAAAAAGAGAGGCAGAGGTTCTCAGCAGTAAAGATAGGGAGTGGTTCACTACTCTGTGAAAAACTGCATGGGCAAATAGTGCAATAATTGAAGAATAATGTTACTCAAGTAAAACGGCAAAGAATTTCATCACCCATGGTACATAATACCATTAAAAAAAAAATAAATCAGAGAATCTATAGAAATCTCTGAACACAAGGGACTGGATTGAAAAATGAATTGGATGACTGTGATCTTTGGACCCACACAAACACGATTCTGTAGTGGAAATCACTGCATGGGATGAGTAACACTTCTGGAAACCACTGTCTGTGAACACTGTTCATCACTGCACCTACAAATGCAGGTTAAAACTCTGTTATGCAAAGAATAAACCATATATAATCATGATCCAGAAACACTGCTGCCTTCTCTGGGCCAGAGCTCATTTAGGATAGACTGAGGCGGAACGGAAAACTGTCCTGTGGTCGAATGAATCAAAACTTGAAATTTTTGAAAGTCATAGACACAACATGTTCCGGCCTGAAGAGGAAAGAGAACATCTGGCTTGTTATTAGTGCACAGTTCTTTTGTGGTAATGTGTGTTAGTGCACATGGCATGGTTAGCTTGCACATCCGTGAAGGCACCATTAACACTGAATGATTTATACAGGGTCTGGGGCAACATATGCTACCATTCAGACCACGTCAGCGAAGGCCTTGCTTATTTTAAAAGACCTCTTTCTACAAGTATTACAACAGCATAGCTCTATAGAGTCCAGGTTTCAAACAGTCCAGACCTGTCACCCACTGAAAGCATTTGGCACATCATGAAACGAAAAATATGAGACCCGGAGACCCGGAACTGTTGAGTAGCCGAAATCCTGCATCAGGCAAGAATGGGACAACATTTCACTTTCAAAACTCCAGCAACCGCTCTCCTCAGTTCCCAACCATTTACAGAGTGTTGTTAACAGAAGAGGTGATGCAACATAGTGGTAAACCTGCCCCGTCCCATCTTTTTTTTTTTTTTTTTAAATGTGTTGCTGGCATCAAAATCAAAATGAGCTCATATTTCCCAAATAACAGTAAGATTTCTCAGTTTCAACATCTGATATGTTAAAAAATCATCCCATTCTGTTTTTATTAACACAGAGTTCCGATGTTTTTGGAAATGGGGCCATACTAGCATACAAGCATGTACTAGCATATCATTGAACAGGTGTCTAGATTTTGTCTTAAAGAAAGTTTTAATACTTTTTTTTTCTCTCAAAGAAAAAATATTAAGGAATGCTAGTGGAGCGTAGTGGACCATAAACAGGAAAAGGCTGTGCTTTTCACCATTTCCCAGAAATAAAATGTCAAAAGTGGTTAGAAGATATATACAATGTATTTTTTTTTTAGGTGTGTTGTGACAACTCCATCTAGGAGTGTTAAAGGACTAATTCATTTTATCAAGAAGATAAAATAGTTACGGATGATGTACGTAGATACTGTGTTATTATTTTAGCCTGTACAATAGCTAGGTTACTTAGCCATTAGCATATCATACAGCACTCCACCACAGGCACCTGAACAATGGAGCAAGTGGAGCATCTGCACCTTCAAACTGCAAACAAGATGCTGTTCTTGACTTTCAGTGTAAACTGTATGAGCATGAGTTTACCTAGGCGTGTAACTTCATCAACCTCCCCAAAACAAAACATCTACTTGTGCTTTTTATTTTTTTTTTTTTAACTTTTGTGCACGGCCACTATATTAGAAATTAATTCCGCTACTACAGACGGAAAACTGGCAAAGTCTGTTGCAGTTTTTTTTTTTTTTGTTCGTGGAGCTAATTTTAAGATGCCTCACAACCATAGCAAGAGAAGCTTTTAATTGACCTATGAGAATAACAATGAACCTTCCAGCTGGCTATTAAATTATTTTCATTAGTAGTGATTCATACATGGCAGGCTGTAAAAAGCTAGTTTTTAATGACACAATAAGACTCTGTAATTTATTATGACCTATAGAAGACCTAGATCTCCAGTGCATCACTTGGGTGAATCTCTTTAACCAGTAGGCATGGATCATGTCAGTGGCCCACTTGTTGAAAAACTGGTGGTGGTGATGACTGTTCTGTCAGATTGAATTATTTCAGGTCTCCTATCCAACAAGCATGGGTGTTATGCTACAATTCTTTCTCTCATAGCTCTGCTGTTCCATTAATGTTGGTTTCAGTTTTGACAAAACAGTCTTTCACAGTGGATATGTTCCTGCCTGATTTTCGCAGGCGAGTCCACGGGCAGAACATCCTAATGTACATCTGGTGATGAGAGACTGAAAGCTACAGTAACTCGAATAACCACTCTTTACACCTGTGGTGAGCTGAAAAACATCTCAGAAAGCACACCACATCAAACCTTGGGGAAAATGGGATATAACAGCAGATCACATTGGGTTCCATGCTCTGTAGCCAAGAACAGGAAAATGCTACAGTCGCCATCTGAACACAGAAACTGTACAGCTGGGTTCATGGAAAAGATCTGATGACTTTTTTTTTTTTTCTCTCTCTCCAATCTTTAACCCTATTAGTTACATGGCAAGCTTGTAGAATTCAATGGTAAAATAAACTTTTCAGTGTGCAGGTCACATTTTATTTACTGAATAAATTTGGACAAAACACCAAAATCAGTTACATTACAATCAGAGCATCTGAGGCAGATATCCCACCATGCATGCCCCCCACCCCTTCAAAAGAAAAAAAAAATAAAAATAAAATCCTTCACTCAGCACCAACTAATGTGGGCAATTCATTCTACCTGAAAGCATATTTTAAAAATAATAATAATAATAATATATATATATACTTATAAACCTAATGCTTTTACAGAGGCAACTTAAACTCCTAGCAGTTAAAAAATAGAATTTGCAAGGATTTACTTTACGGAAAAAAAACCCAAAAGGGAAAAGCAACTTCCCCAGCCCTCCTGCTAGGCTATAGCATTCAAAAAAGGGTACATGCCATTAACTAGAGATCACAATTTGAAGTAACATTGATATACCACAAAACATGACCACATGTACCTATTTAGAACATGATCATTTCACAGAACCTAGGCAGGCAGTAGAAAAGTAACATGAGGTACTGGAGACAGTGTAGTCGTAGTAACATCGTTTAACAAGGTGTTAAAAGCTAAGTCCAAAGTAAAAAGAGAAGGGATGTTATCGGCATTGGTGGTGTGGGGCACAAATACTGGCACTTAAGTTAGATGGTTTATTCTAAACCTTGGGACAGTCTTTAATGCCAACATTAAAACTGTCCTGTGTCAAGAGTATTGCCTACAACTTTTGTGGAAACAGAAACTAAAAGGTATAAAGAAAATCCTGCAAACATATTTAAATATAGTAGTTGTTACCTTAAATTAAAAAAACTCTTCCATTTCAGCAGAAAAATGAAATTCAAATTAAATAGATGCTAGTCTACAGAGATGGAATGGACCGTTCACTTGGTCTGCGTACTCCAAGCGCCCCTCACGTCTCAAGGCTCAAAGAGGTTCGGTTCAGGCTAGAGGAGAAATAAGCAGCAATAACAGTTTAGAAGGAATAGCTTAATGCAACACAGAAAGCTGAGTTAATGCAGTCTTACACAAATGAAAGGAACGCAAATGCACCGTCGGATGGGGGATCAAGCTTGAAAAGATGAATTAACAAACTTAGGTTGTAATTCTACCGGTAGCCGCCATATACACTTTTAATAAAGTATTGGCCTATGAGGCTACGAAAGAGCAGAATCGTGTAAGTAATGTACTTTCGAAAACATAATGAATAAATATGCAAATGCAGCCAACGAAAGCCAACAAAATTTTCAAACGTTCATGTGGAGACAATGTTGTCTACTCTGATAGATCAGAACAGGAGTGGTTGCAGTTTGCTTGACGTCGGTGTTGTTCTCCTTGGCTGAGGTCTCCTGTGCCGTCATGTTTTCTGTAGCTTAATATGACTTGTACACCCCATGAGCACCACTGAAACTAAAAAAAACAAAAAAAAAAAACAAAAAAAAAAACTCAACCTAAAGATAGTTATAAGTCTTTGCTACATTACTGAACATTAACATTTGCATTTGCCCAGAAGCTCTTGCTGATGGTGCTCCACACCATCAAGCCCGACCTTCCCAGGTTTTCTCCATGGAATGGGAGATAAAGATAAACACCGGTGTATGAGTGCATTCTGTCATCTAAAACACGTGGCAAAATGTCTTTTTATTTATATATATATTTATATATATTTTTTGTGCTGCTCAGCTGAGGAACTGCTCCAGCTCTTCCTCCATGTTGGCCTCGGGCACCGTTTGGTCTGCTTCACGGTCTCCTCTGGTATAGGCAGTGCCAGCCTGGCCAGTGGCTGCCAGGAACCAGGGATGCTCCAGGATTTCACGTGATGTCAGCCGTTCGGCTGGTTCCCGCCGCAAGATGCTGCGGATCAAGCAGCGTGCCTTGGGCGTCAGCGTCTCTGGGATGCTGAAGTGGCCACGGCGGATCTTGCTGAAGAGTGAGCCAGGTTCCACGTCATGGAAGGGGTAGCGGCCAACAAGGATGGTGTACAGCATGACACCCAGACTCCACACGTCTGCCGCTTTGCCCGAGTAGCTGCCACTGGCGTTGAGGATCTCCGGGCTTACGTAAGCCGGACAGCCGTGTTTGTCTGAGAGAGTGTCATCGCTTCCCTTCAGGAGGTATGTATCTTCTAAACTCTCCAACTTAACAAGGCTCCTGTGATTCACAGAAAACAACAACAAAAAAAAACAGTGTCAAATCATTCCTTCAAAGCAAGATCCACTTACGATATTCCTTTAAAGCTTACAACCATTTAAAGATTGACGTTTTGTAATGAAGCACACCGTTTCATTATAAATCCACATGACGGTACAAACTAATGAACCCCCCCCCCCCCATTCATTTAAGCACAAGCTTTATGGGATTTCAAGAGTCATACAAGTAAGCCTGAAAAAGTACAAAAACAATGGAACACGAAGCATGCATTCCTCATCAGGGTGAGTACATCCACATACATAAATAGGGAAATCCCTGTATTTCCTCTGGAGTAATGATGCACAGGAAACAGAATACAAATCATAAATGAGATTTCCTGTTCCATAAACAATATCGGTCGTCCTGGCGTCTTTGCGTCCTCGTCAGCCGTTAACTTGACCGCCAACGAACCACCATACTGTAAAAGTGAACAGGGCTTGCACCTTTTGACCTCTAGAGCTCTGTTCCTGTTCAGCTGCCTGCTCAAAATAACCCTCAAATAACATGCAGTGTACATGACTCACACCTCCGCTGCCGAATGGAAAGAAAAAAAACCCCACACATGCTGAGTCTGAAAAAGACACCAGGGCAAAACATGAACAACCACTTTCAATAAGTACTGGATTGCATATATACACAAAGTCCAGTTTTCCATGCACAGATTAAGCCTGCTTATTTAAATAAATAAGCAAACAAACAAACAAATAAATAAATAAAGCAATGGTGATTCACCACCAGCACTGCAATTTATTCCAAAACTAGACTTAATCCACTGGGAAACCAGGCTCATATGTGGAACAGCTCGAGGTTTCAAACACCCACTAACATGGTCAGGAACCCAGCATAGCTCTGTGCCTAATCAAGTTCTCTCTAGCTGCTTGTTCCTATTCCCATCTGGGTGCATATGTGGTGTTTCGTTTCAGGTCAACGTAGAAGCTCCTACATCGGGCAAGACCTTTAACGTTAGTACGCCGTCAGTCGTTAAGGAGGTGTGGATGCATCATCCCAGACTGGTGCATGCGAATGTTAAGGTCACTGAGCTTGCATTTGGAACCGTGGCCACGACGACTCCCTTTCCATGTGCTGAGCCACAGGAAAACTAGCTGAGGTGATTCATTTGGCTACATGTGCTACTATCACAGCTGAAATGGGAAGCACGCCCAAAGTCATACACAGTGCTATGACATCAGCCTCATTTTAGAGGTGAGGCACATGGTCAGGTTACATTGTACATTCCAAATTCCCCTTAGTGGCACTCTGGCTTCATTATAGGACACTCATTATGCCTGTCCAACATTAAAGGAAGGCTCTAAGGTAAATTAGGACAGAAAGGCACAGAACAGTAAAAGCACAGATGACCACAAACCTAATCTCTGCATGCTTATGCACATATACATCAAAGGCATGTTAGTGATTAAGCCTGAAAGCATTTCCTTCTCTCTCTCTCTTTTTTTTTCTCCTCTTACCTTTCCTCATTCTTAAAGACGAACTTCCTCAGCTTGAGGTCTCTGAGAACCAGGCCGTTGTCGTGGCAGTGTGCCACGGCGGACGCTATCTGATAGAAGAGTCTGGCAGCCTCTTCCTCGCGCAACTTCTTGCAAGTGCGGACAAACGAGTGCATGTCCCCATAGCTCCTCTCGAAGAACACGTACGCCCGCGTGTCTCCAAGAAGAATCTCCACTATTTGGTTGATGTTCTGGTGAGCACCCAGTACAAAGTAGGCAGCTAATGATTCTTGATACCGGCTGATATCGAACACCTGGAAGAAAGAAAAAAAAAAGAGAAGGGAACGGTTTGTATTCAATTAGACACGGTCATCGATTCCAAGGGAATTGGGTAGTTGTGCAAAGTTGCTGTTCTTAGAGCCTCTTATACCCCTGGATTATTGGGCTTATAGATTCGAACTGTTCTCCACCGCAAAAAGAAGAAGAAGAAAAAAAAGCCTCCACTTTGTAAGACAATAGAGGGGGGGGGGGATCAGAGACAAAAGGACTGCAACCCATGCGCCATCGGAAGGCAAGGCATACACCTCTGCAGCAAATTTAAGACTCCGAAACAGACACTGATCTTTGATGTTGCTTAGTAACAGGCACATAAAAGGGAGGTGGGGTAAATATAGCACACCGACGGCGGCCATCGGAACCTTAAATCTTATCAAGGTATAACCGGCGTCATCTGGTTTGTTGCCCATATGAATGAACCTTTGGTCCTCCCTCACACATGCAAACCCGTCCCACTTTATGCCCTTTTAACCTGCCGTTGGCACCTACAAAAACAGCGAAATCTGCGTGCTGGATTTTTTATTATTATTATTTTTTTTGCTCCTGGTGCATCTCAATAATCAGAAGCACCTACAATGCCACTAGTCAGTGATCAGGTCCTCCTCATTAGGACGGGCTTTTACAACAAAGCACGCGAGCGTTGGGAACAAAATGTGCCGGCAGGGCTTATAGCATCGCAAAACACCATGGTAACAGGCAGGTCTGCTCCATTGTCACATCTGAAAGATCTATCACTCCTATGCTGTGCATGATGACCGTAGCTCCAAGTGTTTAACAACTACATCCTGTCAGTATTAGGAACTATCAGAGGAAGGCAGGGTGACGTGAGCATTCCATCTCAGACACTGTGCACGTTGCTGCATGGCTTCAAGGGATACACCATGTCTATTTATTCATGCATTGGGAAATACTTAGAAGCCTGGTGACCCTGTACATATACACTGATCAATATGTATAACCATAAAATCATTGTGCTCTGACCCCCCCCCCCCATGCTAGCATGCATCCTAAACAAAAGCGTAACAGTAATGTCAAGTCAAGTCAATGAGCAGGACAGGTTAGGTTAGGTTAGGACGTGGCACGCGCGCGCTTTTACCTTGCACACGAGCTCTTCTCCGCTGTGTAAGTGCACGGCCCGGAACACGCGGTCTCCCTCCAGCGGCTCCAGTAAGAGGTAATTCCCGATACAGGACACCCGGTGAGTGGAGTCCGGGCTCTCCGGAGGACTCGGGGAGCCTAGATTAGGACTAAAGCTCTGATTCGGCTCCGGAGTCCTCTGTTGTAGACAAGACAGCTCCTCCAATTCGTGCGCTTTGTGCCTCGCTCTCCCATACCGTGCGATGTTGATGGGATTTGAGCGCTGTATGTTCATGGGTGTTAGATGAGGTTTATCCTAAAGCAAGGTGCGAGGCTTGAGGTCTGGGGCTCTCGGATGGGGTGGGTAGA
>JAOVYU010000040.1:882985-901483 GCA_025674565.1 Synodontis membranacea | reverse complement strand
TGCGGGGTGGGTAGGGGGTTCGATTCGGATAAGAATAATGGCTAGTCTGTGGAAACAGTTAACTCGCAGCACGCATTAAAAAAACAAACAAACAAAACAAACAAAAAAAACCCTTTGATTTTGACTCGCTCGCGCAACACATCCAAAGCGCGTGCAGTCGATTAAGCAGCTGCACAATGAAGGTCTGAATCAGCTCTGACAATCGTGCAATCAAAACTAGCTTGGTGTTGCTTTGCGAATATTAATGTAATATAACTGGTGCAACAATAACAACGAGGACTGACCCCCCCCCAAAAAAAAGAAAAAAAAAGAAAAGAAAGAAAAAAAAAAGAAAGGAAAAAAGTTACCCTGTTCTTTACGCCTGAGCTCTGATACGGACTTCTGGATCAATTTTTGTGTTGGTGTTCAGCTGCAGGAACCTTTTTCCATGATACGAGTGCAAAAGATGGAAGAAAACGGTGCTTTCCCAAATTCAAAGAGAGCAGTGTGTTAAATGCCCCCCCACCCCCCGAGTGCTGGCTAGCAGAAGTGCCTCGGCTAACGTGCTAACCGGTCAGTGGTGTCGGCTTTCCTGAGAATGGGCTCCGTTTCCATTCAGCGGCCTCCTCCTTCCTGCACAGCAGCTCTGCTCGCCATCTGCTACACACGCTAAAGGAGGAACCGACCCGAGCGCAGACCTCTTTATGTGTAATTCTCTCTCTCTTTCTCTCTCTCTCTCTGTGTGTGTGTGTGCGTCTATTCGGCAGTCGATGTCCTTCTGCGGCAGCAATTCTCTCTCTTTCTTTCTCTCTCTCTCGCTCTTTTTTTTTTTTTTTAATTATTAATTCCGAAATCTCTTGCGGAGTGCTCGGGGTCTGGCGATGATTGAGATGCTGGAGAGGAGAAGAAAAAAAAAAAGGGATGGCCGACTTTCCCAGGCCTATCCCTTATTTCAGCAAGGCATCATCTCCTGCGGTGTACTAACTACTTACGTGGCTGAGAATCCCAGTCCATTCAGTGCGAGGTCAGCCACACATACACACTTACCCCCCTCTCTCTCTCTCTCTCACTCACACGCACACAGGAGGTGACTGCTCTCGGGTTGCTCTGCACACACAACCAGCGAGCTGCGTGCTTCCGACCCGCCCCCTTTACGTCACACCCGGGGATCTCTCTGATTGGGCTTCCTGTCGGGGGCCGAATCCCAAACGCCTCTCTATTGGACAATACTTAGCCTGAAGAAGCCATAACGTGTGCCATTTACATTTATGTTTCATTTAGCAGACGCCCTTATCCATATACATCACGTTTATACAACTGAGCAGTTGAGGGTTCAGGGCCTTGCTCAAGGGCCCAGCAGTGGCAGCTCATGATGGTGTAGGATTTGAACTCTGATCAATAGTCCAGTGTCTTAACCACTGAGCTACCACTACAACTACCACTAGTGCCATGGTTGCACTTACTTGTACATAGAAGAAGAATTGAATTGGCACATATACATTGGAGGACAGTGAAGTTCTTTCTTAGTATATGTCAGATTGACAGGAAGTTGGGGGTCCCTGGAGTGGAGAGGGATAAGGGCCTCGCTAAAGGGCCTAACAGTGACAGCTTGGCGGGGGGGATTAACCCCCAGAAACTTCTGATCTACCTTAACCATTGAATCATCAATGCCCTATAGATAGCCATCAAATTGCAAGCTGAGGTTGGCTTAATGCGAAATTGTGATCTTGGACTTCAAAACAAACAAACGTTTTCTGTCTGCACCGTGTCTGTGTGTGTGAAATACGCATGCACTGTTAACGTAACTTAGTCTGAAGCTCTTCACATCAGCACTTGATCACTTCTGTCAATCATTAATCCTGTACAGGTTGCTTGCACATACAGCAGAATTTGTTTCGTGGCCAGATGGTTGGTTACTTCAACAAGTCTCAGTCTGAGAACAGGTTTTAATTAATGAATTAATTAAATTTTTTGTACATTTTTTGGCCACTGGGCTTTTACTATATGGACACAAAAAATGATGATCAGTAATCAAGTGCTCTTTTTTTTCAGTCCAAAAGAAAGACCATGCGTTTCAAACAAGATGAAATGGTCTATTTGGGAAAATTATGGTTGCACTTGGATTTCACGGGGTCATTTGATTGATATTTGTTAATGTCCAGTTATGTTTAAAACAAAAAAAAAAAATCCTTGCTTGCAAAGGAGCAGTTAAGCAAATAATGATGACTGAATGGCAAAAACAGTCACCTTTTAATGCTTAATCATGAGTGAAATTATGTCTAAAAATAAAGACTTTTTTTTTATTATTATTCACAGCAGTGCTTAATGGTACCACTGTTGACTAGCACCATATACTCTGAACGGACAAGATCTCTGTCTTGAACGTGAAGAATAATGAAACCAAACCTTTTCTTTCCAGTCAGCTTTCAAAAAAATCTTTAAAAAAAAAAGCTGGGTTGTTGGTTCCTTAAAATAATAAAAAAAAAAATGTAAAAAAAATCTGTGACATCTCTTACCCTGTAGCTAGTCTCTGGTTCAGTTAGCTGCCCTTCAACTAAATGATTTTATAATCTACAACAGAGGTTCTACTACGGTATTTTATTTGTGTCAAGTACTTTGTTCAGTCTGCTGAAATACTTTGCTGGATCCACATCTGGACTGTCGTTTGCCAGTTGACCGTCCGTGCCCTAGACAGTCAAGCAGAAATGTGAAATCATTAAATTGGGGGTTCAGCTGACTATTTATTGATTTGCATTTTTATATGCCCTCATTACATAACCATACAGTGACTACAGTGAGGCTATTATGAGCATACGTACAGCACTGCATGCTATGCGTTGCTTAAACGTGTTGTATTACACAATTAATTTGGTTTCTGTTGGCACTTTGAAATACTCTATTGTGTACTGTGTTAACATTGTTAGCTGGTAATTTCTGAGCATTTCTAAGAAGTGTGAGTGTGTGCGTGTGTGTCTGTACTTGTGTTTGTTCAATAGAGGGTAGTGTGACCTGGGAAAGCGTGTGAAGTGAGCTTGTAGCCTGAGGAAGTGTGGTATGTTTGTGTATTGGTCAATTCACAGCGTCCTTCATAGTGTGTAGTAGTGCATGGAAAGCAGTGAGACATATTTATTTACTCCATTAGACAATCAATAATGGCTCTTTTTTCTGGTTGGATGTTTCCTTTGTAGTATTTACACATTTGTACAGCTCTTTGTGTATAGAAGTAGTGCAGTCTCACAGTGTGGTACATATGTAATGATTTTTTTTTTAACCCAGCTACAGTATTTTGTTTTAGGAATATACTATACCTGCGGATGTGTGCTCCCCCGAGCAGCCCTTGAACTGAACTGCGTCCCTGAGCAGCACTCCAGGAGGAGGAGGAGGAAGGTAAAGGATTGTGCAACTGCTCTTCGGGAATGTGGGGTGTCGGACGGAATGCACGCAGCTGGAAGAGAGACACAGGCGAGGCTGTTCATTGGGATCAGCTTCCTCCCCCGACAAGACATAGAACTTGCAGTGTTTCTCCTGGGATTCATGGCCTCATTGTACCCACGCTTTATGAAAATGTATCTGCTGCACAAAATGCTCTTTTTCAGTGCTCTGCTTTCATAAGTAGTTGTGGATCAAAACGCACCCACATGCACCCCTCCCTTCCTCTACGTTTTCAAACTTGACCAGTTCCGCCCTGAAATAGGTCAACACTTTCCAGGTCTGGTTTGACCCATTTCACAGACCTGGATCCAAAATGATTCTGCTTTATAATATCTCATAAAGTGGATGGCAAACAACAGGACAACAGCTGATTAGGGACACGTGACATATTATTGTGGAGATCTCTGCAAGACAGTCCACTTTCTATTTCAGGTCAAAGGCAGCGCATTAAAAACTTACAAAAGGGTCAAATGGAAATGTTGTTTACTGACAAGCCATTGATCAAGTCAGAACAAGTAAATGACGCTTCAGCTCACTTTTGACTAATTTTTTGACTAAACAGAGTCCTGACTATACAAATAGGAGGATCTCATATAGAACAGAGTGTGAAGACGAGTCTGAGCTAGATTACAGTGGCAGGCTGCCTGAAAGCGGAGAGACTCTCATGCCAAAAGTCTTCAGAGGTCAGTGTGGATGGCTAAAATCTTAATCAGCCCTTTCTGGCAATGTCACTCACCCCTTTCAGTGTTGCTGCCTGTGAGGAAATGGAAGAGATTTGTAGCCAAGATGAAAAACTGTTAGGTCGGGTGATGTGCACTGACCTGCTCCCAGATCCGGAAGACCAGAGGAATGTTACTCTTTCACTTTGGCTCCATGGCAGGAGACTGTATTAATGTATTCTAGCCATTTGCCCTTAATAACCTTATGCAAATTTAACAAAGGTCAAATCCTGTTCAAATGTAACTGTGACAATTGTCAGGCAGATGCTTGCTGTATGTAACAGGGGCTGGATGAATGAAAGAGCAAACAGTATCAAGCCTGTGTGTGACAAAAAAAAACCTTTCTAAAGTTGCTCTTCGGGGTCTAAGATTATACCGATGAAATGTGATTCTGTCATATCTTTGCATTAGGGTAGACACAATATACATAAATCCGCCGTATCTCTCTATAATATCTTCTTTCTCTCTCTGTCTTTCTCCTACACAAGTTGTTTTCCAAGTCTATTCAGACCGCTCAATATCACAATTTTATGTTATGTCACTTGAGTTTACGGGGTCATAATTTAGTTGATTGTCAACTGCAAAGGCTTTAAGCTCTATCTTATATGGCCACTGAATTACACATTCAAAATCTACTGCTGGCAATAACACATTTGCCAATACTGCTGCCATGGCAACATGCATCTATCCACTTGGAACGCCATGTACATCCATAAACACAAGTCATTCTTCTGGTCAAAGGTCCTGTTTCTGTTTGGTGATTTTCTGTTATGTAATATACTCGCTTGTAACAGTAATAGGTAAGCTGGAAATTATGGCCCCATGACCAGATTGGAGCCATCCATCCATCCATTGTCGATTCTGCTTATCTGTAAAGTGTCGTGGGGAAACTGGGGCCAGTCCCAGCTGAGTTTGTACAAGGAGCAGGGTACATCCTGGGCAGGTTGTTAATCTATCACAGGGCTAACAGTCATTCACACTCACACGTATGGGGCAATTTAGAGTAGCCAGCTGAGCTAACTGCATTTCTTTGTGCTGTGGGAGGAAACCTGTGCAGGCACGTGGAGAACATACAAATGCCCCAGTCAGCTGACAGGTTTGAACCCAGAACCTTCCTGCTGTGAGACAACAGTGCTAACCTCTGCACCACCGTGCAACCCCCAGACAGGCGTAATCACACTTAAAAAGGAAAACACCACAAACGAGTTTCTTGAGAATTCAGCCTGGCATATTCATGCTTCTTTTAATTACAGGTTTATTGCCAGCAGTGCATGCTGCAGCAATGTGAATAAAGCAGTTAATTGGGCAGAGCAGAGAACTCACTGCTGCTCACTGTTTTATTGTGCCATTCTAGTTACGTATCAAACATCAAGGATCTGTCTTTATCTACCTCACAGGCAGCACAGGGAAACACATGCACTTTTATCATGCATTATCTCTGTGACTCTTGCTCTTTTGAAGCACCATTGGTGTGGCATTTCCTGTGACAATACAGGTGGCAGACACCCACAGCTGCACTGCAACCCACTGAGCACTCACTGCCATTGATCTTTGCCTTTTTCAGAATAATCTTCAAAAGAAACCTTTATTCAAAATGAGCAAGTGTCCCGAAAAAAGATCCTTTGGCTTACCTTAGGGAGATTGCTGACCACAGTGGTACATTTCAATTCACACACTGGACACCTAATGGAAATGAAACAGGGCAGACTTTTACTTTTTAACTTCACCCTCCTGCTGTTTCACTCCAACGCAAAAACCCACAGGTGTCCAAAAATAGATGAAGTTCACTCGTATGCGATTGCACCTGCAATCACAGAAGAGTGAACGTCCAGCGTTCGGAGTGGCTGACCACAGAGTATACAAGTCAATAGTATTGTCCAGTGCCTATACTGATCACATAATGGAAATTGGAGTCACTTTGCGGCTGCTTCCTCCCTCACTGTAGCAACCACAAAATGGCCCCTGACTCCCATTCTGATGAGTAAATGTGAAGCAGAGTTCACCAAAGCATCACCCCTATTGATCTGACATGCAGCCGGGATTGTATTGCTGGCCTTGGTGAACACAGTACAGACTAAGAGGAAGAGGAGGAGGAGGCTGTCAAATCAGAATTTATACACAGACACCATAATAGTTATTACGGATGATGATACTAATTACGGTAATTAAATAAACTGAAATTATAACTACTCTTAACAAAATTGTGATGATGACTTTTTACATGTCTATTATTTTATATACATTAAGAAAATAAGTATGAAAATGGTGTGAGTAAGAATGTCAGACACATAGAAGTTTTTACATGCACATGAAAGTTGCTTCTTTGAAATGATATGAACTGATTTCACAGGTGGCCGGTCTGCAGAGGTGAAAGTGAAAGACTACATAACATACGTAAGAATTGCTAGTTCCTAAGAGACAACTACAAACTAAGCATTTTACACATTTTGCAAAACGGCGTGTGACGATGTTGATCTTTAACCAAGCTTGTAAGAGACTATAAAATGATGAATATCACAGGTAGGTATTTCTTTTAAATATATTCCTAGTGGACATTATTACTAGTCCTAATATGAAAAGCATTTCAGTTGATTCGAATTTTGTGCGTGCCCTGAAAATGACTTAAAACGCCATGATGGTCCCCCCCCCACCTTTGATGTGCTCCTTTATGCAGTTGTAATTCCATAGGAATTTCCCCTTTCCGTGCCAACAGAGGAAGCAGCGTAATACCTCCTCCACCAGACTAAACTCACAAGTTCCTGACACATTCTTCAGACCTACCTCACACCTGCCTACTTTACACCGAGAAAAAGTCTCACAGTCAAAATAAAGGATTTTACTCCCAAGATGCTGTAAACAATACGTTCAAGACACATTCAAGACTGGGCATGGTTCCACATCCAAGGGGACGCATACTGTATGTGTCCGTACGTTTTATATTTTGCGAAATGAACATTTTTAATGCTAAAACAGCCTGAAACTAAAACAGGAAAAGAATTCGCTAAAAATATTATAAAAAAAAATTAAACAGTGATGTATAGTTAATTGTTTCTACTTATGTTACCATGCAAAGTCTAGAAATCAAATATTCATAGATGGGGTTGTGAAAAAAGCCCTGTGCAGTACATTTCAGCATGAACACAGTCAAACTGAAAGTCAAGTAGGCTACAAGTCAAGTAGGCTTTCTACAGGATGCGCTCTGGTTAAGCTGGGTACTCTGGAGTGTTGTTCTGTTTTCATAAAATAGATGGTAAAAAATAGGGTCAACATATGCAGAAAAATATTTGTATTCAGTATTAAATTGCAGCACCTGGAAAAGCTAAGAGATTTTTTTTTCCAACTGCGATATTGCCATCCTTTACCATCACCCTCTTGCTATTTTTAAAAAGCACATCCTTATGAGCGGTACATCAGGGACTAACAGCAATCTTTAATCTAGCCCTCTTGCTACTAGCTACCCATTAATTGCAGATACCCAACTTGGTCTTTCAAGATTGTGCCTTAATTTAAGCCCCAAAATGAATCTGTAATGATGAAAAACAAGCGAATAAGAAAATCAGAGCTTTTTGTAGTATTTAGTTTCGAAGCTAAGTTTTGAACATCTTCCTTGCATATAATAATTAGTATACTTTTTTTTTTTTTTTCATTTTTAAAGTGAAAAGCTAATGAAAGCCGTTGTACAAGGACTGAAAAGGTAAAGAACTGACTCGTTTGTTTATCTACTTGGTGCAGGTTGAACTAGGAAACCTCGCTGCGTGCAGATGTAGAGAAATACTAAATTGCTGCAATCAAAATCCTATAAAGCTCTGAGTTCGCTTGGCATTATTGCTTTGAGATAGTTGGTGTCTACACACGAGGGACTAAAGCAAGTGGATTCCAGGCATCCATCCAGGAATCCATCCATATTCTTTGGTCCTTAACAGCACCACGTCCTAGTGTAATTATTATACCGCTCCTATACAAAATAAGAATAATAGTAATAGCAGAAGAATCACCAAGCTAACATAATTACAGTGCCGATTTTGGCTTCCTTTCTGGCTGTAAGTGTGACTAAGGCCTAAAATTACTACCAGTCAAACCAGCAGATATGTGCCCGCTGACTGTGCTTGGGATAAAGCTAACGATTTCAGTGGAAATTGCAGGTGAAAGGACTTAATTCAGTTCATTCCTTTACTTTGGTACACAGAAAAAAAAGAACTGATAAAAATAGATTTAGAATACTAACCGAAGAGCACGTGCTTTTATTCCTCATATACCACAGCAATTTGTTAGCATTTACATTTGTTTGTCATTAAAAAAAAAAGTTTTTATATCAATTTCTAGTTAAAGTATTGTTGCGGAACTTCAGCAAAACAAGATATTTGGCATTCGACTTCCCGTGGAAGTGGCAAGCCTCCATGTTTGTCTTTTGTTAGAAACAAACTAGGCCGTCAACTCTACGAGTGAGGTATATTTTCCATTCCATAAACTGGGAAGGAACTCGTACTTACTCTGACTTCACAAATAGGAATTTTGACTTGAGGAGTCATTTTCTTTTTCCTGGTAGGAGGTTGGGAATTACAAGTTATGACCGCTAGTCAAACACAGCATTAGTTCCTACTGTCACTTATAGCAGCTAAACAATCGTCTGACCTGTCTCTTTTTGTCTCTCATAAAACCCGGCTTGTCATGTTAGAAAAAACACTGGAAAGTGTAAAATCCTCTGTGCTGAAGAGTCTTCAATGGGAGAAAATTGACTAACTGTTACAAAAACTCCATAAACATCTCCTTACAAATTCACCAATTCAATACTTACACATTTTACTTTGTTAAATAACACTTTTTCATTAGTTTAAGCTGAGAGGACGACTTATTACACAAAGTGCATTCATATAAACTTGTGCTTTGCCATGTTGCAAATTCATCACATTATACAAGCACAAGACAAATGTAGGTTACAGATAATGTTACACCATTTAGTCACAGAATAATACAATAAACGTGGCGTGTATTTGAAATGAGTGTCTGCTTTTTGACATCTGACTCAGAACTTAACTATCTAACAAACTCATACTAGACCACCCAAATCTCAACACGCTGAATAATATCTTCCAAAGTTTACACTGTACATAATGGCTATGGCGAACGCTTGTGAAATATCTGCAACAGGGAGTATGAGTATGTTTCTGCTGGCATGAAAATGCATATAAAGATTAAATCGCACAGTATAAAATCAATACAAAAAGTCTGATTATTTCCAGGAGGTTGGTGTAAAAATGATAGCCTGGTGGATCTTAGACGGCTAGAGATTGCAAGAGTGAGTCCGTGTGTGCGTGGCTTAGTGGGTTAGTGGGAGAGAAGGCTCTTCCCCTTTATGCCTGATGTGAAATTGATTGCTTAGCTCCTCATCAATGGGGATGATTCATCCCAGACGACAGGCAGTCTCCATTCTCAAAATGCTCTGCTGTGGATTCCAAGGGAGCCTGCTTTGCAAGTGTGTAATCCCTCTCTGATCGACTGAGGTAATACACTTTCCATGAAGTGCTTTGGAGTTAGGAACGCACACCCAGCCTTCTATATGTGAGGTCCACGAGGACTCTCTTGTCCACTCATGTACCGCACTAAATCATTTTAAAATGATGATTGTGTTGAATCCGGAAACTGCAGCTGAAACTCTCGGCCTCTCTTTGATTGCACTGGCACCAGGAAAGAGTAAACGTTATCAGCAGGTGACCATTTTAGGCCACATTATCATGTCTCTTGATCGCAAATGCCATTTGTACGCGTGGGATTATCAGCACAGGCTGGAAGTTGAAACCTGCAAATGACTGTTTCATTCTCTTATGACTACACAGTCAGACCTCATGCTCGCTGTGGCTGCGGCTGCAGCTGCATGTGACGTGCATTTTATGGTTTGAATTTTACACACTGGTTAAATATTTATTTGCTTTCCCATAAATATCAATTTAATACGTGTGCGCGTGTACCTATACATTCTGTATGCATACTTCGTAAATGATTTATCACTGCTAGATACTATGTTATCATAAATAACCCATAATACATGTACATACACCGTTTAACTCTTTTCCTGATAATCAAGTCAAGCACTGGGTAGCCCTGGCAACAAAATAAAGAAATAAAACAATGTTTCTCTGTCACCTTTACAGACAAACCAAGCAGAAGCCTTCCTCATATTATCATTGCACCATCATGCCCATATTGTATAAGAGGACTGAAATATTACACACAGATGCAGTAGAAACTGTCTCAAGAGTCTTGCACATATGTCTGAACTGCAAAGCTCAGGCACGTAGGGCACGAAACACTGCCACTGTACTCCTATTTCAAAACTCATGACAGGTCAGTGACCTGTATTTCTGTTCCCAGAGTTCATCTTCTCTTGTAAAGGAGCACTGTATATGTGTGTGTGTGTGTGTTTACGCAAGAGCACACGCCATGGACTTTTTTAAGTATAGATGAATATAGGTCTCATGCTTATTTCTACAATTCCAATGGAACTATTTTTAATATTAATAATACAAGTAAATCTACTTGATCTAAATATTTAAACAAACAACATAAAAAAAGAGCACTGGTGCAAGAACATACAGACACCTTTGAAATGCCAGTGAGAAATCCCCCGTGTTTATTTTCAGCACTTCTCACCTCAGCCCACACATTTAGAGTCAGTGCACCCACATTCACACATCTCTCTCATTATGAAGCATTCAAGAGCCACCTACATCTGATCCAACGTCTACTGAGCACAAACCACACTGGCTGACACCTATCAGCAATTAACCTTAGAGGGATATGCATTTGCTGTTCTAAGGTCAGCTGGTAATGAAATTAGGTCACAGTACTTCTGCAGAAACACCAGTGCTAAATTTACACAACACTGTTAAATTTATATGAAGGGCTGACTGAGTGCCCTTTAAATGAATCTGAAGAAACGGAGAGAACGAGGACGAGAGTGTAAACAAACCAAACAGTAGTGAACGAGTCCCATATTATCGTATAAGAGAGAAACAGATTCAGGCAAAAAACGTTTTCGGTAGATTGTGCATTTAAAAGTCAGTCATATTGAGTATTGAGATTAAGGCGTTCAAATCTTTCTCATTGATTAAAAAATATGAAGCTTTTATTCTCATAGCACTTTTGTAAATCTGATTGGACAACAACACTACGTAATTTTCAATTATCTTCATTCACCAATACTTGGGGCATGACCCAAACAACATTCTAAGCTACTACATAATATGCTATTAGTATGCATATTGGAGTACTTGCAGCCAGGGAGGCAGGTTACAGTGAATATCTATCAGATTAATGTGGGATTTAAATATGAACGGGCTGTGCATATACTGTATGGTTGTTAATGGTTATCCACTATATGCACATGGAAATGCAACAACACACACACACACACCCAACTGGGCCTTGCATAAGTAAGCGTAAGTCCACTTTTCAACCAGGAACTTAAATTGAATGAATTGGAAGCATGTCAAGACAAAATACCCCATGATATTGAAGTGAAGGTTCTATTAAAAAAATAATGTCATAAATAAAGTTATGATTGCATAATTATTCACCTGCGAGATTGTTAGATAACATGCCTAAACACACAGCAGTATTGGAAAAGTATCAGGATTTGGTTCATTTTTCCCCCCAAAGAATATGGTAAAACCCAAACTCAAAACATCCACCAAAAGCCAGTGAGCCGGTAAGGAGGGCATTAATCAGAGAAGCAACCAAGTGTTCAAGGGGTGGGAATATTTATGCAAGGCTATTCCCTTTTCAAGTTGTAACACTACAAAATGTGTAAAAGTCTAATGGTGTGAGTACTTATGCAAGGCACTGTATGCTACGTGGGTTGGAAAAGAAACAAGCTCCCAGTCATCACAAGAAGAGATTAAGAGATTACTGTCTTTCACAGTCACCACAGACATGTAAAATGCATGGGACATGTATGTGGGTGTAGATGAACTGCTCAGGAGGCATGATTACCAGCTACCATGCAAAGAGAAATGTCCTTATGATGAGAGCTATGAGGGAAAAAAAAATATATCAATCTTTAATCTATCACACACATTCACAAACACATATGCACACACACATAGGCTGAGAGAGAGAGAGAGAGGAAGTCCTGTGGTGACTCAATGCTAAATTGATTTGGGATCAGAGTGGCAATGTGGAGCAGATGAGTCAGAGTTTCCACTGTGACCCCCTTTCTCTCTCTCTCTCTCTCTCTCTCTCTCTCTCTCTCTCACACACTTTCTTTTGGTAGCTGAGTTTACAGGTTGCAGTAGAGGTCCACAGTACACACCAGAGCTTATTTTTACACTTAAACAAAGCAGCAGTTCCAAGATGCATAGGACTAACAACACTGCTGCAGAGTGTTGATGTTCAGAATCTGACACCTCTATATACATTTTGTTGGGACTTCAGGGTAGCGAATCAATAGAAGTCTGACTGCAACCAACTTTTAATAAAAAAAAGCAAGACTGTCATCACATAAGACTAAACTACATAAGTATTTAACACCAATATAGTACAATATTACCAGTGTCTGAATAACAATAAAAACTATGCAAATATTGATAATAAAAATACAAATATTTTCCATAGCTATTTCCCTCGGGGTTGCAGGGAAGCTGGATCCAATCGCAGCTGACTTTGGGCAATTAGTCACTTATGGCCAATTTAGAATAGCCAGTTGACCTAATCTGAATGTCTTTGTACTGTGGGAGGAAACCAGAGTGTCTGATGAAAACCCATACAGACACAAAGAGAACATGGTAAAAAATAATACTAAAAATAAGACTAACTTATTTGGGGTTTGGGCAGTGACAAAAGTAGTGAAAGATGCTGCAGATCCTTCACTGAGGAAGAGCACTCGCTCTGGACTGCAGGTGTTTCATTACTTGCCCTACATAGCAAAACCACATGCATTTAGACTGAATTGGTCAAAATATAGCTGTAACATTGAATAGCTACATTGCAAATGCATGCTGTGCCTTGAGTAGTGCTGGTCTGTGTGTTTTGTGTTAGTGTCTGTTAAAGGGTTAGTGAGCTTCTGAACTGGCTGACTAAGAGCATTGTGTTAAGGCTTCAGCTTTTGGGTCTGTAGAGCTTTAAAGTGCACTTGCTCTGGGACTTGCTCTTAAGTGCATCCAGAAACTGAGAGCTTATGAGTGGATGTTTATGCATGCTGGGAAACAGCCTGATTCTGGACTGCATGTGTGTCCTGGAGTGTTTCTTTGGTTGGGTTCTTTGGGTTTTCATGCCTGGCTGTCAGATACCTGCCCTATCTTGGGCAGCTATAGCGACTGAGTGGCCCCATACCCCCGTACAGTCCAATGGGCTGGATTACACTATCACAATAGTTTACACAAACTGTGATAAATATAACAACATTGTAACAACATATCAAGTATTTTCTTTAACTGCATTCACTGTATACTGCCCTGTGTACTCTAGGCACTGTTACACATAATGAACTGGTATCTGTGCTTCTAGAAACTTGTTGAGGTTACTGCCAGAGCCAGAGGTGTCAATATTGCTAACAAAAAAAAATAATAATAAAAAAAAAAAAACCATGACTAAATGCTGGAATTGTGTTATGAAATATCTGATGTTTGGGACAATATGGCAGTTACCATTTCTCCCATTCATGCCTTGCCTTCCTCACCCATCTCCTCCCTCTTACCTCACTACTATTCAACAACTCCTACCCAAGACTCTTAATTAAGGAGGTCTGGCTGTCTAGCACAAAGCAGAAGCCGCACAAAACTCAAGTCTGAGTTTTTTTAGTTCTCTCCAGTCACAGTTTCACAATCACTCTCTATATCACTAACAAGTGCTTGCAAAAAATCTAGTTTTGTACCAGTCACTTCAATATTTTTCTCTTATTTTTTTCATTATATGGTCCCTGTGTTTTGTTGTTCATACACTATGTATTGTGAAGATATTTTCAAGTATTGCAATATGTTTTTTTTTTCTTTTTTTTTGTCATATCACCCACCCACCCTTAGTAAGTTGTACAGTGATTTATAAGCAAGACAGTCTATTTTTGTGATGGGGTGTTTGTGTTTGACAATGTATTTCTGGTATTTAAAAAGCAGCCAACCCCCATTTCCAGATTACTTCTTAAGAAGACTGCAAAGAAAAACATGAAACCAAATTCAAGAGCATTTTGGCCTTTTGACCTGCATCAGCATAAGAAATGAATGTACTCATTATCTCGTTCAATCAGTCCACGGCAAAATCCAAAATGAGGAAATTTCACATTGTTTTGTGAAGGTGTACACGTGTACAATCTAAAGAGTTGCATCCCTCATAAAACAACCTCACAAACCCTTCCTGTAGCATTTCCAAACCACAAAGAGAACATGATCGGGACAGGAATTTCAGTGGCCCCAAAATGGCCTGTGTTGCACAACGACAACATGAAGCAGATGATGGTATATAGCCCAAGCTATTACAGACCTGACCACAGTACTTCATGCCAGCAGAAAAAGACCTCCAACACTGTGGAGTCCCTCAGCAGCCACTCATTTCTTACTCATGCTGGAATAAATCACACAGGACAACTCATACTCCCTAGAGAAAGGAACGACCTAAGGGGAATATTCAACTCATTGCCCGCTCTTAAGACAAAAATCAAAATACTGGTGGTGACAGGCAATGTTTTTATGACTCATTACCTCTGAAGTCTTTCATAAGACTTAACTTGTGGTCTTAACAATTGTCATGCCAATACTGAAAAAACGTCATGTTTGGTTATCAAGAATTACTGAGCAGATTACTAGCTTTAGCATCTCCTCACTCAGAGAATCTGCAAACCTATCCCCACATACACAATGGATTTAAGACTCAAATGCTTTACTTACTGGAATAATATTATTTAGCCAAACAGTTGTATCCCTTACAAAAATGTGCATGAACTCAAGTCGTGGTGCTGCAGCTGTGGACATCGTACTTAAACATGCATTCAGGCTGAAACATAGCCAAAATTCACACCTTGTCTCTTCCTTGTGTGCTGAAACTAATTTAAGCATATGTTTCCATACCATTACAGACTTTCACATCATCTAACCAAAGGACGGAGAGCAGCGAAGCCATTAAAGGAAGAAATATTGCTTTGAGAGTTTCACTAATGCTGGAGTAGGTTGCCACAACCAATCCTGTGTGTCTCTTATTTGTCTCGTTTATCTAGACATGATGCAACGCTTGGTTCAGAATGAGAAACCCAGCAGTCGACCAACATGCAAGTATCTGGGAGGGGGGGCCTTGGGAAGTCAAGGGAGGGGAAAAAAAAATGGCAAAGCTTTACATCCTCAACTGCTGGCAATAAATCTGGCATCTTTCCTCGGGCGTGCTCCAGTCATGTAAAAGCCATTTTAATCACCATCCTTCCTGTCACATTACTCACCCTTGACTGCCGTCCGCTAAATTACATTTGGGCTAGAATTCCACCCTTCCACTCTGGACTGCTTAACGCATGAACAGGAATTGATCTGGTCTTTGACGCTGCGTCAGATGGATTCCTGCGACTGGCAGCCCAGGAAGTAGCTAGTCTTGCAGAGGTGCAGAAAGAGGGGAGTCCAAGCACATTCCTTTCACCTAATTCAATTACCAAGAACGGATTAAAGTGTGCATGTGATGTGCTCTGCCTCTGCATGTGTCCTATGAGAGTTCATGTCATCTTCAACAACTGATCAGAGTTACATCAGGGATTGGCATAATGGACCTATTAACTCCTCTCAGGGTGTGTGGGAAGAAGTCACATTCCAGGCTTCTCCTATGGGAAAATGCTACCAGTCCAGTTCACTCCATCCTGCAAAAGTGACATTCTTAATTAAAGTATCCAGGCCAAACAGGACATTTTCTTTAGCTAGTGTGCAGGTAAGATTTTAAACTTCAAAAATCAGCTTACATCATGTTTAGATATGAATACACCAAATTTGTTGCATTACAGGTCGGTAAATGCTCATTTTTGTTTTACTCCCTAAACTACAGACAACATTTCTCTCAAATTCCACATAAAAATATTGTTGCTTGGAGCATTTAATTGCAAAAAATGACGACTGGTCAAAATAACAAAAAGATGCAGTATTTTCAGGCCTTGAATAATGTATAGAAATCAAGATCACATTCAATTTTAAACAACACAATACTAATGTTTGAATTCGGAAGAGATCAGAAATCAATATTTGGTGGAATAACCCTGTCATTTAATCACAGCTTTCATGCGTCTTGACATGCTCTCCTCCAGTCTTTCAAGTTGCTCTTGGGTGACTCCTGATGCAAAAATTCATTCAACTTTGTTGGATGGTTTGTGACCATCCAGCTTCCTATTGATCACATTACAGAGGTTTTCAGTGGGGTTCAGGTCTGGGGATTGGGCTTGCCATGACAGGGTATTCATCTTGTAGTCCTCCATCCACACTTTGCTTGGCCTGGCTGTGTGGCATGGAGCACTGTTCTGCTGGAAAACCAGAGTTAGGGAACATTGTCATAGCAGAAGGAAGCAAGTTTTCTTCCAGAATAACCTTGCTCATAGTTTGTGTCCATTCATGCGTCCATCAAAACAAAAATCTGCCCAGTTCCAGCCTTTTTGGAAGCACCCCCAGATTATCACCAATCCTCCACCAAATTTCACAGTGGGTGCAAGACACTGTGGCTTGTAGGCCTCCCCAGCTCTCTGTCTAACCAAAAGACGGATCCCAGGTGATGGGAAAAGCTGAACACAGGACTCATCAGAGAAGATGACCTTACTCCAGGCCAATCCCTATGGTCTTCAGCAGACCTCAGCCTGGCTCTTTTTGCTTCTCACTGATGAAGTGTTTTTTTTCCCATGAGTTCAACCCCACCTGGATAAGCAACCATAGGATGACATCAAAAGACCTACAAAAAGAACAGCAAATGGCAGCTGGGGTTACGTGCACAGCTAGGACAGTTCAAAAGAGACATTCATAGGAGCTGACGATCCTCCAGTCAGTGGAGAGTCGTTTTTGCCCACTGTCAGTCTGCATTTTTGTTGTCCCCAATGTCTGCTGCTTGACCTTGTTCTTATGAACTGCCAAATTTTGAGAATGCAAGAAACCTGACACTCACTGTATTCCTCTACCAGTAAAGCCAGAACCCTTCTTTTTCTCACTCAAAATTTTTTAACTTAATCTTTTGAATTCTTTTGGCATGATGAACAGATATTTTTGTATTCCAATTAAATTTAAGGTACTAATAGCACTGTTTTGCCATCCAAATTGATCCTATTGCAAGAGGATAGCAATGTCCACAGCAACTTTTCCTTGTTCAATAAGATTTGGTGATCACCTAGTCAGTACCTTAAGTAAAATGAGGTGTGCTTGTGTTGAAATTCCAAAACAGACACTGGAATGAAATGGCTGTCATATATAGAGATGCTGATAAAAAAAAAAAAAAAAAAAAAAAAAGTTAAGTGGTTTCTTATTTTTTCCAGAGCTGAATCTGGCATTTAAAATTTTTTTAAAGAACAGAAATCTGAAGCTACAGTGATTGCTGGCTGACCAAAACTGGACAGTTAAACTGGACAGAGTGGAAACAGTACAGGTGATGAAAAGATAATAACAGAAAGGGGACCTGGGATAAAGAGGGTGATTGTATCATGACCTGTACATGAACGTATAAAATATGAACATATAAAACAGCAGCATTGTGACCAGGGCTTAAAAACAGAATTAGAAAATCAGAGCATTGGACAGTTCCAATCTTACAGTCCAACTCCAACATAATGTCCCTAAATCAATGAGAAAAAGTTGAGTTAATTTTTTATAGGTCATATGTAGGCCTAATTTAGTAAAACAGTAGGTTTGGTGAGACCTGACATTGCGCATATAGCACATTACCCATATAGCTACGAGGTTATTCTCAAAATAAGTCAAAATGCAATATTATATGTTATTAACAGAGTTGGCAAATTCCCCATTTAGAATTGCATAGATATGTTAGCTGTGTATACCGAATTAAAAAAATTACTTAAAATAATCTCAAATTAACATTTCTGTTCCAGAACATTTGAGGACGAAGAGAACCTGATACGGACACTAGGACAGGCTCATGCTGTGAAGCACACAGATAGCTGTTATGATGGCAAAGTTAAAGACTGAGCTAGAGTTATAGTACCCTATGCATCAGAAATAAATCTAGGGTCAAAGTCATGGGCAAAAAAAAAAAAAAAAGCAAGCAATGTTAGGAATAGTAGGAGGGGCAGAAACATACTTGAGTCTAGGACTGGTAGCTGGAGGCCACAGGGCTGTAGGGCAAGTCAAAAATCTAATGCAATGTCAGCAAAGGCGACTGGTGGGTTAGTGAAGTAGTCGGGGGGGGGGGGGGGGGGGGGGGG
>JAOVYU010000040.1:846222-861208 GCA_025674565.1 Synodontis membranacea | reverse complement strand
TACAAATGCCCTAGAAAAGGGTTTATGTCTTCCTAAAGACTCCTACTTATTCACACATTCAATAACAAACAAATACTTAAACGGGTTATTATTATTATGTACTGTACCATGTATATTGTTGAAATGACAATAAAAGCAACCTTGATATATATATATATATATGTTATAATAAATATATTTAATGTTAAAAGCTCAGTATTCTGTACACATCGTGTATTCCGTACATCGTGACACTTTTCTTCTAATAAAACAGTAGGGTAATAAACGTCACTTGATGCCCGTAAGGTGCGTTTTCTGTTTCTGTGTATATTCTCCCTGTGTTTGTCCTCCAGCTTCCTCTCCACCTGCCGTAAACATGCTGGCAGGAATACAGTACTGACTAAGACAAATACTCTACAAATGTGAATGAGTGTGTATGAACGGATGGAGTGGGTGGAATCATATCCAGGTATAATCCTGCCTCCTGCCCAGGAACATGATCCCAATCCATCATAGTCTAACAACATTTAATGGCAATAAATATACCATAAATACAGATAGAGACACAACTAGTGAATCTATTACTGTATACACAGAGAGGATATCTGTATACACTGAGGAGTGAGGTTCACTAAAACTACAATTCCCATCTTCCTTCTCCAACATGGCGGACTGAGAGCTGGGTGCAATTTCTACAGGAAATACTTTCTCAGTCGGTCTCAGTGTGTTTGTAAAGGGCTGCCATTTTACCGAGCTTACGGTAAGATATTACCAGCTACAGCTATGTAAACTCTCCATTCAGTGCTTTGGACACAGAGAGCAACTAAACCAGTCGAGATGACTGAAATCACTTTTGTCTAGCTAGACTGGTTCTGTGTGCAGAGAGTTCATGGTTTTATTTTATTTAAGCTACTTCCAAGCTCGTAGCTTTGCTAAAGCTAAAGCTAATAACTATTTGCCCTCACTGGTTAGCTGATAATATTTGGTTTTGTTATTTACAGCAAAGTGTGTAGCTGTAGCAAGCAGCACGAAACGCAGTATGCGGTATACAAATGCCCTAGAAAAGGGTTTATGTCTTCCTAAAGACTCCTACTTATTCACACATTCAATAACAAACAAATACTAAAACGGGTTATTATTATTATTATTATTATTATTATTATTATTATTAAAAAAAAATTTGGCCTAAAGCAAATAACTAACCAAAGAGCTAGCTAGCTAACCTAGAGAGTATTAAAAATTATATACAATTAAAATTAAATTAGCTACAAAGTAGCACTGGGATTAACCTGTTAAAGATGTAACATTAAATACTTTGTGAAAAGGTTCCTGAATGGAATGGTGTAAATTTATTTATTTTGCTTTGTCCATTTTCATACACTTAAGGACAGCACGTCGGGAAGTGAACGAGTAAAGTCACGTGTGTTCACCTGTCCATGTATACTGTTACAGGAAAGGACAACAAAAGGGGGCAAAATGAAAGGTCACGTGGTCCAACTCGCCTCCAGCTCCTACTGTGAGCGTCTGATGGAGGCAATGCGGAAGTTCAGAGTCACAGGGGGCCTGTGTGACGTCACGGTCCAGGTGGATTTTCAAGGGGAACTGGAAGAATTTACTGCCCACCAGATAGTACTCGCTGCATCTAGTGGCTACTTTAAGACCCTCCTCTTAGCAGAGGATCGAGTGGAAAAATTATTCCTAAATAGTATCTCACCTGAGGTCTTCACCAAATTCTTAGAGTATGTGTATTCTGGGAAAATGGAAGTTGAGGAAAGCTGCCTTGACCACATATTGAACATGGCAAAGCTGCTCGACTGCCAAGACCTGTTGGAGGTTTGCCGTGCCAAGCTTCTGGATCTTCAACATTCTGGAAGTGCCAGCGTTAGCAAGGGCAAGTTACTGAAGGAGAGGTCAAAGAAGGCTGTAAAGAGAGCACTAGATAAAAGGAAAAAACTCAAAATCACACTGAAAACCATAAGCGGTGAGAAGGGGGAAAAAATGGTGCTGCATGGCAGGAGGAGCAGCAGGTTAGCCGGCCGAAGAGTCGTCGTCGATTTCAACAAGAAAAAATCGTACCACAAAGCAATATTTCCGTCTGGGGTTTCTGGTACCTTATTGAATCGAGACAAACCAGGGGCAACAAAAAAGGCATCTCTGGAGGTTGGAGAAACCGAATCGGATGTTACTACTGGGCCGGTTTTACCCCAGAAGGAGGCTCTTGTTGACAGTGGCTCTGAATCTCCATGCGTTTTCAACCGCGACATGTCAGAAGAAGAGTTTCAAGAATCTGACTTCATACCAACTGCGGCCATCGAAGAAGGAGATGCAGGTGGAAAGGAATGCAAGCCAGTTTGCTCGAAGTATAATTGTGACATGTGCATCCGTTCTTTTCGCTATGAGAAGAGCTACTTAAAGCATGTCAAGGTTAGTCATGGGATCCACACTGACACGACTTACCGCTGTGGCATCTGCCAGCAGACCTTCGCCAACCGCTGCAACCTGAAGATTCACGAGCGGCACGTGCACAACGACGAGAGGCTCTTTCTTTGCGGCATGTGTGGTAAAGCCTTCAAACGCAAGAAGGATGTGACGAGGCACATGAGGCAGGTGCATGAGGGTGGAAGCGAGCGACACTACTGCCCGGTGTGTGGCAAATCTCTGAGTTCAAAAACGGCTCTCACCCTCCACGAGAGGACGCACACGGGGGACAAACCGTACAGCTGTGACGAGTGTGGAGCGCGGTTCTCCCAGAGCTCAGCGCTCAAGACACACCAGAGGTAACTAAACAGTCTCAAATGGCTTTGGAGTTCCTTTCTGACACTCCAGTTATGTAACGCTTGATCACCTTGTTCTTCAGGATCCACACTGGTGAGAAGCCTTTTGCCTGTGACATGTGTGATGCCAGGTTTACCCAGAACCACATGCTGGCTTATCACAAGCGATCCCACACAGGTGCCTTGCATCAATGATCTGAATATGGTCTAAGATTTTACTTAGTTATAGCAAGTTAGTATAATGTTTGTCTTTGCAGGAGAGAAGCCCTATATGTGCGAAAACTGTGGGAAGAGTTTTGCCTCTAAAGAATATCTGAAACATCATGCAAGAATCCATTCAGGCTTGAAGCCATACAAGTGTGAAAACTGTGGAAGAGCATTTGCACAGCGCAACTCGCTCCATCAACATATGAAAATTCACACAGGTATTTATTCATTTCGTTCAAAAGTAAAAATCCTCCCTGGTCATCTTCCAATTTAGTCTGTATTAATAACACTTAATCTTCAGTTGCATCAAGGATTTAGTTTGTAATGCAAATCTACATTTTTTTTTTTTTTTAGGTTAATCTTCTTTCAACATATTGGTCTCTTTTCACTTTGGTTAACGGTTTCCTACATTACCCACAATTTCAGTGCAGCAGAGCTTTAGTCCTTTAGTCTATCTACTTGTCTCACCTCCTCATCTGTACCTTCTGCTCAGACAGATAAGGTTCCAAACCTTTTGTGCCAGTACCAGAAACACCATATTGCAGGTCATCTGGTAGATTTGTAACTAGACAATCTTGGTCCAGTCTCTGCTGTAACTCTGTGCAACTGTGAAACTTTCAGTTTGAGCTGTCTCCTTTATGTTTGGAAAAGGAAGGAAGCTCTTGCTCTTTTGTTTTAGAAGCGAATAATGATACCTGACATTATATTTAAGATTTTTAATAGGTATTATAACTGTGATATCAATTTTTCCTGTGACATAAAAGCAGGAGACTATCACTAACTGCTCTCAGGATTAATATTTCAATCTAAACACATTTAAAGTGTTTCATAGTGGAGCTTTCATCAATAAAAGCAAATCCTTTAGAATACCTCAGACAATACATTAGAAAGAACTGAATGAACTGTGCTTTCATGATGTGATCTGTCCAGGTGAGAGGCCTTACCACTGTAAAGACTGTGATAAGCAGTTCACTCAGCTCAATGCTCTTCAGAGGCATCAGAGGATCCACACAGGAGAGAAGCCTTACATGTGCAGCATGTGTGGCCGAACATTTACGGACAAATCTACTGTCCGCCGACACACTTTGGTAAGCTGATGGTATAATACGGAAATCAGACTGAAGAAAGCACTTTTAATTTTATATTTAAAAATAATGGGCTAAAATCAGTAACTGTGCAGCTACCAAGTGCACCAAAAGTTTCCTTTATAAAAATATTCTAAAATAAATATTACACATGTATCATATTTCCCACAGAGAAACTATCTATCTTTGTTCTAACAAAAAAAAAAGAAAAATCATTAGAACTACTTTCATTCTTGATAAATCTATTAGTTTTAATTTGCTCAGTCCCCAAACTATGAAATCGTCAAATCTTCATTTATAATACTTTAATATATAACTGAATACAAAAACGAAAGCAAATAAAAAAATGCATTTAATTATTTTTAATCACTTAAAAATAGCTTGATGTTATGCAACCTATTTTTACATACTCCACGTTTTTGTCAGTTTCTCACGTTTGCTAGTTTATTGACTTCAGCATGTCTAGTCATTTATCTACTATTTTATTAATCCCGTCACTGCTAACATGATAAGGAGAGGGTGGTGTCCAAACATATCCAGGCATTAGCATGGTCCAGGGGGTTTCGTTCTGACGCTGATGGTTAACGCGCAATTCAAAGTTCAATCAGCTTCCATTAGGATATAATTTTTTTCATCCTCTAAAATAAATGACTCCATGCACTTCAATCTCAGTCAAACTATCATGACAAGATAAAGTTTGCCTCTCAGTAGTTTCACAATTCCATGTGGGTTTTAAACAGAGAAGGGTAGAGAGTTTTAATTAATTGTTTTGTCTGAAACTGAAATATTACGTTGTTGGGCATTACAGGAAGAGACTCTATTATTCACTTCATGGTAGGTGCCATAAAATAGTAATTATGAGGGTGCCAGTAATTGTGAAACCAGGGTTAGGCAGAAACAAATGCTCTAAAAACCATATGTTTGGGGGAAAAAACATGTTTATGTCCCATTATGTTTGAGTTTAAAATATCACTTGTTATTGCATGCTTTTTATTTTTCTGTTCCATGAAGGGTGCCAGTAATCATGGAGTACACTGTACGTACCTTTATAAAAATTGTCATGTTTGTTTATTAACTTGTTCTTGTTTTCCCCCTCTATGCATATTTTGTGGAATGAAGACCCATGACAAAGATACACCTTGGAAGAATTACCTTGTTGTATTAGAGGGTAATTTAGAGGAACGTGTGAAGAAGCCGAAAGGTTCGTCTGTAAGAAAGGAGAAGGCAGCCGTGAATGCAGATGAACATCAGGCAGAGGAGGATCAGACTGACACTAAAACCCAGGAGACGGTGTCTGTGCCAGAGGTGCCAGTGACCATCCCTGGAGACTGGGCTGACCCTGGCACCATCACTGTGGTCAGTCATGGAACACTGGGCAATTTAACCGTTATCCAGACAGAGGTGCCACCCGGTACACAACTGCAGCCCATCGTCACTGCAGACGGAGCCAGCGTCATTTCACTGGAGCGTTCCGCTGTGGGCATCCCCGTTGCTCTGCCCTTCTCCATTCCTATCTCTGTTGCACATTCCATCTCTGGATCAGCCACATTGACCGGCACAGTCGCTCTCAGTGAACCAGCCTCTGTTTCTGATTCCATCTTGACTCCGGCAACGTCAGCAGCACCTGAAGCCACGGTCACGGAAGACATTCTGTCTCCAGTCGAAGTCACTTTGTCTACATCTAGTGAATGTGTGACAGCACAGTCAGAGGTGAAACAGGTTGCGGAGGCACAGCAGTCAGATTTACAGGAGGGAACAACTGAGCATGTACAGACTAAAGAAACTGCAGAGGCCATGGAGATCTCTGGAGGAGAGTAGTTTTAAAGGCTTTTTTTAAGTGGGTCTTATCTGTACACTGTTTCAATTAGGGCTTTGATCGGTCTCCTACTTAAATATAAATATTAATATAGCAATGCCTACTCTACAGAATGTTAGAAATAATGTTTCTCAGAAGAAAGATACCATTTCCATCAACAGGACAATTGAGCTATTTCATTGACTGATCATTTCTTAATCAGTGGAATTATTTAAGTGGCACACTAAGAGCGGGGATATCAAAACCAAGCCCTAAAATAATTCTTTGAGCTTTGTGTTGCATGGCTTAAAGATCTAGTCTCTTATAGAAGTTTATTGGAGAATACACTACAAGCAGGTTTTTCAAATAAATGTTTTAGGACACCATTCCTTATTATCCATCTGGCAGTCAATCCTGTTGTATGTCCATTCCACAAATATATCAATGAACTGGAACTTAGTGAGATTCAGTAATCTTTGTGTAGTGTTTTCTATATTTCATTTCAAATACTATATAGTTATAACAAATGTCTGGACGGTCACATTTGTGCATAATATTAATCCTTTATTTCTGTACATAGACCCATTCGGCAACATTCATTCAGCAACTCTTTCAGAAAGAACCTAGATAAACATGTAGGTCGCTTCTTCTCATGGCTTTTTTTGAAAATTGTACAGACAATGAGATACTGAACATCAACACTAATACACAGTGACATGCGCTGCTAAATACCTTCAGAATGGAGAGTGCACTAGTTGAAGTGCTGCATGAACTATGGTTTCACAACACGACACACAGAGCGGCACTGACGGGCTACTGATATTTCAAACGTTTCATAGTTTGAATATGCTAACAAACAAACAAGCAAAAAATTTAGGATCGGAGTAGAATACCCAACCCACGTACTGTAAATAGAGATATCGGATAAAGAAAGAAAAAAAAAGAAGAAGAATGTAAATAAACCTGACTGAAAGTAATAAATGAATGAAGGTTTATTATGAGTGAAGGTTGTTATCCAATCATAGTCAAGTTGTGGATCCCTGGTCTCTTAGCACATAAAGGAACACCAGTTACTCTTTCTAAAGTACACTATAGATAGGTAATATCAACTCCTAAAAGAGGAAAATAATTACCTCAACTTGTAAAAGAAAAGAACACATCTTCTGTTCATATTCAAGAGAATTAAATCTACGTACATGTCATGCAGCACTAGCCATCCACCCTCCAGCAGAGATCGAGTTCTCACATCCCTCTTTTATCCATGGAGTTGCCTATACTGAACTACATAACCATTGTGTTATGAAAACAGGATTCGTTAGATGCAGCCGTCCAAACAGGCGACTATATTAAAAATAAGATTTATAACTCGTATGTTTGTACATTCTCTATAACTTGTGCAGCAATAAATTGGACATACTGTAGTCAGAAACCTGGTCTTGGCTTTTGCACAAAAAATGAAATGAAATGAAATGCATTGGGGAGGGGGTGGCATGCCTTAGATGGTTTCCCCACAGGTCAGCTTATCACTTCAAGTCCCCCTCATCACCCTGGATGGTTTTCTTGATGCGCAGAAGCATCGTGGTCAGCCACTGGTCCAGACGTGAGATAGAGTCAAACTCCTTCACCTAGTAAAGGGATGAGAAACATACACACACACAAATTTTGCTGGCCAACTATTTTAAACACTGCAAATCGAAATGAATTAGCTACCCCACCAGGCAAGTAAGTGCTCCGGTGTGCTGCCCAGCTCTGTGTTTTGTTGCCTGGAAACCTAATTGGGTAGGTTAAAAAAATGCTAGTTACGTGAATTAATACAGACTAGAAGTTAAAAAAAAAATGCATACATGATCATTTCCCTCTTCTAACAATGAGATGAGATTTTGTGTTCTGTCCTCACATCAGTCTGGCTCGTGTTTTCTTGTAACATGAGGTTAACGATTACAGCAGGCAAAAGATTTTCATCCCTAAAAAGACACTATCACGAAGTGCACTACCATTAAACATTCTACCGAATTATGAGAACTTTTGTTTTTAAGAATCGAGTTAAATCTTTCTTATTCTATTTATCTGCAGAGCAACTATGAACAGAAATCTAAAAGCCTGGGAATGAAATCAGCTTGTCCTAGGCTACTAATTTGTTCAGCCCTGCAGAGTGAGAGTTGTACTGGATTGTGAAATCACTACATATCTAGTAACATTCTGTGTCTTTATAATACAAGTTCAACTTGTTACTTCTAGTCAATCTATTCAGTCCCATTCAGAAGATGGGGGAAATCTTACCGCTTCTGTGAAAGCCTCTGCATTCTGCTCCTCGTGGGCTTCCAGCAGTTTCTGTAAGGACACATGTTCATATAAAATAGGAGCAAAATGCTTTTCTTGCTGAAACGTTATCTTTTGAAAACCCAGGGCTTACAGACCTTCAGAAGTTTGCACTCTCTTGAATCTGAGAATGCAGGGAACATTTCTTCATACTTCTCAACAGCAAGCTATAGGTGTAAACAGAAACGATTCAAGTAATCAAAATCAAGAGATGAATGTCCGTATTTCGAAAGGTATCTGACTTCTTGCTAAGAACACTCACCTTTGCATTCAGTTCATCTACAATGAAATGACATAAAGATGCTTTGAAGAAATACTCTTTGGCGCTGTATTTCAGTAAGGGGTTGTCCATGGTGTTTGTTCCAACCTGTATTATAATATTCAGGTAAGATCATGGGAACTGTAGTGCAACATTAAAAAATACCACACATCTCTAGTCATAAATCTGTGACCTGTTCATAGATCTCAATGGCCTTCTGATACTGTTCCAGCTGTGCACTGTATGATGCAACTTTCAGGAGACACTTGTTTGCAGAACTACCAAATAAGATGACAATTTCAAAATGATCAGCATTAGAAACTATTAATTAAACGTAATCAACTTATAGACAAAATTTCTAATTTGAAACAACTGACCTGTTCGACTCCTCGCCTTTGTAATAGTCGGCGGCTTGTTCATAATGAGCGATTGCCTAAAAGAAAACCAAATAAAAGTATTCATTAAAAGTTCATAATGGTATTATTAGTTCAAATTTTGGCATTAAATTATATTACAAATTTTACTGAAGCACTTTAATGGGGGGAAAATACAAACGTACATTTTACATATATAAATTTCTACTTTTTTTTTCTATTTATTTTATCCATATGTTAGAGACTGACTTCTTCTTTTAAGTATTGCATTGCAGTTATTAGCTAACGTAACTGGAAGTAAATCTCGGTTCCCAAGTGGCGCAACAGGAAAGTGTCCGCCCTTTCATCTGGAGATTGTACTGGAGTTTGAATCTCAGTGATGCCACAACCACCTGTGGAAGGAACCCCAGGAAAGCACAACTGCCTTTGCTCTCAAGGAGGGGTGGCATTCTCTCTCTCTCTCTCTCTCTGCAGTGGTAGTATTTTTAAAAGCTGTTCAACCACAATGACTAACTCACACTAATCATAGTTTTGTGAAAAGTGAACAAACTATATAAATAACAAGATACTTATGGAGGGTTGGCCAAACATATCAGGTCATGATATTTATATATTCTTTTTATTTTACAAGTATTGAGAACAATTTTGGGGGGGCATAGTAAAGAAGAATGTTTCTTTGAGGAAGCCCCGTACAGTAGATGAACTGAAGGAATTCATCTCGCAAGTGTTTCTGGACATTGACGCTAACCGGTATTTGTGAGTTACTGTGTGTGACAGTGTCGTGTACAGGTTCCAGGAATGTTGCAACATTGATGAAGGACATTTGGAGCACCTAAGAGATTAAACATGACCTGATCAGTAATGGATGAACCTCAAAGAAGAATTGGAGATTTTTTAATTTCCATGTTCAAGAATATAATGAAAATAATATAATAAGCCAATAATTAAATATTTTTTTCAGTCTTCACAAATTCAGATTAATTAATTCAGTTTTCAGATAATGTATTCAAACAAACTACCCAGGCACAATGGGCCTTTTAGTATCCTGAAATTTGCAAACTGAAAAATGTTCGGCTTCTCTTCAGGAGATTGTGAGTTTGAATCATACAGCCATCTGTGGCAGGGAGCAAAGGAGCTAATCTGGTCATGCTCTCTGGGTGGGAGAGATGGCATAACTCGCTCTCCCCTGTCAATCACAGCGACGCGAGCAAATCGTGAGCATTTGTGAACTTGTGTATGGAGCTTTTCTATGAGTGCCTGCCCTGTGATGAGCCCCCTACATGAGCAATACTTTCAAAAGATGCAGTTGGCTTGCTTCAAGTGTCTTGGAGAAAGCACATGTCAGCCTTCATCTTTCCTGGTTGCTAGTTATTGTAAGAAGGGAAAGCTGGCTGCTGAGCGACCAATTTATTGAGAAAAACTACACTACATCCACATCTTTACATCTCTGTATTCGGTGTGCTTCCATGACTTTTCCGAAGAGCAGAGTGACACTGAAACGCACTGATTGTTCTCTACACTTGTATGAAATGTCCTACCTTCTCAATGTCCACGAGCTCTGACTCGTACACCTCTGCAATTGTAATATGGTGCTTGGCTGCAATAGTGAATCGCCCCTGAGGAAAAATCAACATGTCAGCTAACACAGCTCCTTTAGTTCCATCTTTATATCTGCAAGGCTTCAAAATCCACTTTTTGATGGTGGGGAGTACAGGATGAGGTAAATAAACACTGCCGTGGCTAATCGTACATATTAACACAAACAGCTTTCAGTCATTCATTAGCACAGGCAAGTCTAACTTCACCTTACCATATCTGTGTAAATATCGATGGCTGCATTTAAGCAGTTGATAGCCTCTATCGAAGGCATTAAAGGGGAAAAAAGGGAAGAAGGATTTAGATGCAACAAATTTATAAGTCCACAGTGGGGAGCCACTATATAGCACACATGACATGAACCAAACAGAACATTTTATTTATTAAAAAAAAATTTAAACAAACAATCAAAAAACCCCAGATACATCTGCACAATTAATATAGACCTAATTACACTTTCTTGCATAACTATTCACCCCCACTGAACCTCACCACATCACATTTTGTAGTGTCGGAACCTGGAACTAATATAGGCTTAACTGGGACTATATGTCATTAATCAACACTACACAATATTGATGGAAATCAATTTAAAAAAAGAAGAAAATGCAGAAATTTCTGATTTGTAACTTATGCAAGGCCTAACTGGAGTAATCTTTTTACATTAAAGAATATACACCTTAAATGCACGTCTGTGTATAAAGACATATAAATATATGAATATAAGTATAAATAGATAAATGCTATAGGTTATTTTTCCATAGGAGACAGGACAGCTGAACTGCAAACATCAGGGGCTTTTGAATTTACATTTCATTACTGTAAGCAAATGTATAATGAAATTAAGATGAAAGACAGGTCATCAGCCCTCACCCTGTGGATCAGCCTTCTTGAAAGCATTTCCGGCATCAACAAAGCTGGTGGCTGAATCGTGTTTGTTCTGGAGCTGCATGTGTAGTCTGGCTGCCTGGCAGAACGCGTTTCCTGCAGCTGCACACCGACAGAGATGACATAATGTGCTTGAATGATGCCATAAAAACTACAAGCAAATTAAAAACTTCCTATTACTGTACATTAACTTGTGTTGCTGTCACATGTAGCATCTTATTATAATCCATAATAATTCTGTGTACTGTGTATGCGAGTTACCTACCTGTCCAGTTTTTTGCCATCTTGAACATGTTGGCTGCCCTGGCATACATCTCACAAGCCTCCTCTAATTTGTGATTCCCTCTGGAAAGAAATAAGTTTCAAATATTATTTTAACCAAACAACCTGACAGGTTAAAATTTTATTCAATGGCATAACATACTTTTACGCAGGGAAGAAAAACATTCCGAGAACTGTGTGTTGATCTAATGTTTTTCAGAGATTAAGCATGATTGGCAGCTGCCTGATACTAGACCTAGTTTGGTTTTGTAGACTCCTGGGAAAAAGGCAAATAGGACAGTTTTCAAGGCCATCACACGCTTAACTAATCAAACAGCTTTTCTCTGTGTGCACTGCAAACATGCTATTTGTATGATCTAAAATCCTTCTTATTTTTCGTATATAAATACTTCTGAAGTTAGTAAAAATAGCATTTTGTAATACTGTCTTATAACAGACCTGGCTTTTCAATTCAGGCTTCTATTTGCGTTATAAGAGCGGTCAGGGAGGGGTCAGGTGGGGGGAGCTGTGGTCAGTATTTTCTCTGTTGTAAGGTTTGTGGTTTTCCTGTAGACTTTTGATCCGAAGCCACATTTTGATTTTCTGTCTGCAGGCTGAGGGTTGGCCATTTTGAATAGGCCAACCCTCATATCATCATATCATGATGATATGATATCTATACGAGTAAAAACATATCTACATTCAAATAAAATGATTTGCATTCATGCAGTTCCCATAGCAAAAACAGTAAACACGTCGTCATGAAAATGCCCAACACGTCACTAGACTAATGCAACAGAGGCTCTCATTTTGCTCTTTTCTTCTGAACAAAGCCAGTGACTGAATCGTGTTTGTTTTGGAGCTGCATGTGTATTCTGGCTGCTTTGTTTTGTCTCTCTGAGACTCAGCCTTATCGGTGTTCTTTATTTGTGAAAGTACATGTAATAATATTAGATCACATTCTGCCTTAATGGCCCCCAGATGTGTGAACGTGTTTGTGTTCGGTGCCCTGCGATGGACTGGTTTCCCATCCAGTGTGTACTCCTCTCTCACACCCAGTGCTCCCAGGATCGGCTTCCAAACCACAGACACTCTAACCAGGATAATGTGCTCGATTGAAGCTGACTAGACGAATTAATGAATGTTTTATTCTGAAACATTCAATGCTTTATGGAAAGAAAGAAAGAAAAAAAAGCCTAAATAAGGTTTTGTTCAAACCGAACTGTTAAGACATAACTTCATATTAAAATAACAGCCACGATGATAAACTGTAGTAAATTACTGGGTTTGGAATGGGGTTATGTTTTGAGATTGAGAAAGCGAATCCTTCCCTGGGTCAGAATCATTTTAGCAGTTCTTATAAATATGAATCTGCTACATGGCTACATGCCTACAGGTTTCGACTACAAAGTCTTCATCAGAACACGACGCATCAAGCTGGTGTATAATAAAGACTTTTTTACTTTTAGTGCCTTGACGTTACAGTATATTTGGCTTTACTGAACATTGAGCTGCTTTGTAATACAGACACAGCAATCGTAGCTGTAATAAAACAAAACATATTAGCATTTCTGTATTCGCGACTTCACATATTCGCGAAATTTTGCTGACCCGGAAGTAGATAAATAACTTATTATTTCTCTGTACAGTAAACCCTCGTTTATCACAGTTAATCCTTTCCAGACTCTACCGTGAATTCTAAATTCTAAGTGAATTTCCGTGAAGTAGAATTTCCACGTAGTTAGAGCATAGAAAACCTGTTTAAGACCTTTTAAATATGGTTTTTTAACATTTTTTGGGAAAAAATTAATAAAAAATAATTGACTCAAGACAACCAAGCGCAACCCGCATTTTCACTGTCTCGATCAACTTTTTAATGAATATACTGTATTTAAAAAAAAAAAAACGCGATAGAGTGAAGTCGTGAAATTCGAACCGCGAAGTGGCGAGGGTCGACTGTATGTCTTTACTTGGAAGATTATCTAATTTCACCTCATTGGCATTCTAAGGCTGCCTGTTAGTTCTGCCTGTCACTAGAGGGCAGTATATCTCCTTAACTCCTTGAAAAAGAGAGAGGTTCAGAGCTATACAAGAAGACTGTAGAGGAAGATTTTCGGGTGCGTCATTACAATACAGTATTAGCGTTGTGTTCAACAGGATTTTCATTATATTTCAATAAATATACTTTTTGCAACATTTTTGTTTGGTGGTGTGCCTTGTGATTTTTCTAATGTGAAATATGTGCCGTGGCTCAAAAAGGTTGGAAAACACTGAATTAGGTGATACTGTACTTTGTTTTTACGTTGAACATTTATTTTTTTAAAAATGTATTAAGCTAACTTTTAAATGAAATTAAAGTGCTTACGGAGCATGATTTGGGTCATATTTGGAATTTAAACTTTAGAAATAAGCATTTAATAGCTTTTTTTAGTGACTCCACCAAACATTCGTGAATTTCACACATCTGGAACCTAACCCTGCGAATGTACGAGGTATTACTGTATCAGTATAGCATTAGTCTTAGTGTTAGATAAGGTTTTGCAAAAAGATTTTGCTTAAATAAAATAATGCAGTATTAAGCATAAGTCTGGTTATTTGAGGGTGTATTCGGTAAGATAGCTAAGATAGGCCTCCAGTTAATTATGTGTGTGTTTCTGAAAGACATTTGAAAGACCCCCCCCCCCCCAATATCCGCCATGTTTATGAAGCTCCACTCCCAGGATCTACAGTGGGCCCGGACAGTGTGTTTGACTGACAGGAGGTTCATCCAATCACAAACACCAGATCCTAATGCCGGAAGTCAGTTTTCCCAAAAATACACTTCAGCTGAAGCTACGACTTAAAACGGCTTCTCTTTTCTTTCTTTCTTTTTTTTTTTTAATTAGCATTTTCTACATATCTTCCAGGTTTAACACACTAACACTTTAACCCCCCAGCTCTTAGACTCGTTCTGTGTGTACAGTGGCACAGTGTCAACATGCACTAACAGCACAACTGCGCCAACACTGCGGAAACCGGAGACAGCGCGCGAGCGGAAAATAACCAGTGTCGCTAAGCAACCGCCTACAATAATAATAATAATAATAATAATAATAATAATAATAATAAAATAATAAATACAATAAATAAGATTCATGCGCAGACAACTTAGTAAACCACTAGTGATCACATGCTGCCCTGTTAGATGATAACTAGCGCTGGTTTATAATACCAAACCTTTACTTTGTTATACTGTCTTAGGTAAAGGTTACATGTCTGTTAAATGATGCTCCACACAAACACACACACACACACACACACACACAGCAGTCAGATCAAGACCCCAGTATCCAGCTGTCACCAACACTGTAAACACCTGAATATAAATATCTACACATATAACAATAGATTCATATGAGAGAAAAATAAATAAAAATAAAACAGAATAAAAGTAAGAATGCTGAAAAAAA